>JAOEGL010000002.1:36877802-37280302 GCA_034509955.1 Urosaurus nigricauda
ATTTATTTGAATGGTATTACTCTACACAACTGAATTTGATGTTTAATGTATTGATATCATCAGGGGTTGCTCTTTGTAACCTCACCATTATAACATCACATGGGCTTGTCTCCTGTAAAATCACACTGGTTTTTGATTTTGATTCTGAAATCTCAGGTTTTGGGGTAGTCTTTATTTGACAATCCTAGTCTGGATCAAGGCCCTATGTGACTTTATGCATCAACTAGCACTTTGAATTGGGCCTGGAAGCTGATTCCAGTGTTTTTGAGCTAAAACAGGTGACTTTTTTTTCTTTTTTTGCATCAATTACCCTTTCTAATTGAGACAAATTACACTTGTCTTAAAACAGGATTCCTTTCTTCGTGTACCTCAGTCATCCCAGCACATTCATATGCTAGTAACAGTCAAGCAAAAAAAGGAAGAAAACTGTAAATCACTTTCTTTTATCTCCTTCCTCCACATCTTTCATGATTGGGTAAGAAACAGAAACAGAAAGAATGTTGTTTACTTTCCTTTTATGCTACTTGTAGCATAAAAGAGAAGTTAACAACCTTCTTTGTATCTCTTACCCAATCTCTGCCCCTTTTGTTGAATATGAATTATAGACATTTATTTGGAGGGGTTACTTGGGTGAAAGGTTTTTCTTTCATAGTCGTGTTCAAGAGTGTGTCAGTCAAATCCTACTACTTTGTTTTTAATTACGAAGGAAGCAATCAAATGGCATGTGGGATAACCTGGACTTCAAAATGTAATTTAGCTTCCTCTTCGAAAAGGTTAAGTTAGTTATTAATTGAGGTCACAGGAAAGGGATTAAATACTGTATCAAGGCTTAATAATCATTTTCACTCTGGTCCCCTATGAGACTTGAAGCGATGCTCAAAGGCACAAAACAGCATGTTTCATATAGATGCTGAAGCTTTTGCCAGCCCTGAGCAAAGAAATAGCGGCTGTACTTTAACCATCAATATCCCTTCTCACTCCCCAAGGGTGTCTCTAAATTATTCACATGAAAAATGTAGCAACTCTTTAATAGAACCCTTCTAAGCAAAGATCCTTAGGCAGGGCTAGCAAGGAAGAATTTAATTCTTTCTACCAGAATTAATAATGCTGATGATTTAAAGCAGTCAGCTGAGGGTAAAGCAAGTGGTTTCATTCCAGACCCTTTTAAAATTTGGATGTTGATATGAACGAGGCTTGATTGTATCATGTAATCTAACTGTCCCAATTTGGCAGGGGTATTCCTGATTAATCCTCTCTAATCCCACTTTTTTGGCTGCTTTCCAAATGTCCCAGTTTCTCCCTCCTCCTCCCATTTCACCCCTTAGTATGCAGCAACTGAAGTAAGCTGAAGACAGAGTTCATAGTGCAAAAGGAGATTGTATTCAGTTAACTCAGCTGAAAGAGAAGAGAACAAATTTCAAAAATGAAATAATATAAAAGAATTACTAACATGAAAGTCAAATTAATATTTTGATTCTCCAAGATAGTTTATAGCCACATAAACCCTCTTTTCCTAATCTTTTTGCAGCCAAAGCAAAATAAATAAATGAATAAATAATAAAAATAAATAAAAAATAAAAATAAAAATTCCAAACCATTTTGTGTGATATATAGCCATTGGTGTTGCGTAAAAGGATGTGAACCAAATCTACAAGAGAGCTTCCACTTCCATGTCACAGCAAGGGTTTCAAAAATGTCTCACCTAGGACCTTATCACATGGAGGCACTTATGTGAGTGAAACTTTGCAGAACTGTTGTAGAAGTGCGAAGATGGGATCATCTGTCACACTTCTAAAACATAATCAAGGCTTCCTGTTTTCCTTCTGTTGATGAAGCATTCATGGAGAAGCCAGGACAAGCCATTTTTGGAATAACGGGATATCCCATTATTCAAAAAATTGCTTTTCCGTGAACACTTTATCAAAGGAAGGAAAGCAGGAAGCCTCAATTACGTTTTAGAAGCATGGCAGGTGATGCCACCTTCACGCTTCTGCAACAGTTCTGCAACATTTCACCCACATAAGTGAATCCATGTGATAGTCCCTCTAGTGAAACAGCACTTAGACTCAGCTGCCTGGTGCTACTTTGAGTGTTCTTACTATTGCCCTGTACAAGGCTCATGTATCAGAACACACTTCACCTACCTACAGACTGTTCTCATTAGGTAGGAACAATCCTGATTAACCCTCTGTCATCCCGTACAGTCAGCTACTATTAAAATATTTCAGTCTTTCTCTCTTCCTTTCACATTCCCCTTTGCCCTCAGCTTATGCCAATTGCTGCAAATGGCTTCGAAGTGCAAAAGTAGTTTGGAAATTCTAGTCCAAAACCTGAGGAGGGTGCTAGACTGAATAAAGGTAAATGAATTGAGTGGGGAGGGGAGAGAGAGACAAAAATAATATACTTGGGTAAAGTGCTTCTCAAAGGACTCAAGAAAAAATGATTTGCTGGTCTCCTAGGAAACTAGGCAAATGCTCCTGGAGCGAAATGAAAAAACTCCAGTATGGCAAGCCAAGTCACAAATGGTCAAAATCACATTTTTACAAAATTTCAGCCAGATTGGGACCTCCAAAGAAAGTCTCCTCTCCCCCCCCCCCCCCCCCACTTCAGTTATAACACTAACTAGCTAAATCTGGCAGACTCTCATTCCATAATACTGTCATGTCTGCTCTGTAATCCCTTATTGGCTAGGATGATGGAATGAAGAAAGAAGCAGCTGTAAAATTTTAAAACATGGCAAAGCTGTGGTTGTTTTGAGGACAACAGTGACAAGCAAGCTGAAAAGAAAATGGCATAAATTAGAAGTTATCAGTAGATTGTTCCCACTACTGTTTTCACCCTCTAATGATACTAACAGCACTGAATGGGGTGTATTCAAAATCAATTTATTAAACAGCCATATACAAAAGGAATTTTGATCTCTTTTTATATGCTTGTGTACACCTCTCTTGCATTCTGCAGGGCTAATAAGTGTTTTACATGACAATTCATAACAAAATTATAAACTTTGCAAGGATCTGTATTTTAAAATAGGCAACTAAAGAGCAACACAAACACAATCCACCAATAGGTAAATACACACACAGAGATGTGCAGCTCCCTGAGTTTAGCAAACAGACCTCAGATGTGTTTCAGGAAGCATCCAATGAAGTCCTTATGTTCTAGAAGTCCATGAATGAGTGTTAAAGCATTCTTGTCTCCCAGAACTTTCTCTCATGCATCCTATGAAAATGTACTCAGTAGTTCCAACAGGTAGCATTCTAAAACTCTGGGGGATGGGGTAGGGGAAATGTTATTGTGTGCCTTCAACCCTAAGACAAACCTATCATAGGGTTTTCTTGGCAGAATTTGTTTAGAGGGGGTTTGTTCTTGCCTTCCTCTGAGGCTGAAAGAATGTGATTTGTCCAAAGTCCCCCTGTGGATTTCCATGGCTGAGCAGGGACTCAAAACTTGCTTTCCAAGTATTCTGGACCAATGCTCAAGCCACTGCACCATACAGGATCTCCAGTAACATATAACAATTAACAGTAACAAAAATTCAGTAAAATATACTGCTGGAATTCTGTTGGTGCTCTTTTTTTTTTTTTTTTTTTTTTTTGTCCAATGTCCAAAACCAGTTCAACACTCTGCAGCAGCAGAGTGGCATTTCCATTGTTGTTCAAAATATGGTTGATGCTCAGTTTCCATCAGCCCCTAATGAAAATGTTGGTAATTACTTAGCTGCATTCAGTGGTAAAGTTGCTTGTAAATTCAGTTTTACAGCTTTGCCATTCAAAACAAAGGTCTGGTAGCAAAATCCACATGCAGCTCAACATGTGAAGATTCAAGTTATGCAATGCAAGATGGCTAAACAGGCTGTTGCATTTTGGACACATCGTGAGATAATATGACTTTCTGGAATAGATGATAATGCCCAGCAACATAGAAGCCAGCAGGAAATGAAAAAAAATCACACTACAGATGGATTGCCTCTGCTTTCCCAAGAACTCAGTTTGTAAGATGTGAGCAAAGGAGTTGATGACCAAGTCTTTTGGAGATTTTTCCCTTCATATGATTACTGTAAGTCAAAGCCAACTTGATGGCAGATAATAACAAAAATGCTATGTAGGAGTTCAACTATAAACGGCACAATTAATTTTCCTTTCCATCTCCTCTGTGTATGAAATTTGAAACACCATTACCTAAATAAGGGCAATTAGGGACTAATTTCTGCTCCCTATGGAAGAGCAACTAAATTTATTCCCTCTAGGGCATATCTTTCTTTTCCAGCTCTCTCTCAGCCAAAAGGCACCTGCTCCCTTTTTCAGGATTCCCTGCTCACTGACTAAATCAATTAGTCCATAGCAATGACATTTGCTCCCATCATTTATACTGAGGGGCTTACCTATTTCTGCCATCTTCAACTCACTAAGTAGTTTCATTGACTACACTGAAATTTGGTGGTTCCAAAGGCACAAAGTGTTTCTTTTTGAAAACTACAAGCAATCTTTTTTATCCTCAACTGATCCCTCCTTGACTGATGCCAAGCATGGGTTCTGTCTTTGGTGGAGTGTAGGTGAGTCCATGGGAAATTACAGTGGTCCTTCCACATTCGCTGAGGTTAGGGGTGAAGGGCCCCTGAAAATGTGGAAAAAAATGCAAATGAAAAACACTATTGTTTTTATCTGAGAGATCATCTCTTTAGATTGCCATCAGGGTCCTCCAGTGCAACTCTATGGTCAACATCTGCCAGATAGTTATCATAGACTCATGCTTGAAGACCTACAAATGTCTAGAGAAGTGTTTTCTCTAGGAACTTGTAGATTTTCCAGTACAATTTACGGTCAATTACACTGGAGGACCTAGAGATTCCTAGAGAGAACATATTAATCAAAGTCGCAAATAATAAAATCTGCAAAAGTCAAAGCTGCAAATGTGGAGGGCCAACTGTACTTCCCTTCTTAGGGGAGAAGGAAGGTAGAACCTGGAAACCAAGCTCATTCTGAAGAGACGAGAAAATGGCGTAGAATCCCCATGCTCACAAAATAAACTACAAAGGAAGTAGTCTCAGTAGACAGGCTTTTGCTAGCTTTTCACTCCCCTGCTTAATCTATAGATGCTCTGCAGGAACTCTGTTATCTACATTGATTCTATTTACTGGTTTTATATTAGCTGTATAAAACCCTTGCCTATAGCCTTTGCTAAACTGTGCAAACAATGGCGTTTCTCTGGAGGAGGTTTGCAGATAACAGGAGTGAAAACATCCCTGTTAGTTCTACATTTCTAATAGAAAGGAAAAGAAAGTTTATTTGCTTGCCAAAAAACCCCAAACAAACTCTGCATCACAATCGATATCTGAAGTAAAACATGAGTTATCATGTTCTTAAACATTTTATTTTAAAGACTGAAACATTAATTGTCAACTTTATTCATAACTGGACATGTGTATCCAAAGTTCACATTATATTAAAGACAGTGGTCAGAATCCTCTTCATGATTTTCATGAGAAGATATTAAAAAGGAAATCAGAAGGATGGCTGAGATAGTAAAGTGTCTGGAATCCAAAACCATACCTTTCAATATTTTACAAATGAAGACCAGGACATGTGGGGTCAAACATCAGACTGTTGCCAAGATGACAAAATATATTAATGAGGAGTCACTGAGGCTGCAGCAGTTTGCTTTTGCCTGAGCTTACAGGAAAGGGCAAGGTTCTGCCTGCTCCTCCTGCTGAGTACAAACTACTTTTGCACTTTGAACTCACTTTATACCAACTGAAGTAAGCTGATAACAAGGGAGGAAGTGGGAGGAGGAGAGAGAAAATGGGACATTTTCAAAGTGCTTGAAATAATGGGATGGCAAAGGATTATCCATGACTGGCTCTGACAAATTAAGCTTATGTAAGTTCCTATGAGGACCACTTGGGAGAGTACAGTATGTTTAGCCCCAGGAAGAGCTGAAAGATAGCAAAACTATATCAATATCTAAATGGTTGCCATGTGGGTGATGGTACAAACCTGTTTTCTGGTGCTCCAGAGGATGGGCCACAAACCAAAGGATTCAAAATTACATCATGATGGATTCCAGCTAAACATCAGGAAGAGCTTTCTGATAGTAAGAGCTGCTCAACAGAGAAAATAGCAGATTATTTCTTCTCTAGTGGATTTTAAATACCGGAAAGATGGCCACCATCTTATGAAAGTCAGTGTGGTGTAATGATCTGAGCATTAGACTGCAACTCTGGAGACCAGCATTTTGTACGCTGATGACACTCAGATATACCTCTCCATGTCCAGATCGTCAGCACAGACTTC
Source organism: Urosaurus nigricauda (assembly GCA_034509955.1). Lineage (NCBI taxonomy): Eukaryota > Metazoa > Chordata > Lepidosauria > Squamata > Phrynosomatidae > Urosaurus > Urosaurus nigricauda. Next base: position 36,884,096 of record JAOEGL010000002.1, read on the forward strand.
AGATGGCGTCTCTCCTCTTAATGACTGTCTTGCGGCGGTAATGGATTGGATGAGGGAAAACAAATTGAAACTGAATCCAGACAAAACGGAGGTACTAACAGTCACAGGCCCAAAACCAGGCTTGGGAATACAGTCTCCAGTCCTGGATGGAGTCACACTCTCCTCTAAGGACTGTGTTCGCAGTCTGGGGGTACTCCTAGATTCGTCGCTCCACATGACCTGTCAGGTGAATGCGACGGTCAGGAGTGCCTGTTATCAGCTTCGGCTGATACGCCAGCTGCGCCCTTTCCTGGACATGAGGGACCTGGAAACTGTGGTACATGCTCTGGTAACCTCACGCCTGGATTTCTGTAATGCACTCTACATGGGGCTACCCTTGTGCTTTACCCGGAAACTTCAACTGGTCCAAAATATGGCAGCCAGGCTTGTAACTGGAACATCAAGGAGAGAGCACATAACACCGGTGCTCAAGGCTCTCCACTGGCTGCCAATTAGTTTCCGGGCGCAGTACAAGGTGTTGGTTTTAACCTTTAAAGCCCTACATGGCTTGGGTCCACCTTATCTCAGGGACCGCCTCTCCCCGTATGAACCCCCCCGCACACTCCGATCCTCTGGGAGGAACCTGCTACAGTCGGTGAAAACTAGGCTGTCGCAGACCTCCCAGAGGACTTTTTCCGCGACCGCTCCCAAACTTTGGAATGGTCTGCCGGATGAGATGCGCCTTATAACATCTCTTGATTGCTTTAAAAAAGCTCTGAAGACGCATCTCTTCCGGCAGGCCTTCCCTGACACCTCTTAGATCCCAGCTCCGAATGGGACCTATAAATTGACCCCTTGCCTGGTGTTATTTTTTCCTCAATGTAAGAACTATGGAGGATGAATCATGTTTTTAATGTTGTTGATTTTAAATTATTGCTAATTTAATTTATTTTTAAGGGGTGGGTGGCTGGGAATGGGTCAATGAAGTGTTTTAATTTGTATGTTTTAATCTTGTTGTACCCCGCTCCGATTGTACTCACAGAGGAGCGGGCTAGAAATAAAGATTATTATTATTATTATTATTATTATTTTGAATTACCACATATCCATGGAAACACCTTTGGCAAATCACACTCTCTCAGCCTCAGCGGAAGGCCAAGGCAAACTCCCTCTGAACAAATTTTGCTACCATAAGAAAACCCTGACCTTAGGGTTTCCATAAGTCAGAAATAACCTGAAGGCGGACAACAAAAAACCAACAAGATAGCTACCTCTAAAGTATTCTTGCACTGATGAGGTTTGGATCAAATTGCCTTCAGTCTCCCTTGCAAGCCTATAATTGTACCATTTTTAACCACATGAGCCCAGTATTGATGAAGAGGAGAAAACTACTTTTTGTAGGAATGCTTACCATCTACCTCTTCTGGAGCTACTTAAGAAAAGAATGCTCATTTCTAATCTGTATCATCAGATTTCATGAATTGATGAAGAAAGCTGGGAGAGATGGAACTGAATAAATCAGAAAATATGATGCTGGGATATTTCACACAATTTACTCAGGAACAAAGTGGGAAATTTTTCAGTTATAAGATTGAGAGGCACATTATAGCAACATTCATAAATCTGATATGGTGCCACTCAGGTGTAGGAGAACAACAGCTGACCAAGGTCACTGCATGTAGGAAAGGATGCAATAAATCCAAATGCACCTTGGATATCAGATAAAATATATTGTGAATTGAGTGAGGAACAAACTAATTGACAACTGACTATGAAGCTGTTAAGGAGTAGTTAATTGTCCAATAGAATGAATGGTCCTTTGCTTTTGTGCCGGTGATAGAAGTCAACGGACTTACATGATGTGAGAGGTCCAAATAAATTGTTCCTTAGTTCTGATTACATAATACTGCAGTCTTTTTAACCCATGTAAAAGTATTCAGAAGTTGACACTACAAACAGGATTCATATGGGAAATGTACCTTCCTGCTCCAGAAATCTTACATAGCAATAACTGCAGAGCTATGATAAATCAAGTGGGATGAATCCTATTGTTTTATATGACAGCAATGTCCTTCTGCTAGTACAATTCTGAGCCATCATTGTTTTATTGCTTACACCCTGAGACTCGTTTAGCCATTAAAAATTTTCAGAGCATCTTAAGAGCTACACTTGAATTAATTAATGCATACAGCCCAACAGTCTGTGAGAGATAAGGCTCTACTGCAGGATGATAATATAGTATAGGAGCGAAACAGCACCACCTTCTAAGAAGTGGTCAGGATTTACTTTACATTCCCCTCATCAAACCTTCATTTAGTAGGCTTTCCACCAACCCTAGAAAAGGTTGGGAATGCAGAACTACTCTGTTGGCTCAGTCAATCAAAATCAATAATTGTTGTCTCTTTCCTTCTCTCAGTCCTACCGCCATTGCAAACAGAGACACAGACTTTCCCCTCAAAACGGCTTTCGGTTGCCTCTAGTTGAATTTGGGCCCCATAAGTCACTTCGGCAACCATTTTTTCCAAATCAGAAGCTTGCCCAAGGCAACTGAAGCAAAAGATAAAATGGCCACTACCCAACCTTTTTGTTTCACATTCAGCTGCATCTTAAGCATGGTCAAAGGGACAGTAATCTGTATCATTCCTGAGAGCAATAGGAGAGTTTTTGGTAATGCAAGGCAGGCTGTATGGCACACATAGTTCTCACCTCTAGCAGAAAGGAATGGCCAGAAAAACTTAGGCAAAATGGTTCAGCGGACAGGGGCATCCACTGTTGTTCAACTTGCACACCCCAGCATCCACCACCTGAAGTGGACATCTGGCTTTTTGCCAATAGCAGACCACCCTTTTTTATTTAAATTATTTTGACTAAAGTTTATTACAAACAAACAAACAAACAAAAACCCTTGAAATTACCACAAAGATAATTGAAAGGAAAAAAATATGCAGAAGAAAACATTAGAGAAAATAGATAATCCTGCTTAGTCACCAGCTACTGAGGTCCATGTCGAAGTGTGTTTTGTGGTGATGGTCAATCACAATTGATTGGTTTAAACTCTGCAGCAGACCTTGGATAAAATTGATAGCGGCATAGTACTTTCAGATTGCTTTCAGTCAGGATATATTAATTTTTAAAATTCAGATTTACATATAACTCACATCCCTCTCCCTCTTGTACTCAATATTTGGTTGGCAAAAGCAAAGCCCATTAATAGTAATAGTTATCCATGACAGCACCACAGGCTTCCTTCCAGCACAAAAAACAAGACCCTACTGGGTTTCATTATCTGGTAACCTGATGAGCTGCCTTCACAAAAAAAGACATTGAGACAGCCACTCCTGTTTGTAACATCTTTCTAATAGCAATGAACACTGACATCTTATTTATGTGATACTCTTATTAACACAGACAGGATTTCTGCTGCTCTCTCCTCATTGTTTTCTGAGTTCATTTAGTTCTAAATCTGGCATAATGTTGACTGCCACTACTTGTAATCAAAGGAAATAATTGGTCAATCAACTATTAGTTAGGGAACAGAGAGTGATTCTTTCTCCCAGAAGCCATTGGGTCTTGCAGGGCAAGGTTTTATATATACCTTTCATTCTAAAACTATCAGGCTTTTATTATGTAAGGCCAATAAAAATATGTTCATATACCCATTTATTCACAGGTAGGAACAGAATCACTCTTGAAAACACTTGTGTGGGTCGAAGACAAGTATGGGAAACATCCAGCATGGTCAATGGGACTATGGAGTTGTAGTTGCCCATCCCTTGTCTAGGGGAGAATCCAGCAGACTAGAGCCAGCAAGGTACAGCAGTCTGTTGAAGTAGGGCTCCAGAATGCCAGAATATGAATCCCTGCTCAGCCATGGAAACTACAGGATAATTTTGGGCAAGTCACATTTTCTCAGCCTTAGAAAAAAGCAATGCCAAGCATCCATTGAATATATCTTGCTAAGGAAGCCCACTGATAATAGTTATGGGTAACCATAAATCAAATTTGACTTGAAGACAGACAACAACAATGAAAAGCAGTGATCTGGGGATGTGATCTACTATACCATGGAGAGAGAGAGAGAGAGTAGTGTAGTAGTTTTTGCACTGGACTTTGATTCTAGAGACCAGGGACTGAATCCCCACTCAACCAAGAAAACTCACTGGGTGACTTTGGGCACCTTGGTTCACATTCTCTTAGCCTCAGAGGTAGAGAAAGGCAAAAGCAAACCCCTCTGAACAAATACTACCAAGAAAACCCCAGGATATATTCACCTTAGGGTTAGCATAAGTCAGAAAATATTTGAAGACATGCAGAAAAAAGAACAACAATATTACAGAGATAAAGAATTTTTGGCCAGTGCAATCCAAACTACCAAACTTCCTCTAGCAGAAGCTCATGGCTGGAAGAGGAGTATCTCATGGTACAGATGTTAGCTTAGCCTTGTGCTATATTGTAGTGTGGAAGCAATGATGGGGAGTACAGAGGAAAAGTATGTTTTGTATTTCAATCTAGTGTCTTGTAACATCCAGATTTTTAAACGTTACTAACAGTCACTAAAATAGTTGCTGCATTACTAAGTAACAATTTAGAGATATAGCCGTATTAGTCTGGAATATCAGTATGCAAAGGGATCTTGAGCACCTTTGAGACTAACTGTGCAAAAGAACATGTTGCATAAGCTTTCATAGACTTGATCTTCCTCAAGTTAAGTCTATGAAAGCTTATGCTATAATTTCTTTTGCACAATTAGTCTCACAGATGCTACAATGTGTGTGTGTGTGTATGTACAGAGAGAGAGAGAGAAAGTCCTCTTATGCACTATCAGCACTCAAAATGGACTTGTTCCCTTTCCTAAAAGATTCCCTAAATGTGGAACTCTCTAATCTGAGGAAGTGATCATGAAAAAAATTCCAGGTCCAATAGCGGTATCATTAAAGCCCTGTTTGCACAGGCCAAAAGGCCCATCTCCTCCCTTTCTCACATCTCTTTGGATGATGGCTGGTGTGAGCAGTCTGGATGATGTCCACATGTTCCACACCAGAACTAGGATAAAACAGCACTGAAATGTTTTTAAAATATACCTCTTGCTCTGGATCCTCCAGGAAAAGCCAGAGCCCTTCATTCCCCCAGCATGGTGACTGTCTGCACAGGAATCCTTCAAAACTGTCTGGCATATCCACTGCCACCATGGGTTGCTTGTTCTGAAGTGAGAATGAGGCACCCAGTCTTGTGCTTATTGCTGGATGCAGGGCAGCTCAGCCCATGCAAACATCCACCACAGCATGGGAACAGAAGCCAAAGGAAAGGTGGCATGTCAGGATACTCCTGGCTGCCCCCAGTGTCTCATGGCCAGTGCAAAAAAGAATATGACTAATATTTCATGGCTCAAAATTTTGAGTTTCAAGGGGTTTCTAATGGTCAGCTCAATATGATACAAACCAGAGGTACAGAGCTTTGAGGAGGAGATAAAATGAGGACATTCCTCTCAAATAAGATTTCTTCCAGACACACACGCACCCCCCTGCAGTGATAATTTCTTTCAGTCTCTACATTTCTAGCTTTGCAGTAAACTCCTCTTCAGCTTTTGCAAATACAATTTAGGCATCCAAAGAAAAGAGGCAGGCAAAGTTATGAAAGGAATCTGAACGCAGCAAACAGAGGAGTTTTAGCAAATGGAATTTGAAGAAATAAGAGAGATAATGGGACAAGATCTTTAAATAATCCCAAGTGTTACATTATTATTGTTATTATCAGTTTATGACAAGGTTAAATGTACTCAAGCTAGTAAGGATCTGATTGCAAATTTATTGACAACAGCAAGATTAATAATACCAAATACCAAATTACCAAATAGACGAATGGTATAAAGAAGTTTGGGATGTTGCTGTTAATGATAAATTAACATGTAGACTTAAAGTTTAAAAAAGGATTAAAGAAAAATAATGACTTTGAACACATATGGAAGAAATTTGTAGAGTATTTTTTTTAAGGAAAGTGGGGTGTATACCTCTCCAAAAATCATTTTGAAAAATGGATTAATTGAATGGCATATGTAGTCCTGAGGGTGGTGTGCACTTTGTAGTAGTGTCAAGAAATTTTATGTATGTGTTTGATTTTTAAGTTTACTTATGTGTTTTTTTAAAATTAATGAAATTAAAATATTAATTAAAAACACAGCTAATATAAGAGTGTTATATGTGAATGATTTTCTCACTCTCTGCAATTCAAAAAATTGGGTGACTGATGGAAAATTTCATTGAGGAGCAACTTATTTAATGGGATAGTGACCTCATTTGTCTCTCTTGTAGCTACACCCAAGACATGGATTATGACTGCCTACTTCTCACAAGATGCAACATGTGGCCCTTGAGGGGTTTTCCATGGGCCCGTTTCAGTGTTACTACTACTGTACTACTTTTGTCATTTTCTTGTTATTACTTGAAACAAGTGAAGGGACATCCCTCCATCCTGTTTGCCATCATCACCACAGCACCAAAAGATAGGAGGGGAAAATGCAGAGCAAGGATTTTTGGGGCAGGATAGTCATAGATGGGGATAATCATTGATTCAGATTGTCTTTGAAATAAGTTGATCTAGCTTCTAGTATCATAATTGCTCAAAAAAGATAGATTGAATTGAGGAAACATACACATAAGTATCCATAGAAAGATGAAGGTGAACGTCTCCCTTTTATCAACTCAACCATGTAAAAAGAATGGGGACTAAAGTGTGTGAAATGGCACTTGCTATGTGAGGTGAAAAAGCTATGTGGAAAAATGTGTTGATAAAGAATGAAAATTCTTTCTGATCTGCATTAGGTGTAAGAACAGGTTACCACTGTGGCTCTGATTTTACTTCTAATTCTGATCTTACTTCTAATTAGTTCCAAGCTAATTTTTGTTTTGAGAAAATGTGTCTTCACTGTGTCTGAACAATTTTAGTTTTCTAGTAAGAATAAATGATAAAATTAGAACTCAGTCCTGTGCTTGCATCTCAGAAGCAATCTCTGCTAAATTTAATACACTTTACGCGCAAGTGTATTACACACAATCACAATTTAGATTTATTTTCCCATTTGGTGTATTTAAGTTGAATGATTTAAACATAACTGTACAGGGATAATTTTTGGACTGTATCTCTCATAGTCCTTCAGCATGCATCACCATGGCTTTTTATTTGGACCACAACTCCCAGAACACTATGGTGGTTGGGAGATTCTGGAACTATAGTCCAAGATAACTTTCTTCCAAACTCTGAATTTAAATGCCAAAAAAAAAGGGGGGGGGCTTCTCCAAATTGCTGGAGCATATCAGATCATTGGATTAGGTCTTTCCTCATACACTGTCAGTACAGTGCATTCATTAAAAGGAGAATATCCCCCCTAAGGAAGTTTGATTGGCATTGACATTACCATCTTTTCAGTGCCAGGTTAAGAAATTTTCATTAGCCTTGGCATTTTAATTCACTTCAGAGTCTATGATGGTTATTTTTGGTTTTTTATTAAAAAATTTTTTAAAGCACATCAATATAGCATCCAAATTGGATGGCCAGCAATTTTCAAATTTAAATAAAATAAAATAAAATAAATTTCCTGACTTTGATCCCTTTTAGGTTCTACTGGATCACTCTTCCATATGTTTTGCCTCTCTTAAATTCTGCTTTAATTTCTTCAATTATTCATTTAAACTTAAATTAATTTTAACTTAACTTTAACTCTGATTTAACTCAGAGAATTCTTTAAATTGCTCGTAACACTGGTGATTTTTACAGTTTTTACTTCCTTCCACTCAAGTGAATCTTCTCATCATTCTACTATTGGCAGATAGTTGATTCGATCTATTACCAGTTGATGACTATGGACATTATGACACAAGGCTAAAGAGTGGACATTTTAACAAAATAAAAGAGTTTTTGGCTGGTATTTATCACACCACATTATATCCATCCTGCAGCTGCCTTGCATTCAATTCATTACCATCGTGCCCCTTTTAAATAACGGATAAAACCTGACAATAGGCTCTCAGTCTTGCTGCTATTTCAAGACTGCCTTCATGTGGTAGGTCCCTTCCATGGAAGTTCCACTTTTCAGGTAGTCACATAGTATGAGTAAGTGTGATTCTGCTCCTTTTCTCCTCTCCTCCTTCCCCTTGCAATGATTGTGGCTGCTAGTAGCTACCTGAAATGGGCTGTAGTTTGCACATTCATGCAGCAGCTGGTTTAAGGAAGGTGTTGGCAGCCAGGCTTTCTAAACCCCCTCTGTCATGGCCAGCTGTGAGGAGGAGGTCTTGGACCCTCAGGTACAGGTGCCACCTGAGGTTGAGACAGGCCCCAGCTCTGCCCTGCCAGCTCCTGTAGAGGTGGCCCAGCCAGGTCCCAGCTCTGCTTTCACTCAGCAGCCTAGTCTGGCCCCAGTAGTAGGGCAGGACTTGGAAGATATAGTGGACAATGTTCAGGTCCCTGCCTTTACTCAGAGGAGAGGTGAAAAGCAGGGCTTGAGAAGGTTAAAGAGACTTCCAGAGAGAGCTTCATCAGGCAGGCAGCAGCTGTGATCAGGGAGTTATTTATAACAGGTTGCAAATGCTGAGGACTCTCGCCAGAGACTATTAATTCTCCTAAGAGAAGGCTGCTTGGTATCTGACTCCTAGACCCTGTATTGGACCCACTGACCACCCTTATAGCTTTTCTGACCTCGGACTGCACTGATATTGTTGCTCTCAATAACACTGAACTGGCTTTTGACTTACTCTCTTTTGGACTACGTTTGGTTGTGTTTGCTAAAGGTATTGCCCCGACATCTTGCTGTATATCTTTTTCCAAAGACTCTCTTATCAGCTGTGTGAGTGGGTGTTGGCAGCTTTCCTGGACACTCTCCCCTGAGTCCTCCTAATGCAGTATTTCCCAAACTTTGGTTCTCCAGACATTTGGAACTTCAACTTCCAGAGGCCCCAAGCTAGCCTAGCCAACAGTCAGGAATTTTGGCAGCTAAAGTTCAAAACATTTGGAGAACCAACGTTTGGGAAACATTGTCCAACTGCATGGAGCTACTGTGTGAATGTGCCCCCCTCCCGGGAACCCCACACTTACATGTGATGGGGGAAGACTGGCTGTGGCACATATAGCCCTAGCCACCAACACCTTCTCAAAGCCAGCTGTTATCTACACAATCACCCAGCAGCTGGCTTTGGGAAGGCATTGGCAGCTGGAATTGCTTGTTCCCTTGCTTCCTCCCAAAGTGTTGGGCTGCTATATTCAGGACCTTTGATGGCAGCAGTGGTGGTGGAGTCAAGATTGTGAGCCTAAGGCCGTAAGTGTTAGTCTGCTAGCCTAGCTAATTTTGCTGCTGCTGCCCACCACTAGCCATGTCTGTCCACACCTACTGAGCTGGCCACCTGGGGCCTTCACTGTGTCTCCTGCTCCTACTCTGCCTACCATCCCCCTGGTTGCCTCCAGCCCAGCCAAACAGTGAGTACAGGGCACCCCGAAAGCACACCCACTGGATTTGGAAGTGCAGAAAACAGATCACATGACCATGGATCATCATGGGGGGGGGGGAGAAATGTATGGTTAGAACCGCACTTGGGGAGAAAAAAAATGAAAAATGAAAAAAAATGATAGAGGTTTGGGGACACCTCTCTTGGCAACTGTATATGTGAAAGGGATCTAGGAGTCCTAGTAGACCTGAAGTTGAACATGGGTCAGCAGTGTGATGCAGCAGCTAAAAAAACCCAATGTGATTCTAAGCTGCATCGATAGAAGTATAGTGTCTAGATTGAGTAAAGTTTATAGTACCACTCTATTCTGTTTTGGTCAGGCCCCCTCTGGAATACTATATCCAGTTCTGGGTACCACAATACAAAAAGAATGCTGACAAGCTGGAACATGTCTAGAGGAGGATGACTAAAATAGTGAAAGTTCTGGAAACCATGCCCTATGAGGAGAGACTTAGGGAGCTGGGTATGTTTAGCCTGGAGACAAATAGGTTAAGAGGTGATATGATAAACCTGTTTATATATTTGAAGGGATGTCAGGCTTGTTTTCTGCTGCTCCATAGGCCAGATCAATTTACAATGGAATTCTTAAATTCATCAAGCATTCTTGTTTTACCTTTAAAATACATACCTGCTTCCTAATAATTTACTACAAAAATGTTACCATGATGGCAGCATGCATCAAGGTTGATTTGTGCAGTATTTTACTTTTATACATTTATGCTTCTGAATACAACTAGATGAGAACAATGAAAAAGTATTGATCCAGCTCTATCATGATCACATCATGTTTGTTTTCCTCTTTTTGTAGAATTTATCAGTCTACAGCAGTAGTGACATAGGTGAGAAGTGTATTTACACGCTAAAAATATAATTTTGCAAAAACCTCAGTTCTTGCTTCAAACATCAGTAGTATAGGCCCCAATGATCTTTTCTACTCCAGATTCTAACCTGAAGCAGATAAGACCATGCATCTTATCTTGATTTCTCAGCTGGCATAAGTCAGAATTCAATGTGTTTCCCCAAGAATCTTTATTTTTCACCTTTTTTACACCATTCTTTTACACATTAGTCTCCTCAGTCAGATAATTTAAGCTTAGCATTGCCTTTGATCCACATACATCTCCCATATCTTTGAGCTGCATAGACATCTGTTCTCATAATGTCTCCTTTTTGACCTACTGATCCCAATAAATAGCTTATTTAGTCTTGTGCTGTATCTTCTCTCTCACTGTAACATGTTGTTTCCTTGTATCTCAGATCAAACCTTTTATATCAGTTCTTCAGGTCACATGATTTCCTTTCCTCATATTTTTGTCATAATTCTATCTTGACCTGTTTCTCTGACTTCTTTGGTTGCTCTATATTAAGCCTGAACGAATTTCAACAACCACTTTAGCCTTGCTGCTCTTTATAGTTCCTCTGTAGCCCTCTCCTGGGTCCCTCCATTCATCAAATACTAATCTTCTTACTAAACCTCTGCTCTCTTGTTCTGTTCCTTGGAGGATGCTTTCACTTTCATAGCTCCTTGTGTGTGGCACTCTCACCCTTCAGATATTTGGCAAGCCTTCTCTTTGTTCTCCTTGAAGAAGTTAATTAAAACTCATATCTTTTCTTTTATATTTCCCATTTGATGATGTTCTATTCTGATTCATTTGATTCTTCTCTTTTTGCTAGGCTAATTATTGCACCATTTTCTACAATAATCTTTTCAATTCCTTTTTTGATCTCATTTAGTAAGTGCAAAGTTGTCTTCCTATCTCTCAGTCTCCGTTCTTAGAGACTCATGTTCCTTAAACTGTAAACCTGTAGGCAGAGATATATTTATCATTAATAGTGTACTTTTAAGGTGTACTTTTTGATAATCATAAATGAAGTTGGATTTGCATTTGTAGGCATTTTATGATCAAGGCAGCAAGATCTTTTGTATTATTACTTTATTTTGTAAACCGCTTTGATCTATTTGGAAAGGCAGTATATAAATAAAAATTATTATTATTATTATTATTATTATTATCTTCCAAGATCTCAGGACATGGGTCTAAGTCCAAGGGCTTTACTCCTCTTCTCTTGCTTGCGAGTGATAGTGAAGAATCTCAGGATAAGTGTGTGTGTGTGTGTGTCATGAATCCTGTTTAGTTATTATGATCTAGGATTCCTGCCATGAGGATTATAGGGTTGAGTTGTTAGGGGGGAATAGATGTAGATTTAGATGGGGAATAATGGGTTAAGATAGAATAGGCTAGGACAGACAGAGCCAGAGTGGAATGGTAATGCCTTGGGAATGTAAGCTCATTAGCCAGGAATGCATTGGAAGTTAGCTACGGCTGAGGCCTGATTTTGAAATGGACATTTAGTGTGAGGAGGGGATCTGATGGGATATATAGTCAATGATTGCTATGTAGTTATTTTATAGAGAGAGTAACATAGGTATCTTATATAAATAATGGGGATTAGTAGTTATAGAGTCTATTGTACACACACTGTTGATTGTTAAGATGTATAGACATAAACAATTTGAACTGTACAACCTCAAGGTCACAGGTGCCTGGGTAGTGATAAGGGTGCCTGGGAAACTTAATTGCTTGTTGGAGACTTGCCAAGATCTGGGGATCAGAGATCTGATGAATTACATCATGGTTTTCACAAGCACGTGGGAAGAGAGATCCAATCCTGGATCATATTGACTCTGGGGGGAGGGAGGTTGGTAAAAGCCTATAAAAGTATTGTATATGTAGTTCTTACTCAGTCTGGTCAATGGAAGTTTACTTTTCATGTCATATTCCTTATTTCAATAAAAGCTGTTACTTTCTAAAAGTGCTGCTGGACTTGATTTGAAGTTCATATGCTGGAAAGTCTGACAGTGTGTGTGTGGATGTGTGCGCGCTCAGTGATTCCTAAACTTTGCTCCTCCAGATATTTTGGACTTCAACTTCCAGAAGGTCAGGCCAGCTTAGCCAACAACCAAAAATTCTGGGAGCTGAAGTCCAAACCATCTGTAAAACCAAAGTTTGGCATCCACTGTGCTATATATTACTGGCCTTTTTTTAAAAAAAAAATGAATATCTGTGTAGTGTAGTGGTTTAAGTGCTGGACTTGGAATCTGGGAGACCAGGGTTCAAATCCCTGCTCAGTCTTGAAAACTCAGTTGGTGAACTTTGGGGAGTCAAAGTCTTTCAGCCCCAGAGGAAGTTTTTTCAAGAAAGTTTTTTCAGAAGACCCCATGAGAGGTTCGCCTTAGTGCTGCCATAAGTGAGAAATGACTTGAAGGCACACCGCAACAACAGCAGCAAAGCATACTCTATGAATCCCTGGTTGATGCTTGATGCATTTTGCTCAATGAAATCACCAGGGCCTGCCTCTTTGAATGTTCCCCTTATAACATCATCATTGCCCACACCCTGTGAAATCAGCAGGTGCCTTCCTTCCCCAGGTCTAACAAATCACAGGACACAGGACAGTTGTCACCTGGCAATTCTACCCACCGAAAAATGTTATTGCTTCACATTTGTATCTAATTCACACTTTCTAGTCTAAGGACTTTATCACATGTGGGAAAATTGGGGAAAAAACATGGCGTTAAATTATTAAACTAACATTATCCTGTGAAAATCACATGATCGTGGTGAAGATTATCACACACATCACGATTAAAGAGGACTTATCCCAGCAATAGCCAGGTAATAACCAGCAACAAATCATTCATGGGATTTCCCAGTGAATGATTTGTTGCTGGTTTTTAAACTGGTTATTGCTGGGATAAGTCCTCTTTAATTGTAATGTTGTGTGAAAATCTTCACTGTGATCACATGACTTTCACAGGATAATGTCCATTTAAACACCTGATTTTCCCCGTTTGATAAAGTCCTAACACAGAGATCAGACCATGATGATCATTTAGATTATGCATTCCTCTGAATTTTGCAGTGCACTATATGGCTCAGACATTAGTATGAAAACATATGTGCTTTTATGGGAAAGAAGTATGGAAATGCAATTTATTCCTTTAATGAGTGATGTGTTCTAATATTGTACTACTTTAATTCTATTTTAATTTTCTCTTTTGTATGTTTTTAACTGTATTGTTCTTCTAACTTGGTAGTCACTTTGTGTCTCAGTTTTGGGGAAAAGCAGGATAGTAGTAGTAGGAGGAGGAGGAGGTAGTAGTAGTAGTAGTAGTAGTAGTAAAAATACTTGGGTTGTTTAAAACATCTTAACTCCATCATCTAAAAGTTTGGAAAGTAGGAGTAGGGCTTGCTGCTTCAGGTATCATACTACCAGTATACCACTTCTGAGAAGACCTTCTCTTTTGCAGTCCCATTGCACAAATCTGAAAAGGAAAGCAGTTGATACAGGGTGTGATCAGAAGACACAGCAGCAAACTGGTATGGAAAGCAGCACTCCTCCAGGTATTTGTGTGATTTATATCTATAACAAAAACTATCATCACTTTCAATTGGGCCTGGAAATGACTAGGGATAAAATGAATATGGTCCAAACAGAAGAGTAGAAAAGAACATGAATTTGTTGAGTACGCTTATTACAAATGAGTAGGTCTATTACAAATGAGTAGGTTTAATGCTTTCTATATTTTTCATTCTACATCACAGCTGCAGCTGTAGACTGAGTGTTTTGGAATCAGAGCTATTTCACACTTGATGGAGTGTGGAGCCTGGATCTGCCTTTGTCTCAGAACATAAATGTGTCTGCAAAGATGGGTTCATTGCAATCATAGCTTTCCATTTTTTTTATTTTATTTTATTTTGGTATAGAAATATCTCTCACAAAGCTCTTTAAAATAAAATGACTAAAGAGATTTCTCCTCACCAAATTTCATACCCTCCAACATCTAACATGAAAACTGGGATACATGTGGCTAGGCAATGTAGAATATAGCAAAGATGACAAAAAGATATTAAAGAGGAAGAACACACAGTTAGAAGGGTTTGCAGCAGTTTGCTTTTGGTTATGCCTACTGGGGTGGATAAGAATCTGCCCTTTCATCTCTTCTGAGTTGATTGAAACCAAACTACTATTGCATTTTGAACTTAATTTACATCAACTGAGGTAAACTGAGGATGAAGGGCAAAAGTGGGAGGAGGAGCAAAAAAAAACTGGGATGTTTTAAAAGCATCTGAAAAAGTGCAACAACAGAGGATTAATTGGGACTATTTCTGACAAATCAGGAGAGTTGGAGGGTAAGAAATTTATTCATCTCCCCAATCAACATAAATAACTTGATACTTTGAATTTTAGTGTGTGAAAAATGAAACTAACAGATCCATCTATCCAGACGCAGGATTTGATGTTGTTAGATCAGGCCTGATCCCTTGCACATTCACCCATCTTTGGTTTGTCAAACTAGGTTTGTCAAACCTTTTTTTAAATTATAGGTTGCTCATCTTTATCAACTCCATGATAGGCAGATACAACATAGTCCTCTCCAGGCTGTGAGTTGCTGCATATATTTCATATGACCAGTACAGATGGCTCAGAGTTTCATTCAGTTCCTTTCTGATATGAACTCACCATGATTTGCAAATTTCTTCATACAGAGAATAGAAAGAACTTCAGATTTTAAAACAAAACAATAATTGAATGTGGAAGAAATCAAAGCTAGCACATTCACCCACTCTTAATTAGAACACCATATAGTGTGATCATGCCATTTTATCTTTGCAGCAAGCCTATCATGTAAGTTAAGGTGAAAAATATTGATTGACTGAGGGTCATCAGTGAATTTTATGGATGAACAGTGGTATCAACCTCCATCTCTCAATGTGAAGAATTCCTTGGCAAGCATACCAGAGTTTATTAATTATGTTGTGCTTGCTAAGAAAACAACAAATCATGGAATCATAGAGTTGGGAGTAACCCCAAAGGCCACTTAGCCCAACCCTTGACTATTTTGCTCTGCCCCCTGATTTACTTTAGCTGCAGGAAGATAAATTATTCATTCTTTTTGGTCACAAACTCTGGGCTGTAAGACCATTACACAGCTAAAACTGTAGACAGAGAGAGATCAAAATAGTGTTCAATATACTATGGAAGAGACAGTGTTTACTACAGCATGCATATTCACAGATGTTAGAAAAATTAATTTTGTGTACTCCAGTGATCAAAATCATCCTGACAGTAGTAGGTACCCAACAGGCTCAGCCAAAAATGTCACTGCTGTCTACGGAATTCTGGAACTCATAATCCAAAGCATGGTCCTTTCCATGTTCAGCATACTCAACATTATTTCAGTTAAGCAATTCTTCTATAGTAGTTCAAAAACGGCAAAACCTGTCTGATCAGAAATAATTAAGGGATGAAAAAATGACAGAGTATACAGCCTATTGCCTGTTTACAGAAGCCTGTCAAATACTACAGTGTGTACTCTTGTATTGGTAACTTCTTTTGTGTTTTTCATCATAATTCTATAGTATTACTGACAGCAGGAAGGTAATTCTGTTTGAAGTCCAATGGTAGTTGAGAGTCCATGAGAGGGTCAGCTTGCAGTTAAAATCTGATCACACATTCCTCTCTACTGAGTGCATTCCCACAGAGCTTTGTGTGAAGTACTCAGATTTGCAAATGATTCCTCTGATTACTTCCCAAGGATTTTTGATAAAACAAAGCAGGCTAATTTGTAAGATACAGAAGTGAGAAAAGCTAGGGCTAGGATGAACAGATGTCTTTTAGCACTTAAGGGAATTTCACTTCTAAATGCAAAGCTGACCATCTCATCGCCCTAAGTGCTGTTTCTGTCTGGGTGACTTTACTATTTAAGGAAATATGTCCAATGTTGATTAAAACTACTTATTTTACCCAATGTTGATTAAAACTATTGGTTTGTTCTTAACTGCTATCAAGAGAACATGTTGACCCTATAAACGAGGAACCTCCAAGACTCCAGTAAACAGTAGTCTTGCTCAGGTCCTGCAAATTCAGGGCAGTGGCTATGCACCTGTAATGAAGTCTTGCTCTTTTCCCATTGCCTTCTAATTTGCTGAGCAGCGCTGTTTTTTCTTGTAAGTCATGCCCTTTCATGATATGTCCAAAATACGACAATCTGCTTAATCATCTTATAGGGACAGTTCCGGATTGATTTGCTCTAGGGCCCATTTATTTGACATTTAGCAGTCCATGTTATCCACAGAACTCTTCTCCAACACCACATTTTAAATTAGTTGATTTGTTATCCATGGAGGGTCCTGGAACCAAACCCCAGAAGATAACAAGGGCCCACTGTATTTATTTGGTACATTATCACAATATAGTTTCAACAAAGGGCAGATCATATCGGTAAAATATAAGGCATTATAAACCATTTCTTTGGAAAAAACCTCACTATATATATATATATCTATGGTCAGAAAGTTAGTAATTACTTTTAAAAGATACCTTTCCAAGTTCTGGAATAGCCCTATAAAATGATAATGCAGATTACTACTACTACTAATAATAATAATAAATTTTATTTATATACCACCTTTCCAAATAGATCAAAGCGGTTTACAAAATAAAGTAATAATACAAACATCAAAATCACATAAGAAAAATACAGTACCAAAAATACATAGCATAGTAATAATTGAAACAACATAGCTTCTGGATTTCAGACCAGCTAATGAAAAACATGGTAACACTTTTGAAAATACTGGGATGGAGAAATTCTCAGGAAAGTGTTGTCTATTATTACAAAGAGTTTCCATAACTGGAAAATCCAATCTAAAAACAATTATGTTGTTAATCTGATATTAGCAGATCATTTATTTTTCCATTGCAACCTTCCCTCTTAAGATTATCTGTTTTACAGTTTACTAAAATAGGCATTTTGTTTTCTGTAATCCGAGAACCAGTGTGGTATAGTGGTTTGAGTGTTGGACTACAATTCTGGAGACTAGGAACTTTATTGCATTCACTTTCATCCCCGTTATGGGGATGGCAACGGGATGCTCTGGACCATGCGTGAGCTAAGAAAAATGGATTTTATCACACACACAAGCATCTACAAAAAGGTCCTGTTCCGGCACAGGTGTCCCTGTTCTGTGCCGGAGGATGCCATTTTGGCCGGATGGAAGTCTTCCATCGGACAAAAATGGTGCTCCTTAACACTGAATGGGGACAGCTTGGGAACAGGTGCCTGAACAGGACCTTTTTGTGGATGCTTGCGTGTGTGATAAAATCAATTTTTCTTTGCTCATGCGTGCTCCCAAGCATCCAGTTTCCGTGTCCCATAACAGGGACAAAATTGAATGCGATAAAGTTCTAGGAAACAATTCCCCACTCAGCCATGGAAACCCACTAAGTGACCTTGGGCAAGTCATATACTCTCAGCCGCTGTAAACCCTGTGATAAGTTCCCCTTAGGGTTGCCATAAGTTGGAAACAATGACATAGGGGCTTTACAGACTGCCCAAAAAGGGCAGTCTGTGGACACCCCTTTCAGCGCCGGATTGGGGCCACGCCAGGGCAGCCTCACTGGCAGCCCCAGAGGCCGCAATCCACTGCTTTTCCAGGCCACAGAGAAGGGGCAAAACACCCCTTTTCTGTGGCCTGGAAAGGGCTGTCTTTGGAGCTTCATGCCCCAAGGAGAGCCTGACTGGTAGAGCCAAGGGAAAAAGAGGCCTCCTGTCCCCTTTCTCCCTCTCTTCATTCCTATGGTAATCTGGTTGCCATGGGAACAAACTGCTTCTGCGAAAGAAGCTCCATTTTGGATCTCCTTTCTGTGCTGCAGAAAACGGCGCAATGCCATCAGGTGCCCACCGGTCCATCTGGATATGGCGCTTGCCATGATGCCATCGACGTGTGCGTGTATGGATGGCATAATTTTAAAATGTCTCCGTCCATATGCACTAGGGCTGTGGAGTGTGCAGTTGCTGCGTGCTTCCCCAGCCCTACTTACAGCTTGAGGACGGCCCTTTTGGGCTGCCTGTATTGGGCCATAATTTATTTTACTTTTTTTTTAAAAAAAAAAATTGAGTGTGGGCTTCTGACTAAGGATATCAGCTCAAGTCCCATTTTCTATCATTTATATTCTTGCTATCAACTTTCCTAGTCACTTTTTAAAATTAAAAAAAACAAAAAACAAATTCAAAATAGTCCCCGTGATTAAACTAAAAGAATGTTTCAGCTGTGTATGTCCATCCTTCCATTTTTATTTCTCCCTTGCTGATTTAAACTGCTTGGGTTAAGTGGAGCTTTGCTTCTGAAAATCCTTCTTCTACTTCCTTTTGTGAACAAAAATTGCTTGGTGCAGTTGTTTCCTCTCTTCCTTGGAAAACACATCTATAAACTGCCATCTCATATCTTTAAAATCATCCTAGTATTTGTTAAATCTACTCCTAAATTTGAAGAAAGGAGGTGGAAGCTGTTTCTGCTTTCATTTGTTTCCCTACACTTTTACTGTTTTACTGGAATTGTAAAGTCTCTAACTATAA
The DNA here is from genome assembly GCA_034509955.1 of Urosaurus nigricauda. Classification (NCBI taxonomy): domain Eukaryota; kingdom Metazoa; phylum Chordata; class Lepidosauria; order Squamata; family Phrynosomatidae; genus Urosaurus; species Urosaurus nigricauda. The sequence goes on from JAOEGL010000002.1 coordinate 36,902,990, forward strand.
GTTGCTTTACTTCAGGTCCCTACTTGCCATTGCCATTCCAAGATTATTGGCCAGCTTTGGTTATAGTATCAACATGCATTTCTATAACATCCTTTAGAATATCCAGTGTAACAAAGGAAATTAATCAAATTTTAGTATATTTTGTATCTCTCAGAACAATATGGATAATCTTGTGATGTAAAATGATATCCCTCCGATCCCAGAATGATCATGAAATGCACACCCTAGGGGGTCCCTTTAGTATGTATGTCAGGTTTCAGATGCATGGGTTTCATGCTCTTAGGGCCTTTTCATACTACAGTCGCCCGTCCAAGTCTGCAGACTTGAAATCAGCAGACTTGATGATTTGCAGAGGGGTGACCCACCATTGAGATGAAGGGGGCACACTCCCATGGTGCACACCTTATGCTCATGTGCAGGAGTGCTCCCCATTCATTTCAATGGGGCTTGATTATCTGCAAGTCTCCTAACTTGCAGAGGGGTCCAGAACAGATTCCCCTGTGAATTAGGAGGGGTGACTGTATATAATTATTATTCCACTTTAACTGCCATGGAAACATTTTGGGGTTTGTAGTGTGGTGAGGCAGAAGAGCACTAACTGGTTAATTCTAAATATCTTTCCTTAAACTGCAAATCCCATGAATCGATAAGATGTTGCCATGGCACTTGAAGTGGAATAACAGTGCAATAATTGTGTAGTGTGAAAGACATTATAGAACTATGACAGGTACACACACATGCACATATACTCTCTTCTTGTTACAGATATGACCATTTATCTGATGAACAGTATGGTATGTTTATAACTGCAAGTGCGTAATTCTGTTTTCTATGAAAATACTATTATACTATGATTATATTTAATATAATTGTACTCTTAAGGTATGCTTGTAGTTGACAAGTTATCTATATGTGTGCTATGAAAACTCTTCATTTATTTCCCTTTGGACAGAAACTTTTGCAAATTATCCTTCTGCCTGCTTGCTGTACTTCTTTGCATATAGTGCTTATCAGAGCAGAAAAACACTTTTTCCATTTTAATCATGAGCTCAACAGAAAGAGGGGAATGGGGGGGGGGATCAGATCCTTAAGAGAAGGAAAGACTTTATACTTGCAGAAGGCAAGACCAAAAATTCATTATATGCTTGGCTTCAAGGTGGTTATTCCCCAGTTGCCATATAGTCAATCTGTTACACTTGCTATTGACCTTTTAATTCCAGCAAGCAAATGTGACTTATCAGAACATTAGCCATCCAAACATAAGATGGCTGTTCACCTTTCAAAGCAAAGATAATCCAATGGTTTTGCATCTTCCAAAAGCATTCAATCTTTTTTAAAAGCATTACTGGCCTTTGCTAAGTGCACTACTAAAACCCAGATGATCATAACATTTAAAGCATCACTAGCTTTAAAGAATTGCCATAATCTTCAAAATTGTAAATAGCTTTCTCTTAAAGATCATATAGTGATTAGAAAATGGTCTTAAAAGAAAGAGAATTCAAAAGTCAGGTAAATTAACAAGCAATCCCAATCTCTCCCAGTAGTATAGCTTCCTGGTTTCATTTCCTTTTTACTGAATGAACTAAGACATGGGATATAATTGGTCTTAATGTCAATATTACAATGAAGCAGTCTTAATATTTTATGGGAGGGGAAGGAGGAATGCTCAAGCCAAATACTTTACAAGGAAATGATTTTATTTTGCAACAATAATCATGACTACCATGAGGCAATGAGGGAAGTAAAACCTGTACTCAGTTAATAAATAGATTTAGACCTGACCATTAAAGTATTAACTCCATAGAGCTTGTTCCATAATATTTGCCAAATGGTTTGTCTTAATTAACTATAAATAATTCAGTGAAGAAACACTATTCTGGACAACTAACTGAGTTTGGTTTCTTAGGGTGCTTCTACACTGTAGAAATAATGCAGTTTGTCACAACTTTAACTGCCATGCCTCCATCCTACAGAATCCTGGAATATGTAGTTTTGTGAGGCACCAGCACTCTTTGGCAGAGAAGGCTAAAACCTTGGAAAACTACAGATTTTAGGATTTCATAGGATGGAGCTACAGCACTTAAAGTGACATCAAACTGCATTATTTCCACAGTGTCCTGAGATGGTTATCACAGCTAATTCAAATCTGGTGAAGGACAAAGAGATATGAGGTGAATGAATGCATGCATTAACATACATCACCAGATTAAACATAACTTCATCAAATTATAAAGTTGGAAGTGACCTTGGAGTTTATCTAATCTGTCCTAAAATCTACCCTGTTTGGTGTGAGACTACTGTATCATACAGCACCTCATTGAAACATCCATGTCTAATTTCTGTTCAGCTTCTGTTCAAATACCTTTAACAGTGAAGTATTCTAAACTTCTGTTGAACAGTTGTTATGTTTAGTGCCTTATAATTTCACATCATTAGTTCATAACTGTCCACTAGAGCAATAGTGATAAGATCTGCTCTGTATTCTGCACAAGAGGAAGCAAAAGTATAGTAAGGGATTAAGTGAAAAAAATTATAGAAGTGTGGAACAGATTTAAGCTACAGGAAATGAGATTCCACGTAAACATTAAGAAGAACTTCTTGGTAGTAATTGCTGTTCAGCAGTGGAAAGCGCTGCCTCAGAATGTAGTGGAGTCTTATTTGGAGATTTTAAAAGAAAGGCTGGATGTTCATTTGTTGGGAGTGCATTGATTGTGTACTCCTGCATGGCAAGAAGTTGGACTGGATGGCCCTTATGGTCTCTTCTAATTCTATGGACGTTATCAGATGACGGAAATCCGAACGCAATCATGGGGTTTCATGTTATTGTGCATAAAAAACTTGGCAAATGGAAAAGTTCTAGGTGTGATTATGATTTCCAGTATAGCACTTTCTGCAATGCCTCAAAATTTGGGGACAGAATGAACAGTTCATTTGCAAGGACAGAATTCTTATTTGGAGAGACAATGACCTCATTTTATACACCACCCCAGTAGCTACTTTCCTGAAACAGTTGCAGCCCTTCTCTTAAATCTTACCTGTTCCTCCTCTATGACAAAGATCCATTCCTTTGACACTACAAAGGTCCACCCCCAACTCCCTGCCTATATCAGATTTCGGCCCTGAAATCTCCAGAAAGGGAATCTTACTGAACCTTATTCTTTGGTAGTACGTTGAAATCTAAAAGCTGTCAACAGCTGCCCTTTGCTGTCAGAGGCTCATAATCTGTAACACTCATTTGGAATTTTATTGAGCCATGCTGAAAGCTTTGAATACCTCTAGATTTTCAGTTAAGCCTGGAATTTTCAATGTGCTTTCACTTCTGATTTGTCAGCTTCAAGATATGCAGAAACATCAGACTTGCAAACAAGTTATGCATGTGCACAATTAAAAGAGTTATGTACTGTGATTTAGATCTAAAGATCCTTCTGTGAAAGCAGAAGGCACTTCCTGTGATGCAGAAGGTAATAATCCAGGAAATTGCCTCATGCTAAATCAGGCTATTGGTCCATCTAGTCCAGTGTACTCTGTGTCAAAGGGTGGGCAACCTGTAGCTCTACAAATGTATCCAAATATAGATCCAAAGATTCCTGGCTATTGGGCCATGCTGGGTCTTGCTTATGGAAATTGTAGTTCAACACATCTGGAGGACCTCCCAATTGCTTAGCTTTGACCTGCACTGACTGGCAGCAGCTGTCTGACTTTTTTATAGGTTGTTTTTTTTTTTACTGCAGTCCTTCTCACCTTATTTTGCTGTCTCCAACTGAAGTCCTTTGATGCTCACTATATTTTTCTTTCTTGTCATTAGCTCTTGATTAAGTAGTTTTCTGCAAAAGATTGAGGTTTTTATGACTTTATCACATGCAGGTTTTAAACTGCCATAAAGGTTTGGTAATAGCACCTTTGGCAATACCTACTGCATGACATTGTCTCCCTCTCATCACTGTCTTCTCTTCCAATTCTGGTTAGCCTGCACCTTGATATTGAAAACCCATCAATAAGATCCCAGTCATGCTGGCAGCACACTACTCCACAGGTGCAGTAAGTCACTTCTGTGGCAGTTTCAGGATTGCTCAGTCACGTAGTATCAGTATCTCCTCCTCTCTCCTGCTCCCCTTCCCTTCACTATTCCAGGACAGCCAGTTTTGTTGTTGTTGTTTTTTACTTTACTTGTGTTTTTTTTTTTAAAAAAAAACACCCCACTAGTTTTGCAATTGCATTAAGAAAACAAACAAACAAACAAAAAACCCAAAAAGCATGCTAGGGCAGGGGGACAGGGAGGCAGGGTTAAGGACAAGGGCAGAAGAGAGCATGCAGGACCAGCACCAGTACAGTCATACTAATGAATGGATGTGTAACAGGGAGTGTTCTCAATCCATTATGTATGCACTTCTTTTCATTAATGTGATTGCAGCAAGAACAAGGGTAGTGTGATAATGCTTGAGGATTTTGTTTTGCTTTTGGAAACTTTTCTTTTTCTAGTAACATCATCCACAATTTTCTTTTTAAAAAAGCAGCCTTTATAACAGAGGCAGATCTTCCAAAGTAAGGAAGGGCATAGTATGGTCGTTGGTCACATCAGGCTACCCTGGGCTCTTGACAATTCTGCCCCCACCAGACACTCCCTTTCCTGTCATAGACTGTTACCTGAGCAGCAATTCACCTTTTCAAGTAGAAAAGTGGCTCACTGCAACTTATTATTTCAGACATTGTTGGACTAGAGTTCCCGTAAGGCCTAGCCAGCATAATCAATGATGGGAGTTAAAAGAAACATCTGTAAACCAACAAGTTCTCCACCCCTGCTTTGCTTGACAAGTAATCACTGGGGTTTTTTGTTTTGTTTTGTGTTTTTAATAGAAGTGCAGATATAAATATGAAATGAAAATATTAAGGGGAACAACATTTTGACAAAGCATTTTCAAAGATCTGTGGGTTCAGAGTGATAAATCATTAGCAACATCCATAAACAAAATTTACTCGTGTGGACTGTAACTGTGCAGCTAGAACATAAGCACCCAACCAGTTCATGCAGAGAGAATACCTAGAGAGGTAGCCTTCAAAAATAGAAAAATCTTGTTAATAACTGTATGGCAAGAGATTAGGGAAAGAATTCCAAGAAAATCATTATGAATGTTCTTTTCTGAGAAATCAATATGATTCAGAGTTTTATTTGAGGAGCAGCAATAAGCTGGCTGTTATTGGCAACAACAGGAAGTTTTTCCACAGGTATAATGGGCTGTATTGTTTCTCCTCCATAAAAGTTGATAAGAGCCATTCATTCATGCAGGAAATAGTGGTCCTCTGGGATAGCATTCAAGCTCTAGAGGAAAACATGCATATTGTTATTGGTGACTGATGTTTCTCTTTCTTCTAGAGGGTATCTACAATGTACGATTATATCACTTTCATACCAACATTAACTTCCAGAATGTCATGCTATGAAATCCTGGGATTTGTAGTTTGGTAGTTAGAATTGTTAGAGAACTCTACTTCACTCTCCAAACTGCTGCCTTATAGTAAGCCATTCCAGTTAATGATGCTAGTAGTGCTAATCTACTGTGGACTATAAATTAGCTCAGCCAAAGCAGACAATTGATCCAAGCCAACTGAAGACTGTGAGTGATTTTCTTGACTTTCTGCCACTCTGACCCTTGTCTTGACTTTGGATTAATTTTTCTGTAACTCTAATCTTGGTTTTGGACTTGATTCAGGATTGTTTGCTTCATTTGACCTTGGACTGTTTGGACTACACTTCTGCTTTTATGGACACTGGTATCACTGTTGGACTAGCCTGGCTTTCCCTGTCTTTGTGGGTGTACACTCTTGGGTTCTTACCCACTTTAAAACAGGACAAGTTATTGGCCATCCCCTTTTTGCAGGATGGAAGCTGTGTTGCAGCAGAACCAGGCTGCACCAGTTTGCAAGCCCAGCTAACACAACTGCATGTTATACATTTTCCTTTATAGGTTATACAGGTTATACTTTTTCCCTGTGTGCATTGTCTTCATGTGTTGGGAGCTGTATGTAAGCAACAGAATTATAGAAGTTTGATACCACTTTACCATGGCTCCATCCCACGGGACCCTGGAATTCTCTTTTGGAGAGCTCCTGTAATCCTGGAGTACACTATATCTCTGAAGCAGAGGACTCTGAGGACCTCCTCAAAGTACAGATCCTAGGATTCCAGTAAGTGTGGGATCAAAGTGCTGTAATTGTGTAGTACAGTTTACATCTCAGGTTTTCCAATTTAAAGTGTGGATGTCTCTCATATGACTAAAGGTTTTACCATTGGAAAAATACCTGCACATGAAAGACTAGTTTTATCCTTTATAGTACTTCTCTATATGTAGGAATAGATTTTAATGGAGTGACTTTCCAGTCTTCATCTGCAATCTTAATCTGCATCCAGTGGTAGATTCCAAGTAGAGGTTTGCTGACTCATTTGATAGATGCACAAATATATCCTGTTTTAAAAATAATAAATCAAATCTGTAAAAAATTGTTAAGAAATAAACAGAAATAAAGTTAATTACAGAGGCACAGACAATAAACTAATAAGCAATGCGTTTATACCACCCAAGTTGATAAAAACCATTCAGCTATGAAAACCCAAATGCCTGTATAAACCACATGGGTTGTAAACACAGCTATCCAAAATTCAGTGACTGCAATATTCCTTTTAACTCAAAATACAACAATAGAGAAAATGATGGTCTAACATTCATAGCATCTGGGATTACTCCCTAACTGTACAATTGTATAGATGTCTAGTCAGAAGTAAGTCTTACACAATTAAAAGACCTTACTCCTGGATAAGTGCATATAAAATTCCAGACTAATTAGCAGAATTGGCTGTGAACAGCATTAATTGGTTAGTAGTTATAAAGCAATAACTCAGGCTTTCTGTGTTGTATTTTACCTGTATTGATTAGGTCTGCTACATTTAGTCAATGAACTGAACTGAACTATTACATTCATTGATTAAAGCATTTTTATTTATTAAGAAGGTCACACCTGATCAATGGGACCCCAGATTTTTAAAACATATTAATACTATGCTTAATGTAAGAAATCCTATCCTTAGGCAGCATGAGACAAGCATCTTATGCTGTGTGATTTATTGTATTATGTGTATAGGGAGAGCTGTTTGGGGGATTTTCTGTCTCATGTGTCAAAATGACACTATTCCTGCCATTGACTTCTCCATTTCAGGCTGCAAAATGTCTTGAGATATGTAGCCTATTGCTACATTAAGATGTCAATTGCTCTTCTTCAATTGCTTCTATGTAGATAATGTTTAATAGATTGTTTCATAACACATTCCATTCTACAGTGCAAGCTGAGATTGTTTTATGTACATTATACACAGTTGTGTGCTATTTACACTATCCAGCAGCAAACTGCAGATCTCACAGAGACGTTAAGCAGGATTTAGAAGCATTGGATTGATTGGACTTTCAGCCCTTCGTCTGACAATTATTTGCTTTTGAGTTTGAATCATCTGTACAACACAGAACATTATATTGTTTATATTTAACTGTAGCATTCCCAAAGAAAGCATTTTCAAAATGCATTGGGCTATTAAACCTTCAATTATTTTGCTCCTTCGAGACCAAGCAAAGAAAGAAGCTCATATGGAGCAGTAAAGAAATATGGTTTGGATTTCATGTGCCATTCTTCAAAGCAAAATCCAGCTGTGGCTTAATTCAAAGCATGATCTCAATTTGTTGTCAATTCATTGTATATGCACTAAGATAGTGTCCCATATGAAGCCCAACATATAAGCTACAAGTCATGAACTTCAGCAACAACATCTGTGCTTCCTTGCTTACTGATGTAAATGTGATTCCATGCATCAAACATGGAACCAAAAAGGGTCTTCAAGTGGTCTCATTAATGTGCAAATTGTTTCAGACTTGTTAATTAAAGTATTAAATCAATGCATGCTAATGCTGTATATGTTTACTATTTGTTGTTACATTATACATGATGGTTCATTTGGTCAATAGGAAAATGCATATAGGAAGTGCTGATTTATTTTAAACAAAACTATTATTTATTTTGGATAGATTTGTATTAGCAATACTACTTAACCAAGCCAGTTTGTCTTGAAAAGATCTATAAACCCAAAGTGCTCCTGTTTTCAGCAGAAAAAAAGCTGGCTCTATCTAATACATGACATCTATTCAGATGTTTAAAGATAGCTGTCATGTCACTTTTCAGTCTTCTCTTCAAGCCAAATATACCCAGCTCCCTCAGTCATTCCTTATAAGGCTTGTTTTCCAGGCCTTTGAACATCTCAGGAACCATTCTTTGCAATATTCCAGTTTGCCAATATCCTTATTTAACTGTGGTTCCCAGAACTGGATTCAGTATTCCAGCTGAGGTATGACCAAAGCAGAACAGTGCTATAATTGTGGTAGAGTGTGGCACTCCTACTGATGTTAATAACAACAACAACAACAACAAAATTTATTTATACCCCGCCCCTTTGAGATCAATCGAGGCAGTTTACACAATAAAATGCCTTTACATCAATAAACAAACTGTATCCCTCCCCTCCTTAAAAAGATATTAAATCAGTTACAATTTAAAACCAGCAATTAAAACTACATCAATACAACAACAATAAGCAGAGCAGGATAGCGCAGTATATTCCTGGGAAACCACAGGGAATCCTTAACAAGGGTTCCTGAGGCTGGGATTATTAATCCTGGGAAGGCCTGCCAGAAAAGATCTGTTTTGACAGTCTTTTTAAAGCTGTCCAAAGATGTCAGTTGATGGATCTGTGTTAACTTGCACATATGTGAATGCAAGGAATTGAGCAGCCAAGACAGTCTGCATAGATTGAAAAACTAGTCCTGACTTCCGGTGGTATGGTGGATCGCGGACCATCTCCCTGATACCTGTCAGTGGGATGGTTGCCAATTGTGGCAGGAAAGTCAGACTGGGCTAGAAATTGCCTGGCAAGAAGTGTCTCAGAAGAGGAGACGAAGGCAGCGGAGCTCAAAAGAGACCCCAAAATCCCTGGGCATCTCCGATTACGGTCGATTCGGAGATAGTGAGGTGAGGCCAAGAAGAACAGCTGGAGACGTGAAGACACAGAGGGGATATGGGAGCTGAGCTGATGCGCCCGCAGAATGGCAGCCGCTTAGTGGCACCAGATCCGTCACCATTTCTTTTTTTAAAAAATAAGTTAAACAGATACAAGTTACACAAATTTCCATCCTATGCTGAGGATTTAGACTTTCCTGAACTGTTAGATCGATTGACTGTTAAGCAAAAACAGCAACAAAGAGACCTGTCTACAATTTATGTACCCTCCAGTACAGACTTATTTGGGTAAGGAGATCATTGGCTGATTTGGAGGGAAGGGAAAACCCTGAGGAGTCTGGAGTTGTGAGAAAAGGGGGAAGATGGAAAGAGAAAAAAGGAACTGGAATACACTTAATCCCTCTTTTGTTCCCTTCCTCCTCTCAAATGTGATTGTGAATTCACAGGAGTAAAGAAAGCATACAGATTCCCCTAACTTATAACTGGAAGAAGTGGAGACCGAAGGGAGACCAAAGAGAATATCTGGCTGAATTTGCAGGGAGTAGATCAGACTCAACTAGGGAGAGCTGAGGAAAGAGTTGGTACGGGTGTTTGGGAACTGCTGTGGCTGGTTTTTGAGGATTGAGTGAGACTGTGTTGAGAGACTCTTTTGTTATTGCTCAGAGGAATTTCCTTTTTTGACTCCATCAAAGTAACTGAGCATTTGTGAGAGGCTTTTTCCTTTTTTTGGAGAAATAAGTTTGATTCAAGAATTGGAGAGGACAGAGTGGATTAAGTTTCAGAGAACAAGCGCACCTCCTGCGGAACCCTCTTTTCAGTTTGGAACCTGTGTGTAATCCAGGGATCTTGGAACCTGTGCGGAGCAAAAAAAGGTGTCTAGCGGTTACAACGCCAACCCTCCCCCCAGACACAGTTGTGGTCTCCAATGTAGAAGAAGCCTGGTGTGGAGAGAACGGAGCGGAGGCTACGGAGTGTGGGGGGAAAGGGATAGTTGAGTTCAAATTGTAGATATATGTTTATTGGATTGTCTCTTCTAATCAGGAGGGTATTCTGTTGAGCTTTTTTTTTTTGTCGTGTGCTGGAGGTGTTAACATTTAGGGAGGGTAATTTTTGGGTGGGTGGTCCTGGGTGGAGTGTCTGAACTTGGAATTGCTTGGGTTCTCCCCATTTCCTCCTGCCTTGGAATGTTATACTTGGCTGCTGCTTGCTTATATTTGACTATTGTTCTCTCTTTCCCTTCCTCTCCTCTTTCTCTCCAACTCTTCCTCTCCTATTTCTTCTCCTGCTCCTTTCTCTTTTTCTCTCTTTCTTCTACTCTCTCTCTCTCTGGGTAAAGAAATGGAAAAGCCTGAACAATAATAAGAAAAATTGTATATATTCCTTCTTTTCTTCCTTTCCTTAACTGATCTTTTTCACTTAACAATATATTTTAGTGTATTCTAGTGTATTTTACTGTATTCCCATATTGGTGCATTGGTTAAGGGTGACTATTGGAGTCACTGTCTTGTATAATTTGTTCTCTGCAATTAACTTTTTATATTTGAGGCATCTCAGCCTTTGGTAAATTGATTGCCACCTTATTTGCATTAATCTGCACCAACAGGTATAATTGTTGACCTAGAGTTTGTTAAGGAAAGGAGAAGAGTAAAATGTGAAAGAACTTTAAAATAGAAAGTGATAGAGGCTAGACTAAACATAGATAAAGAACTGGAATTAACATTATAGATTAACTCAAAATAGTGAGGCAACACCTTGTGGAAGTAGTGAAAGTATAGATTCTGACTGTGAATTAAATTAAAGTGTGGAAGAGAGAAATAAAATCAATGTGGAGAAGGGGATAGGAGGGGAAAACCAAATCTGCAATAGAGAGGAAAAATTTGAATAGACAGAGGTTTATATTTTGAGAGGACAATATAAAGATAGAGGAGACTGAAGCAGCTGAATTACTATAAATATTACTGAACTACTCTAAATATTATTGAACTTCTGAATACTGAATACTGAATATTACTGAACTACTTTAAATATTACTGGACTAGTTAATCAAAATACCACAATTAAACATAAAGAGAAGAAAAAGTAAATAAAATAATAACAACAACAATAAATGAAATAAATAAATAAATTACATAAAAAAGGGGGGAGGAAGAAAAGGTATTCAAATCAAGACAATAGAAAATAAATAATTAAATTGGTTATAGAACTAAATACAATAAAATAACAACAACAATTAACAATAATTAGGATTTACAACAAAACAATAAAGGGGAAAGAACATATTTTAAATTATTTTTAGGTAACTAGGAACAAATTTGAAATTAGGGAAGAAGGAAATAAGCAAATAAACCTATAGTAGATCAGATAAACTAAGAACAAAACCAAGTAAAAATAATAATAAACAAAGTAAATAAATAAAAATAAAATCTAAAGAAGGGGGAATAGATAGATAAACCCAGTTGATAAAATACATAATTCAGTAAAAAAAAGAAAAGAAAACAAACAAGCAAGAGTAGGAAAAGGAATCTATAATGGCATCCAGAAGGAGAAAACAACCAACCCAAATTCCAGCTCCAAGAAGACCCTCAATGGATAATATAGAAAGGACTTCAGAACAATTTTTACAAATTACGGATGAGATCAAACAGTCACGTGATGAAGTTAAGCAGGAGATAAGAGATGTGAGGGAGGAAATGAGATCAGATTTGAAGCATGAAACAACCTTGATAAGAAAGGACCTAAGCAAAATAGATAAAGATTTAAGGAAGGTGACAGATAAAGTAGAGGAACTAGAGGACACTACCCAAAAACTAAAAAAGAAATTAGATGAAACAACGAGAACCCAATATGAGGGTCAAGAATCAATAATGCATCTAGAACTTAAACAAAGAGAAACTTGTGTTAAACTTTGAGGAGTTCCAGAACAACAGAATGAGAACTTATATGAATTCTTGATGCCTCATTTAGCAAGATACTTAGATTTACCATTGCAACAGCTCAGCTGGGAAGTGGACAGGATGTACAGACTGAATTCCAGAATGGCTAAGGAGAAAAATATTCTGAGCGATATTGGGTCCGAAAACAAACACGAAATAAGATGCTTGAAAGGAACTTTAAAACTGGACTATTTATACAAGGAACTGAGATCCAGGTATACAAAGGTATCCCAACAAAAATCCTGAAAAGGAGGAAAGACTACAAGTTTCTTACAGATCAATTGAAATTTTATAAAGTTCCCTACAGGTGGGAAGATCTTGAAGGACTAACTGTAGCATGGATGCAGAAAAGCTACAAGTTGAATACAATAGAAAAGGCAAGTGAATTCAGGAAAAAGTTCAGGAAAGAATTTGAAAAGAATAGGAAACAAAATCCAGGACTGGATGGACAGGATATAGAGGAAAAGGAGAGAGAAGAAGAAAAATGCAGCCAATACCAACTATGGTTATAGAAAGAAGGGGGACTACCCAACAAAGGTAAAAAGAAAGGAAAAATGAGAACTGCACAAAGCGAGGAAGAAGAACAAATCGAAGAAATTGAGGTAACTGATGATGTCAAAGAAGATGAAGAAACTCCAATATGGGACACAAAGACTCGAGAGATCTCGATGAAGACTCGAGAAATGCAAGATGAAGACTATGAAGGCGCTTCTCTGATTGAAGAAGAGGAAGAGTGAAATCACAGAGAACACAAGAGACTCGAGAGGAAACAGAACAAAACAATAACCTTTGCTGTATAGCTTAATTTGAACCAAAATGAAATTAGTTACATGGAATGTAAAAGGGCTTAACTCTCCAGTTAAAAGGAAAAAAAAATCTCACCAATTAGAGAAAGGTCAGTATCAAATAATATGTTTACAGGAGACCCGCTTAAGGGAGAAAGATAAAAAACTTTTAAGGAACTATAAGTTGGGGAAGGATTTCATTTCAGCTGCAAAAAACAAAACCAAAGGGGTGGTAATATATGTAAAAGAACCTATTATAGCAAAGGAGATCACAATATCCCTAACAAGACAATAAACTTGTACGAAACAAATTACATAAATGTTTGGAAGGGAATAAAAAAAAGATTTGATTAGGTGGAATAAACTAAATATATCTCTGTTAGCTAGGATTGCAGTAATCAAAATGTCAGTGCTCCCCAAACTTCTGTTCCTATTTCAAATGATCCTGGTGGTAATAACAGATAAAATAATTAAATCATGGAATAGAGAATTGTCAACATTTTTGTGGAATGGGAAAAAATCTAGGATTCGTTTGAAAATACTGCAAGATTCTAAAGAAAGGGGTGGACTTAGCGTACCTAACCTTAAATTGTATTACGAAGCTTGTAATCTAACATGGATAAAAAACTGGGTGAAATTAGAAGATAACAAACTGCTGGAACTAGAAGGGGAGGGATTACGATTTGGTTTTCACGGTTACTTAAGCTATGGGAAAGTAGAATATAATAAGGACTTTAATAACCATTGTATTAGGAAGTCATTGATGAAAACTTGGAAGAAATATAAACAGAGAATAACATCTAAAATCCCACTATGGTTATCTCCGCAAGAAGCTTTGTACAGAAAGGAGATGGTATATGATGGAGACTTGTTAATGTAAAAATACTATTAAAAAGACGGAATGGGACAATGAATCTAAAATCGCAAGAAGAGTTAAGACAAGAAGGCTTTAATATAAATTGGTTCCCATACAGACAGATTAAAGAAAAATACTTAATGGATAGAAAAATAGATGGATTTGAAAGTGATTGTTCAGAGATATCAAAAATTTTAATTGGAAATATTCAAAGCTCTATCAGCAAATTATACAATACCCTACTAAAATTTGAAATGGAAGGTGAGGTGGTTAAAGAAGGAATGATAAAATGGGCCCAAAACATAGGACATACATTAGAAATGGATAAATGGGAATTTGTCTGGAGGAAAATAAACAAGTATACAGTCTCTCAAACCTTGAGGGAAAACTATTACAAAATGTATTTTCGATGGTATTTGATGCCAGCAAAAATTCCCAAAATATATAAACATACTAGCAATCTTTGTTGGAAATGCAAAGAAGTCCCAGATACATTCTACCATTGTTGATGGTCCTGTAGGAAGATGAAAAAATTCTGGATGATGGTGAATACTACAATAAACGACATATTAAATGTTAATATTCAGATAAAACCAGAATTTTATATATTGAACATGATGGATAAAGAAATAGAAAAAAAAACATGGTGTAATATTATTCTACATGACCGCCATGACAAGATTAATTATAGCACAAAATTGGAAAACAGATTGCATTCCCGAGAAAGAAGAATGGTTGCATAGACTAATTGATGCAATCGAAATGGATAAGCTAACCAAAATCCTGAATGGAAAGCAACTAGACAATACAGGAAATCGATGGAACCTAGTAATCAGCTACATAAATAAGATGTGGAAAATAAAATAACCTAATTGGTAATAAATGGAATAGAGATTTGAGAATCTGATATAAATGACCCAGAACTGATATAGTATGGGAGGGGGAGAATTAAAATACCGGCGATGGAAATAAAATAGTTTCATCCCTTTGGCATTAAATAAACATGCAGCAAAGTAAGGTTATCTGATTTGGAGTAGTTGAACATCTTAAATAGGGGAGTATAGATTTAGATGTACATATGATAAGATGACAATACTAATTAAAAGTATATTTGTTAGTATATATGTTAAGAGTATAATTGTTAGTTAACGGAAACACTCTGAGGAAGTAAGTAAATTGAGGGCTTTTAACCAATACTTTTGAGAGTAAGTAACTAATATGCTTTCAAATCTCCTAGAGAAGTTGTGATGAGATTATATAAACTTCAGACAAGTAAATTGGGAAAACATATATAGGAAGAAAGGACGAATAATAGTTGTAGAATGATAAGCTATACGGAAAGACAGAGTCTCAAATAAAGATGACTGTAAATATGATAAATAAATAGATGAGATTGACACTAACTTGATAACAGTGGAGAGTAATTAATAAGGGGAACGATAAATCGGCAGAAGATGGAAAGGAAGTAAAGTGAGATTGATGAAGAATGATAAGTAAGAATGTTTGAAATAGAGGGTCTGAGCAAGTGATTGCGGATCAGAGACGGTAGGAGGTTGATAGTTAAGAAGTTCAGGTGGAGATGGTGGGCAATGAGAAAGAAGAAGGAAGAAGGGGGAAGAGAAAGGGAAAAAGGATAGATAGGGAATGTTGCATAAGAGGGAATGTTAGTAGTAGTTGGAAATTTAGGGAATGAAGAAGATGTGATATAGATGGCCATCACTGCTAATTCACCAAAACAAGAAATGTAATAGGAAGAATAGATGTTTGAACTCATGGAAATTATGTAATATATTGTATGTATGGGAATTGTGTAATTGGTATTTGGTATGTGTTTTTGTATGTTTTTTATATATTTAATAAAAATTTAAAAAAACTAGTCCGGAATATGGCTTCCATAGATTGTAACTAAGAAGCACTTCTAGCATGTGCTCAGCTTTCCATCTTCAAAGGGCCACCTCATACATTGCACTTTCAGGATGTGCACATAAAAATGAGAGGGATAAACAAGAATAACATTAGGGATATAATTGTTCACTAATTTTATTGTTAAATGAAGCAATGGGTAGTTTTACCCAATTTCTGTACAGAAAATATTATGTATCATCATCATCATCATCCATCATCATCATCATCAGTGCAGAAAATGCTTTTGTCCCTTAAAAGGTAAAGGTAGTTCTTTGACATGAATGTCTAACTGTAACTGACTGTAGGGGGTGGTGGTCATCTCCGTTACTAAATTGAAGAACCAGTGTTGTTCAAGGACTACTCCAGTGGTCATGTAGCCAGCATAACTACAATGAACACTGTTACTTCCCACCAAAGTGGTACCTACTTATCTACTTCCATGCTTTTGAACAGCTAGGTTGGCAGAAGCTGGGACTAGTGACAGGAACTCACCCCATCATGCAGTACCTGGACCAACTTTCCAATCTTCCGATCATCAGAACTGGCATCTTAACCACTAAGCCACCACATTCCTCATTGTCCCTTAATCCACATTGAAATCACTCATCTTTTGATGCAGGTTTTCAGCTCTCTTTGCAGTAACATCACCTTCAGTTGTGGTCCAGCACCACTGCTGCAGGCACAAGTCTCTCTGAGGTCAGAACAAGGTGCCCAGCATAAATAACATGGGTGTCTCATTCTGACCTTAGCAACAGCAACCAACAAACAGGGACCATATAGGAAGCCAGCCATTTGTCATTCACTGCAAAGGCCAAAAACCCACAGCAAAAGAGAACAGATAAGGGCTGGGTGGGAAATTGGGCCAGAGTACTCAAGGGGTAAGTAAAGATGATGCCCTTGTCAGGATAGCCCAACCATCAAGACACATGAATTTGAATATTTTAACTATTTTTTAAAATATTATTTATATACCTACTTAATATATGCATGTATATCAGATGATGATGATGATGGTGATGATGATGATGATGATGATGGTGATGATGATGATGATAATAATAATAATAATAATAAGATTTATTTCTATTCCACCTTTTCTGGTTAGGGAATCAAAGCGGATTACAGCAGTTATTTAAAACAGAGTACTATAAAATCACAGTCAACTTAAAATCCCCTTGCCCTCCCTCCCCCCCCCCGAGACATATAACATTTTAAAACATTAATCTAAAAAATAATCTAAAAAATAAATTAATCTAAAAAATAATTAAACAGTGGAAAGTTAAAATATCAATACAAGGAATTTTAAAAATAGAAATAAATCCATGCACAAAGCCCCAGAGTAGTAGGAGGAAACACACCATCCTTGGGGAAAGAGGCGGAGAAGGCCGTCAGGAGGAGGGAGGGGAAAACTGAACATGGCTAGTCTGGAAAGTCCTGCTGGAAGAGATCCATCTTGATGGCCTTTTTAAATGCTTTTAGAATGGTAATGTGGCGGGTCTTGTCCTGCAGGTCGTTCCAGAGCCTGGGAGCGGCAGCTGAGAAAGTCCTCTGGGTCACTGCTGATAGTCTAGTCTTTTTCACCTGTAGTAGATTCTTCCCAGAGGACCTAATGGTGCGGGGTGGATTGTATGGGAGGAGGCGTTCCCTTAAGTAGTCAGGACCCAAGCCATGTAGAGCTTTAAAGGTAATAACACCTTATACCTTGCCCGGAAACTAATGGGCAGCCAGTGTAACAGTAATGTGTGCTGATTATGGAGTGCCCGCAACCAGTCTGGCTGCCATGTTCTGAACCAATTGAATTTTCTGAACTTGGCATAAGGGTAGCCCCATATAGAGCGCGTTGTAGAAGTCAAGTCAGGAGGTTACAAGCGCATGTACTACTGTTTCAAGGTCACCCGGTTCCAAGAAGGGGCACAGCTGGCATATCAGCCGAAACTGATAGCAGGCGCTCCTGACTGTCTCATCTATCTGAGCTGTCATCTGGAGGTATGAGCAAGGAGCACCTGCAAGCTGCGAGCACAGTCTTTCAGGGGAAGTGTGACCCCGTCCAGGACAGGTGCATATATCTCCATTCCTGGTTTTGGGATCCCTATAACAAATACCTCCGTCTTACCTGGATTCAGCTTGAGTCGGGTTTCCCTCATCCAGTCCATTACCACTCCAAGGCAGGTGTTCAGAGGTGAGATGCCATCCTTAGTCACTGCATCAGTCGGAGACATAGAGAAGTATATTTGGGTGTCATCAGCATACTGATAACACCGCACCCCATGTCTCCGGATGATCTCGCTCAACGGCTTCATGTAGATGTTAAATAGCATGGGGGACAGAATCATGCCTTGGGGGATGCCTGACTTGAGCTCCATCTTGGCCAAGCAGCTGTCCCCCAGCGACACCATCTGGAATTTGTCTGAGAGGTAGGAACGGAACCACTGGTGCACAGTTCCCCCAATTCCCAGCTCCTTCAGGTGTTCCAGAAGGATACCATGGTCAATGGTATCGAAGGCCACTGAGAGATCCAAGAGCACACACAGGGTCACACTTCCGCTATCGATGCCCAGACAGAGATCATTGACTAAGGCGACCATGGCAGACTCAACTCTGTATCCCATCCTGAAGCTGGTTTGAAATGGATCTAGATAATCCGTTTCATCCAAGATGGCTTGTAGTTGAATGGCGACTGCCTTCTCGATCACCTTACTTAAAAAGGGTAAAAGTGAAACTGGCCGATAGTTGTTTTTATCCAGGGGTCAAGGGAAGGCTTTTTAACAGAGGTTTTATCACTGCCTCTAATATCCAGTAAATGTGTTAATATAACTGCTGCTTCTTTCTCACTTCCTCCCTGGGTGTGCACAAGCAAGCAGAAAGCACCACACACAAACAACCCATTAACAGCCATGTAGCTGAAGCTATGTCCACAATGCCCCCCCCACCCAGGGGGAGAGGCATTGTGCAAAAGTACTAGATGCACTTTAAAAAAAAAAAAGCAAAACACCTACATATTTATCAACAGAATTCAAAGCAATATCCCCTTCCTTCCTTATCATTTTTTCCTTGCTTATCATTTCATGTATTCTGAAGACACTGCAGGCAGAACCCACAGTTGCCCCATTTCTGAACTCTGTACATTCTGTTAAAGATATGAAAGGACCTATATAAATTATCTGTGTGATCAGGATACAACTTCCAGTACACAAGCATAATAAGGATGGAAACAGGAGCTGCCAGTCAAGGGCCCAGGGGTTCAAATGGTTCCATCTTGAATTTTGGATGACCCCTGAACAAACCTGCAGTGTTTTATTTAAGCTTTTTAGCAATAAGTGAGGCCACATATTTAACATGCCACATAAGTGACCCAGATGATTGTGGATTGCCAACTGAGTTCCCACTGAAATAACCACTATGGCTCACAGAGGAAACTCCACACAATAACTGATGTGATCTCATCTCTAGATGGGGTGAGGAAAGATTCCTGCCTGAAACCACAGACAACCACTCTTTTCCATCAGGGCTGACAATTCTAAGTTTGGTAGAGCAATGGTTTGACTCAGTGCAATGCAGTTTCCTGTGTTTCTATGACTGGTGAGGTGACAGCAGCAGAAATTCATCAATTTAGAGATCAGTACTAGAAGGAGGGGTCTAAACCAATAGTGTAGCCTAATGATGTGAGAAATGCGGGTCTATCAGAAGCACCATGCCCACAGGTTCATTGATGTCTGCCCCTTACCTTGATGCAGAGACTTGGAAATAGGCCAGTGCAGAGCAAAGGTTAAGGAGTGGAACAAGGAAACAGGATCCTGCTTCAAGTAATTATTCATAGAAGTAAGGAATAGAAGATGCTAATGTACAACATGATCACTACAGTAGCCAGTCAGAAGATACAGAGAATAGTATCACCCTGGGATAATTTACTGAATGATTATAAGATCTGGCATTTGTTTTAGAAATTAAGAATGCGGATATTCTGTTAGGATTAACAGCTACCAGTAGGATTTTTCTCCAACATTATATCCAAGAACTTAAGCTCCAAGAATGTTTGCTCGTGGCCATCAGAATATCACAGTGCAAACCCTATTGATTTGTCCCAACTGGTCTAGACCCACTGAATTAATTGTCAAATGGTGAGTGAACACAAAGGTAAATCTCATTGGTTCAATTGTTCTACTTTAGTTAGGCCTAACAATAGGTTTTAAGCCCTGTGGCCAATAAGCTTCAGTAAGTTAGTTTAGCATTATGGATCCTTTAAAAAAGGCATATAATTCTATTGGCTGATGAGAAAACTATTTAGAAACTACAAGGAAAGGGGACATTTCTGCCAAATTTCAACAGCAGCTGTAGAATGTGGGAGCAAATAGGCACCACTAACTTGACTTTGTTCTCTTCTTAGCACAGTTGGTTAAATTGCTAACCTCCTTGTTTTGCTGTAACCTTGGTGTTTTATTATTTAGAAAACAAAAACACAAGCCTACGCATGTAGACCTTGCTGATTTCATTAGGCAAGGGCAAAATGTGGCATGTAAATTGACTGACCTTTTCAAGGTAGGCAGAGGAAAGGTATGTTTGTCATGTTGCCAGTAATGGCTTAAAATTAGATAGTCTTGGAGCTTTTTCCCTGGGAAAATTGTCTCACAGAGGGCACCCTGTGATTTTAATATGCCAGGTTAGCTTTTGATTATAATTGCAACACAAGCAGCCTCTCTAAGGAATGTTGTACAGCAATGAGTGGAACTGGAGTGTGCAATCTCCTCATAGCAACACCTTCAGACACTTAAGTTTGCACCATCAGTTTGCTGCAACCTGTTTTCTAGCTGTGGAAGATTACTCCAATGCCCAGAAGAAGAAAAAAAAACTTCAAAGTTTAAAGTGTTCTTGGCTTCTAGCATTTAGTTAGTGCTGGTCTAAGACTTTTTACTTTCTAAAGTAGAGGCCAAATGCCCCCCCTTCACCAATTGAGTCCTGTGACCCCTTCACATTATAAAATGATAGTGAATAATTCCAGTTTAATTGGTATGGTTTCATCTTATGGAATCCTGGATTTGTAGTTTGAAGAGGCAGTAGAGCTCTTGAGCTGCAAATTCTAAATGCCCTCCCTAAACTGCAAATACAAGGGCTCCATAGAATGTGCAGTTAAAGTACAATCATAATGCAATAATTATGTAACTAATCCCCTGCTGTGCTACTCAGACACTGTTTTTTTGCCTACACTTACTACCAGCACCAGCACCACCATGATAATAGTCCCACCTGCTTCCTTCTGGCTATAATGCATAGGTAAACTATTTTTTATAAAGAGGAAGGATGAAGGTAAGAAATAACATTGTTCCTAATTTACATGTTGGAATATGATGATTGCTTTAGGCTTCAATGGCTTCATTTGTAAATTTCAGATCTTGGATCTGCAGTATTTTGATACAGTCTAGGGATACACTTTGAGGGTGAGTGAAGCCAAGAAGAACAATTTGGATGGGAAAAGCAGGACAAAGGTAAGTGCAGTATGGAAAAGAGAAGCAGATCTGTGCAAACCGATGCCACTTACTTAAACTAATTAAATTGAAAGCATGGATGTATTTTTAGAAATAAAAAATTGTATTAGCAAATTGTTTTTGAAATTAATAAATGACCTCTTCTTCCATGCAGTGGTTAATTTTGCCACTCTGAAAGGAAACAGAACCCCCATCCACTCAGACTAATGACAATATATCAGATCCAGTACAAAACGTCTACAGACAGAGGGCTCTGTCCATAGGAGTCACCGAATGTAGTATGGGAATCTCTATAGTGCAATCAAAGAGGCAGAGATCTTTGCTGATTCCTCCAGCTACCTGTATGTCCTTTTTTCTTCTTCTCCAGAGGGTTGGGGACACTTTGGAAGAGTAGGAGAAGTAACACTGAGGACTGCAGAGGCAAAGGATATTGGCAGGGTTTGCATCATCCTGTTTTCCATTGGTGGGACTCTCCCAAGTGCATTTGCAGTCAGTAAATGCTCCAATTGGCATAAATGAACCTGGATCCTACCCAATAAATGCTGAACTAGAAAAGATTGTCCTTACCCCCCCAACCTCCTCCATAAGGTGTCATTCTACTTCTAATGCTTTTAATGTCTACACAAAACCACTGGGAGAGATAATCTGGCAGCATGGGACAGGGTGCTATCAGTATACTGATATTTCTCCTTCAAAAATGCCTCAGCTAAGGATAGTGTGTCTCTTCTGAATGACTGCCTGGAGGAGGTAATGGGCTTGATGAGAAAAAAAAAAAAAAACAAGCTGAAGCTGAATCCAGACAAGAGAGAGGTGTTTATTTTCAAGGGTCCTAACCTGGATTGGGGGGGGGGGGTGTCAACCAGTCCTGAAGGGTGTTTTACTCCTTCCAAAAGACTGCATTCACAGCCTGGGAGTGCTTCTGGATGCTTTGCTACAAATGACAGCTCTGATAGATGTGATGGCCAAGAGTACTGATTAATCAGCCAAGACTACCATATATACTCTTCGGTAAGTCAAGAAATTTATGCCCAAAAATTGACCAGAAAAACCCATATTGATTTATTTACGGGTCAGTATGGTAATGTGATAGCAGCTGTTTCAGATTTTTTCAATTGAGAGCAGTTTATTTCTCTCCTGAGCCAAACAGAAAGAGTCCTGGGTGACTGATTGTTTTTGAACAGAGTCCCTCTCCCTCCCATTTCCGGAAGAGAGTGATCTTTAATGCTGTTTTGAATACAGACAGCGTATTCAGCTGTCAAATATGTTCCTGCAGTTCAAATGACATTTCTATCAGATTTGGAGTGGTCAGGCCAGGAGAGGTTACTTACCATTTAGGTAAGTAGTTAGTTAGCTGATCAGGTGGTACAGAACTCTAACCAATAATATTAATGAAAGCATATACCCATAGAGACTTCCATCTTGCAAGGAGAATTTGAGATCTGTGAGCTTCTGTGTTAATAGGTCTCATTTCAACTTCTCATTTCATCATTTTGCTGTCAAGCCTATAGACATGCAGTGTATCCCACCATCTTTCACTTGAACATGATCTTCCATTAAATTTCAAAATAGCTGTGCAACCAGAAACACATCCCATTGATTTTGATAGATTTAATAGATTTCATTTTGTCTCTCTGAATTCAATGGAAGTTTCTTCCAAATTCATCTAACTGTTACTCTAAGTAAAATTACTGAAAATGATGAACTGAACTACAAGAGGCATGATTCTACATAAGTTCAAGAGTTCAAAGGAGAATCTTTAGGTCTCATGTTTTAAAATAATGTTAAAATAATGAGTAAAACTTTACCAGCTACAGCCCCTGTTCACTTCTCATGATACATTCATTGAATAGTAGCACTATCCCAAAATAAAGACATTACTTTAGTGATGCCTGATGAGCACTGAGAAATAAGGAGGAGATTATGATGCTGGAGCAACATTTCATTCATTGCAGTTTGATACCTTGGTGTTTCGTATGCTCCAAGTCTTCTTTAATATGTATGAATAATAATAATAATAATAATAATAATAATAATTTTTATATATAGCCCACCCTTCTGAACAAGCAATTGGGGTGGGGTACAACAAATTAAAACAACAGTTAAAATAGATCAATCCCATCCCAGCCTCCGTCCCCTTAAAATAAGATTAAATTAGCAATAAGTTAAAAACACAGAACACAGTACAAAACAATATGAATGCCTAAAAATTCTTGAGCTATATGGGTAGAGCTGAAATCATAAGGGAGAGAAGCTGGAAAGATTCTAGATCTTGAGTTTGGAGCCAGGAGATGTTAAACACTATCTGTAGAATCTCATGATGAAGCTGTATTTAGACTTCTCCCCAGAGCCATTAATATTCCTTGGTTCTAAATTATTTCTCAGTAGATCACAGTTCATCTAATTAGCACTTTGGTCTTGTTGGATGAGTAATGGGAAACTGCACCTCTACTGTAATCAACTCTACACTGACAATCTCTTATTTTAGGACATGATCTGTGGCCTGCATGCTTGCCAAAAACCCTATGACCAAGTAAAGCAAAGTCTACATAAATGCTAAACTGATATCTTTATTTAATTATAGATTCTGTTTATTAATTATATAAATACAGTCTCTGCCCCACATTCATGGAAGTAAGGGGCACAGCTCCCCAGTGAAAGTGGGGGGAAATGACTATAAAGAGATATAAATAAAAATTGTAAATGCTATTTTTTTTAACCTGATAGAACCCTTCTCTAAGAATCCCTAGGTTCATGGTGGCAGACCTGTGACACGCAGTTAATTCAGCAAGGGGAGAGGAAAGAAGCAGGTGGAATCTTGCAATTCCCAATAAGCTCAGGCAAAAACAAACTACTGCAGCCTCTCCTAGCATGCCTGTTCTTCCTCAATGAGAACTTTTGTCCTCTTGACCACACTCTGATGTTGCTTGGACATTCACAACTCAGTTTTCATATGTGAAACGTTGGAGTATACCTTTCATCAACTATAGTCCAGTTCCTCAGATGTCCATTGTTGCTGTTGTGTGCCTTCAAATCATTTCAAACTTATGGTGACCCTAACACAACCTTATCCTGGGGTTTTCTTGGTAATATTTGTTCAGAGGTGGAATGCCATTGCCATCCTCTGAGGCTGAGAGAATGTGACTTGCCCAAGGTCACCCAGTGGGTTTCCATGGCCAAGCCAGGATTTAAACCCTGGTCTCCAAGGTCATAGTCCAATATTCAAACTACTATGGGATGCTGCAACAAAATGATATTTGCCTTTCAATTGTCACAGGTCTTGCCCTTAGACTGCTCTGACAAAGTAACATAGCTATCCTTGCCTTGGGCCCTTTCGTAGCCCATAATTATGGCACTATGATTCCATTTTAACTGCCAGGACAATTTTGGGAATTGTAGTTTGGTGAAGCACTGCAACACTGTGGCTGAATGCCCTGCCCTAAACCACCAATCCCTGTTCTGTATCCAACCTAGCAGTCCTAATCTTTATCAAACAAAATGTGGAAGCACAATGTTGAATAGGATATAAAAGTGTATGTATACTCTAGATTTTTGTAAAATGACAAAATTTAGCTTCCTATTTTGTCCTGTCTGCCCCCTTACCATTCCCCTCAGAACACCAGCCAGAAGAAGAAAAGGGGTCACAGGTTTAATTTGTGTTGACAACTGTTGGATAAAATGCATACCAAGTGAATTATAAGCTTATGTCTACATGGAGGCAGCCAGTGAAGGGTGCTCTCTCAAACTAAGTGAGACATTGACTCCTCTGGCTATCCCCAACCTGCCCATTACTGCCTGCCTCATTACTGATAAACAGTCCATGGGGTGGAATTGACTTAGTTTCCTCTCAAATCAGTCTCTCAGTCTTGTGTTTGCAAAATTCAGCAAGACAGCTCCTTTCTCCTCCAGAGACAGGAAAGTTAGTAGGAAAGTGTTAATGTGTTTAGATAATCAGCAGAAAGACAAATAAAATATAATAATTCAATTATATTTATATTGGAAGGCAAAATATTAAGTTTATGATACATTGCCATGTAAATTTAACTTAAATGTTTTACCAGAATGAAGATGAAAAATGCCATCCATTATTTCACTCCCCACCTGCCTATGTCTTTGTCTTGAGCTTGGGAGAGAAAGTAACGTTTGAATAAATTTTCTGGATCCACCCTATAAAAAAACTCTTCTCTGGCTTTCCACATTTCCTTCTCTTACAATTCATCCATGTACCCCAGTTTTTACTTTTGTTTACTGTTCTCACAGAAGTACAAGCAAACATTTCAGAGTTTTAAAATTCAATTTTCTTGGTGATTCTGGCAGAATAATCCTTCCAAGCTGGCCTTACAACTTGTAGGTGTTGTTGTTGTTGTTGTTGCTGCTGCTGCTGCTGTGTGCCTTTAAGTCACTTCTTATTTATGGCAAACCTAAGGTGAACTCATCATGGGGTTTTCTTGGCAAGAAAGAGAAGGTTTGCCATTTCCTTCCCTTGATCACCCAGTGGGTTTCATGGCTCATCTGGGAATTGAACCCTGGTCTCCAGAGTTGTGGTCCAACACTCAAACCACTAACAACAACAACAACAACAACAACAACAACAACAACAAGCAGCCCGCCTCTCCCTTTCGGATTGAGGCAGTTTCCAAACAGTAAAACAAATAAACAATTACAGATACAGATACAGATACAGATACATAAAATCATAGACCCCATTCCAACAAAACCAATAAATTATTCAGTCTAAAAACACTTCAGTTAAAAGTCCAATCTAAATTAAAATTATAAAACAGGCAGGTAGTAGTGGCACCTATAAACAGAGAGCAGGGCAGTCTAATTAGTAGTTGGAATCAATCAGGGAAGGCCTGCTGGAAAAGATCAATTTTAACTGCCTTTTTAAAGGCTTCAAGAGTATCAGTATGATGGATCTCATGTGGCAGGCCATTCTACAGTTTCAGAGCAGCTGATGAAAAGGCCCTCTGGGAAGTCACAGATAGCCTGGTCTTCTTTGGCTGCAAAAGATTCTTCACAGAGGACCTTAGAGTGTGGGGTGGAGTATGTGTGTCTGTACGTATACACACACACAAATACACATATACACATTACACCAGGCTGGCCCTGTATATAATCTCTTAAAACCATGGAATTATCTGAACTATTATACTCCAATTTTGAATTAAAACTACTTTAGCCATTTTCATTTATTCAGCCAATAGACATTTAAAAAGACACAGACACATGCATATATACTGTATATACTCATGTATAGGTCTAGACATTTAGGTCAAAAAATTGACCCAAAAAAACTGAGTTGACTGTAAACCGATTCTATAGTAATATAATCCCTATTTAGACAGAGTGGGCTGTATTTCTAATTATTACTACAGTGTAAGCCTCCTTGAGTTGCCTTGCAGAAGAAAAAAAAATCTGTCTTTGCAGAAAATGCTTATTTACTTATCCCAGTATTCTAGTCAGCTACATAGTTATGCATGCATAACTAAGTAACCTCTCCTGGCCTCACAGTCCACCGTAACAGCCATCTGCCAGTTGGGTGAAGGAGGCTGGATCAGGGCCCAAGGAAGATGACATTTCTGACCCCCTCTCACCAGCAAGCAAGGATGCAACAATTGGGGGGAAAAGGACTCTTCTTGCAAATCCATGTCACAACCTTGATCATTGGCAGGAGAGGGTTGCTTATCAGCACCTGTTATTCTTTGGTGGTTTCCCACCCAAGTACTAACCAGGTTTGACCCTGCTTAGCAGCCAAGGTCAGACAGGATCTGGCGTCTTCCAAGTATTTAGGCTCCTATGAGGTTTTCATAGCAATAGTTTAATTTCTAGAAAAAGAGAGGAAGGTGAGACTGAATGATGTTTGGATCTATTTGGGATTGTCTCTGGTGGTTTCTTCACCCCACCAAGTGTATGCAGGTGAAATATTATTGCAGTGAGTTGGCCACTGAAAATAATTCTTATATTTGCTATGTTTACATTTTTTTTCTTTCAAGCAACTACCCTGTTTGTTGATTGCCTGAACTGTATTTCTAAATGATCTACTGAAGGTTTAAGTTGCAGTGCTAGAAATTTTGGGACTAAAGGAAAAATTTCATGGGGGCAGTATTCTTACTTGGAATTCTTACTCTTATCTCTTGTTTCCCCTGCTCCATAGTTACTTACCTAAAGGGAAGAGAGGAATGGAAAAGTATATAATAAATTTAAGCAAAAACCTATATGAAAATTTGTAAATCTCAATTTAATTCTGTTTCTCCTTATTCTAAATTTTCCTCTACTTATTAATATTGGGTTGCAAGACTTTGGAGAAGGGTTTGCATGGAAATTTGTGTTCATTTTCAAGTATTTCTTTAAAATACAGATTCATTTAAAGAGTCAGGATGGTGTAATGGTTTCAGCATTGGACTTGGATTCTCGAAAACAGGGTTTGGATCCCCACTCAGCCATGCAAAACCCACTGGTGATCTTGGGCATGTCATACTGTCCTCGGCATCAGAGGAAAGCAAAGGCAAACCTTCTCTGAACAAATCTTGCCAAGAAAATCCTGTGAGAGCTTCTCCATAGAGTCTCCATAAGAAAAATCCATCTACATATTAAAATTTGTATACTGTCTTATGTGGACTTTTTAAAAAAATGTGCTGTATGTTTTTCAGATGTGCACACTCATAAGTTGAAGTACATTTTTCATCAGAATGAGTCTTAAGAAGACCAGAAATCTTACTCTTGTCAAGACTGACAAATTGAATAAAATTATTTTCCATCCCTATTGCGGAGAAGCACGGAAGGGGCAAAACTTTCTCCTAGTGGGTGGGATAACAGCAAAAATTCTGGCTGTTGGTGGTAAAGAAACAGACCATGAAGAGCTTTAAAGATAAAGAGCAAAAATTTGTGCTAGATCCACTATCTGAAACATAATCAGGAGTTGGGTGTTGGTGTTAAAAACAAATTAAAAGCCTATGAAATGAAAAGAAAATTAGTGCCAAGGAAATACTATATCAAATTAAACACAGCAACAGAGGTGAGCTATAAAATGGATGCCAGTGAGAGTGCAACACAGTGAATCATTTAGGAAAAAGTCAATAATTGCAGTCTTTCTGCACAGATCAGTGCTTTTGTCCTCAGTGGTTTTTCCCAGTAAGCTTCCAAAATTATTGTCCAATTTTGCAGACTTTTAATAAGAAATTTATTGCCAGTATGTTCTCTCCACCACAGGCTTGCCTTTTTCTTTTCTTTTTCCCCCTGTGAGCATTTTCAGCTAAGCTCAGTAAGCAGTTCTGACCATTTCTAGACCCTTGGTTTCTAATGGCAAAAAATCAAGCTGAGGGTTGAGGAGAAGGAAGTAACTGTGACAACTCAGCCATATTCTGTGGCCCAGGGAAAATATTTGAAGTGCTTAAGAACTTTTTCAAGAAGTAAAAGCACAACTGGCATTGCTGTATCTTGATAGTGATGAGGAATTATCTTAAAAGGAATTAAGATATCACAGAGAAAATCTAAAAAACTTTAGGGGTATCCATTTATCACCTGAAACTTTTTTCAAGTGAACTTGAAATTTAAAAAAATATATAGTTTGCTTAAGGTTAAGCAGCAACAACATCTGCACTGCTAGATTACCATGTTATTCAGGTACAGTAGACATTTATTCTTCAAACATTTCTAAAGGTAGAAAGATGAGTATTGCTTTGGCTGAATATTTCAATTCCTTTATTAAATGAACATTAAATGACTCTCTAGTACTTTAAAAAATTAAAAAGGCATATGGTTGATAGGGATGAAGACACTAAAATAGTTAAAGATTTTCACAGTCCTGAATCAGAATGGAGACAGTGATCAAGAAATCAGAAGAAGACTAGAGAGGCAGCTATGAAGGAATTAAAGATCCTCAAGTGTGAAGATCCAAAGTCAGGATTGTCCATGCCATCATATTTCAAATTGCTGTGTATGGTTGTGAAATCTGGAGAGTGATGAAAGCTTATTGGAAAAGAATAAACTCATGTGAAATGTAGTGCTGGAAGATAGTTCTGCAGAATATGGACTCTCTAAAAGACAAATTAAAATCACTGAGCAAATCAAGCCTGGCTAAACTGAGACTATTATACTTGGACATGTCATGAGAAGACATAACTAACTTGGGGGGGGGGGGGAGAGAACTTGGTAAGGTAGGAGACAGTAGTAAAAGAGGAAGACTGCATTCCAGATGGATAGACACAGGAGATTATAGCATTGACAAATGCTGCCATGATAGACTCAGGATTATAAAGACAAAAACTGAGTTTGACTGCATGTGCCAGCAGCCGGACAAGTGCAACCCATCTGCATCCTGTGGCTTATCCCACAGCTTTTCAAAAATGGTATTTCAAAATCATCCAGATAAGTGCAGCTGAGGCCCAGGATGCAGACAGGTTGCACTTGCCCAGCTGCCAGCACATGCGATAAAACCCAGTTTCATTTTTGAAATAATGAGTCTATCTCGGCAGCATTTGTCAATGCGATAATCTCCACAATCAAGGAAGCTGTGCCTTGATTGTTAGTCCTGAGCAAGTCTTTTAGTCCTGAGCAAGTCTGCTGATAACTGGGTGAAGCAAATGGGGCAAAAGGAAATGGCCAGAAGATGCTCTGCCCCCGATTGTTTTGGGACCATGGTGACCAGATGCCACATTTGCAAAGCCATCCACTGCCACAGTCCTGAATGGGCCACCTGCAGGAGTGGCTTTTTGCCACTCCTTTTTAGGCCAGATTCTATGTGACTTCTGGGTAGTTTGGGGCATGCATCATTTGACCGCCATGCCCGAAAGTGTCCAGAAGGTGCTTTATTTGGCGCATGAGTTTCAGGCTGGAGAGATCTTTCGTTCATTGGCTCACCTTGATTTATGGTACAAGCTCAGAACAAATTTCTTTACTAAAAGAAGCATCCCAATTAATAAAGGAAATCAATGGGATTTAAAGGCTCAGATTCCCTCCCAAACATAAAAAATCGATAATAAGTAAGAAGCAAGCTTAACAGATGTCATAGTAGAACACAGATTAGTAGAGATGTAGCAATAAAAGAAGAAAATATTTTACCCATTCATATATGTCCAGAACTGCTTATATCCTAATCTCACAATACAGGGAATAGACAATGGAAACATCAAAAATAAATTCTGTAACAGCATTGGATGATGATCTCATACATAGCAGACTTTGACTGGGTGGAGAAGAGTATACTGTACATCTTTTATGTGACATTTGAATCCAATTTTCCTACAAAGAACAAAGACAATCAACACGAGACAAACTGAAGGAAAAAATTAAACACTATTCTTGGAATTAATACCATGCCAGCTTTCTCACTGAATATTATGCAGGAAGAAATGAAAGCAGTCATGAAAGAGATCTGCATAAACAAAATGAGTCATTTTTAAAAAGAAAGAAAATGAAATAATAAGAACACAATTACAAGACATAGCAAATCTTGAAGAAAAACATTTGAAATCTCCAGTAAACAAATGTTTGGAAATTATACAAAAAATAAAAATGAAAATGTCATTCATACTCATTGGGTTGCTTCCAGGATCTGCCTTCCATATTGAGCCTGTGTTTGGCTGTCAGGGAACGGTGTGTTCCATGTCTCCCTGTACCCATTTTGCAGGGTCTCTTAACCCTCTATCTAGAGGGGATGGGGGATCTGGAAGGACTGCTATGGGGAGAGGGATCAGGGATAGCATCTGCAGCCAGTCCTGCTGATTACATCTAAATCTAGCTCAATCCTAATTATTTTAAAAAGGCAATTCAATGTATTCACAAAAAATATTGACTTGAAGGGGAGAATATCAAAACAGTGAAGAAAGAAAATGCTAACAAAAAGAAGCATAAGAATTTAAAGGGTTGACAGAGGCAAGTGGTAGTGTCTTTTAGATGCTTCGCTTGACATTTCTTTCCACAGAGCTGTTCTTTATCCATTTACTGCTCTAAACAGCTGGGTACAGCTAGGCATGGCAAAACCCTTCCCCCTTCATATAGAGAATACCAGGGGACCTCCCAGAGACTTATTTCCTAGCTCCAAGGTCCAGATATCCAAACAGGAAGCCGGGGAGAACAGAGACAAAGGGGCAGAGGAAAGCCAGAGAGCCAGCCACTCAACAAGTGCATCTCACCAACTTTTTAAAAAAATACAGAAAGAGAAGTGAAACCAAAACAAATAGAAGGAGATTGCTTCTTTTGAGGACCGGCGGGTCCATCTGCAGACTAAACAGAGATAAAAACATCTACCGAACAAAAGAAGAATACAATGGAATTATAAAAGAACACCAGTGAGTAAACCACAAATAATAATTTTGGATTAGAATTGGTTAAGGAATTCCAAACAAGCCAATCTAATTATCCCAAAAAGTTTCTGTATTTTATTCACTGGGTCCTCCAGCATAATAACAAAGCCATCTGCGAAAGCTTTAAACTTCTTTTCATACTCTTTAATCTTAGGGCCTTTAATATTCTCATCTTGTTTCATCCTTTTTAACAGGAATTCTATCACCAAATAAACTGCAGAGGAGGAAGGGGACAACCTTGTCTTATTCCTTTAGATATCTCTATTTTACTTGTACATCTTCCATTTATTATCAGTTGATATTTATGTGTAACTTCTGCCCCTCTCTGTATCAATAGTCCCCTCACCACCGCTTTACTTGCATCCCAAATAGCCTTTGATAGTATATTTCCTATATCATTTTCAATAAAGTTTTTTCCTTTTTCCAAAAATTTTGAATCAATTAATAATTTATCATTTAATTTCCATGTAAATTCCTTCTTTTGAATTTCTAAAGATAATTGGATAGGATTATGATCCAATGTAATCTTAGAGCGGATGTCGACTTTTTTCACTCTTGGCATCAGCTCATTTGGAATGAAGAACATATCCAGTCTTGAAGTGGACTTGTAGCTTTCTGAATAAAAAGTATGGCCTTTGTCATTTGGATGCATTTTATTCCAAATGTCGATCCAATTCAAATCCTCTTTTAATCCAGAGAATGAAATTGGCAATTTACCCTGATTCTTTTTCTGCCTTGAAGAAGTTCTTTCTTTTTTCAGGTTGATGACTCCATTCCAGTCCCCAACTGCTATCACACAGTAACTCTCTATTCCTTGAATTGCTTTTTAAACTTTTTGGTAAAATTTTTGTTGTTCTCCAATGGGCCATAAATTCCAAGTAACAAATATTTGAATCCACCAATTTGAATCTCCACGCCTAAATAATGTCCCTCTTCATCACTTAACATTTCTTTCACATTGTATTTATGTTGTACATCACCATTCCTCCTTTCTTTTTAACATTTGTTGCAACAAAAGTTTTGAATTTATTAAATAATTTATTTCTCTTTTCCTTATTTTTATTGCCTGAAGACATATCAACCTTTTTTGCAAGTAATGAAACACTTTGCTTCTCTTAAATTTGGAGTTTAGGCCTTTCACATTCTAGTAAGTTATTTTTGTTGCCATTTTGCTTTATATTTTTTCCTCCTCTTCCTCGGGGTGACTTTTTATCTTCCTCAGAGAAAAGTTCTCCTGTCTCATCTGCTATACCAGTTTCATCTTGTCTTTTCTCTTAGTCATCTTCTTTCAGTCTACCATTTTCTCCTTTTCCCTCTCTTCCTTGTTCTGGTCTTCTTTGTTCTCCTCTCCATTGTTCTTCATGCTTTCTTTCAGATTGTAATCTTTTAACAAATTCTTTTGCTTTGGAAATAGTATTAATTCTTTGTGGGAAAAGGAAACACCCTCTGTTCTTTCCACTGATTAATTCATTTTTCTCTACTAATTCCTGGGTCAAGAATTTGTAATCTTGTCTCCATTTAAGGACAGCCATTGAAATATTGTATTATGGAAAACAATTTGAAGATTATAACATATTTGACATGATGTTTTTTAGATTGTTGTTGTATAGGACGAAAGTGTAGTACGATAGTATGAAGTTTAAAGCTTTGTGTGTTTTGGAATATTGGTAATATTTTTTTAAATATTTATAAAAAAGAACAAAAGAGAAAAAGCAGCTAGATGAATTGGTTTAATCTGATCAATTAGACTAAAAACTATAGAAGAATTAAAACAAGAAGGGATAAATTGTTCTTGGTTTCATTATAGACAATTGAAAGAAACGTATATCATTGATTGTAAACAGATTGATACAGATACAAAAACATCCAAAATAGAGGATTTTCAAATAAAAAAGCTATGTTGTCAAAAATGTACAAAGCAATACAATTGAAGGAAACGTATATCATTGATTGTAAACAGATTGATACAGATACAAAAACATCCAAAATAGAGGATTTTCAAATAAAAAAGCTATGTTGTCATAAATGTACAAAGCAATGTTAAAAAATAAATATGGAGGAAGAAGTGATTAAAGAAAATAATTGACAAACAACTGGGGAAAAAGCATGGAAGGGCAATGTATAATAATAATAATAATAATAATAATAATAATTATTATTATTATTATTATTATTTCTAATCCGCCCCTCTGAACAAGCAATTGGGGTAGAGTACAACAGAATTAAAAACAATGACAGATTAAAATACCCCTTCCTTACCCTTACCACCCTCCCTTAAAAGCGCATTAAATCATAATAAAGTTAAAAGCATAAATAATTAAGATAGCAATATACAATAGCAGGGAGTGGACCCAGGCTTATGGGGGTAAAGTGCAGGGAAAGGGCCTAAGAACCCCTTAAGGCCTAGGTGTGGAGCTGGGGGTGTTAATTTCCTCTAGGAAGGCCTGCCGGAAGAGATGCATCTTTAGGGCTCTTTTGAAGCCTTCTAAAGATGGAATGAGGAGCATCTCATGCGGCAGGTCATTCCACAACTTGGGAGCGACAGCCGAAAAAGCCCTCTGGGAGGTCTGCACCAGTCTGGTCTTCATAGGCTGTAGTAGGTTCCTCCCAGAGGACCGAAGTGTGCGGGGGGGGGGGTTCGTATGGGGAGAGGCGGTCCCTTAGATAAGATGGACCCAAGCCATGAAGGGCTTTAAAGGTTAAAACCAACACCTTGTACTGTGCCCAGAAACTAATCGGCAGCCAGTGGAGAGCTTTTAGCACCAGGGTGATATGCTCTCTCCTAGATGTTCCAGCAAGAAGTCTGGCTGCCATATTTTGGGCCAATTGTAGTTTCCGGGTTAGGCACAAGGGTAGCCCCATGTAGAGTGCATTGCAGTAGTCCAAACGTGAGGTTACCAGCGCGTGTATCACAGTTTCCAGATCCCTTTTCTCCAGGAAAGGGCGCAGCTGGCGTATCAGCGGAAGCTGGTAACAAGCACTCCTGACCATCGCATTCACCTGTCTAGTCATGTGAAGCGACGAGTCAAGAAGTACCCCTAGACTGCGAACAGAGTCCTTTGAGGAGAGTGTGACTCCATCAAGGACTGGAAGCTGTATTCCCAGACCTGGTTTCAGGCTTGTGACTGTGAGCACCTCCGTTTTGTTTGGATTAAGCTTCAATCGGTTTTTCCTCATCCAATCCATTATATGCTATCAGCTGTTTATGCAAAATATTGGAAACAACTAATTACACCTCCAATATAAGATTGGTCATTAAAATTGTTAGACATCATTGAAACGGACAAAATGATAACAAGAATGTAGAATAAAGCTTGCCACTAGTATTTGGAATATTGGCAAGTTGCTTTACATCATTTATTTAGCAATTGTAAAAAACTGGCTGTTACAATTAATGATAAAGAGTAAAATCTGAATAAGAAAGTTTACCTTAAATTTAAATGATGAACATTTAAATAAAATGGACAAGGGAAGGTAAACACCTTCAATTTAGTTTGATTTCTGCCAAAACACACCTAATAAAGGAGAGGAAAAAACAACAGATGGTCAAAAAAATACATTGGAAATTATAGATACATCCTCTTATCGAAGCAATCACGGTTATTTATTTTGTTTTTAATGTAAATTAATATATGTATTGTCAGTCTTTGATTGTTTGTTTGTTGCCTGTTTCTTGATGTAAATGAGCTGCCAAATTTGTGTCATTTTAGCTATGTATGTTGAAATTTAAAAAAGTTTAAAGTATGTAATGTTCAATGCACTCTCAATTAATTCTTTCCTTCTTCTGCCCCCACCCCCCCAACCCCTGAAGCTTCAATATTTTATGTGGTATCATACAAACCACACAGAGAAATGTGCTGTACAATTTTGAAATTCAAGAGACTTTCAAAACAAGTTGTTTTATGACGTGCAGGTAGGTAGTCTGCTGTTTACAAATGTAAAATGTCCCACTTGGCACATTTTGGATCAGAATTAGTGTGTCTAAGGTCTGTGAAGGAAGGAATTGTCCTTTTTTGCCTACATGCATTCATGAAGCATAGTTTACACTGATGATGCTAGGTGGTAAGTCAGTATTGACTAGCATAGAGCTGATACAATGATTCAACATACACATAAAACATAATGTTGTGAAACTCATTGCCAGCTTTTCCTTTTGGCCTGATACAGAATGATTAGGGTTAGGAAGGGCGCAGCATGTACACCCTCCCTAACCCTAGCGCGTATGGACGGTGCCATTTTAAAATGGCACCGTCCATACGCACGTGCCATGATAATGTCATGGCGCAAGCAATATTTACACAATCCTGGCGCTTCTTTGGGCACCGACAGACTTCCCTTTTTGGGTGGTCTGTACAGCCCCTTTGAAATTCTTTGTTAAGAAGAATATATTCTAAAAGTTTTGACCTTTTTCTAGGGATCTCGGAATCTGAAAAGGGAACTGATCTCCCTCTTGACAGTCATGTCTGGGCATTCATCTGATTTTTATGTATCCTTTCTTTTAGCAGATCAAGATAATTTGATAACTACTATGGAGTTTATTGCATTGGCTTTGCTCCCACGACAGACTTGGGATATAACTTTAAAAAGGCAGATTTTATTACATTTCCCCATCGCTAGGGATTACGCAGCCCATATGCAACCCAGGCTTCACTGGGCTCCTCCTGCATATTTTCAAGAATGAGATTCCTGAAAAGATATGGAAGAAGCCTGGCTTGCATAAAGGCTGTGTACTCCCTGGCTACAGGGAAATGCAATAAAATCTGCCTTCTTAAAGTTACATCCCATGTCTATCATGGGAGCAAAGCCAATGTAATGAACTCCAATGTCTTCAAAATTCATAGTGTTAAGACAAGAATGAGCATACTTTTATTAGTTCTGATCTTTATTAAGTTTTCAGAATGGTTTGTATGATATATTATATGGATTTCATTTAAGTATGGGCTTATCTACATGGGCCAATTAAATCAGTTTTTCCCCATCTTCATCATGACCTGTCTATATGATGCAAGGACAAATCAGTTTGAATGGGGACTATCTTCACAATGTGATACCAGTTCTACACCAAATGTCAGAAACTGCCCACTACTCACAGTTCAGTAAACCAGTCTTCTGTAATCAAACAATACAACTTTTTTTTCACTAGCTAGAGAACTTCAAAGTTAGGCATATGCAGACAAAATTATCATCATTCACAATCAAAAGCATAACGTTACCAATGCCCCACTCTATAGTTTTGTGGGGTTTATATTGATTCATGTGCTAATAAAAAGATACTGCCCCATTTTTATTCCCCCCCCCCTTTCCCAGTCCCCACCATACACTTTCATTTATGTTTCTGTAGCATTGTAACTTTTAGCTTATAGAATATTATGTTTCTATTCCAATGGCTCATGGATGATGCAAATAAAAGATGCATTTGTTCTAAAAGTGTAAAGTTCTAACTTGTTGGACAATTTTAGTTTGGAGGTGAGGTTTTTTTTAAAAAAGGCCTGACTCTTGATTAAGTATTTGGCACTGGCAATTTTGAAGAGAACATCCACAGGCACTGATCATTAATAATGCTTTTCTTCCGTTAGTCACAAATGAACCCTTCAAAATGTGCCCTGGTGCTTCTCTAGAATAGAACTGGTGAGGAGATGCATATTAGATCTGGTCAATTTATCAGCAGTCTGCCCCATCACAACCTTTTTTTTCCCCCTCCTTCCCTTCACAGGACTGAATTACATTCTTTAATTAGTTCCACTTGCTTGGATAAAATATAGCATGGGATATTAAGTCAGCTCTGGTTTTCTGAGGTGATCTTTAAATAAAATCTCTTTCCTTGACTTTTGTGTATATATGTTTGCTTGCTGTAAGCAAAAGCAAATAGAAGTTGATGCTGAAGTCAAGACCTCTAGAAAGATCTTGTGAAGGTGGGAAGATATTTGAAAAATTCTCTTTACTTCACTCTTTAATGTTGTGTTTAGAGGCCAGGAGTTCTCTGAAGCAATAATGCAGTCTCATCAGATGCTTAAAAGGTGAAGGCAAAATAAAAGCATTGCCTCTAAATAAGAATTCAGCCACCCCAGAGAAATTTTACTTCAGTCTCCTAATTTCTTGCATTGCAGTAATGTAAAATAATCATGACTATTTAAAATTAGCCAGAATGATGTAGTGGTTTGAGTGCTGGACTAGAACTCTGTGAGATCAGAGTTCAGATCCCTGCTATCAAAACTCAGTGGGTGAACTTGGGGAAGTCAAACTGAGGGGAAAGCAATGGCAAACCCGCACCAAACAAATATTGCTAACAACCCCATGACAAGCCTCAGGGTTGTCTTAGGGCTGCCATAATTGGAAATGATGTGAAGGCACACAACAATTATTTAAAGATGTAGTTTGGGCATCCAAAGAAAAAAGGCAGGCAAATTTAATAATAAATGAATGAGAAAATGGCAAATATGAGTTCCAGCTGTGAATTATTTTCAGTATCTTATCCTCTGCAGTGCTAGAAATCTGAGGAATAGAGAAACATTTTGTTGGCAAATGGGACAGAATTCATATATAGAAGTCAATGCTCTCATTTCCACCCCACTCCTTTCCCATGTCTATACAGCTGAGAACCACTGAAGTAGAAGGTACTGTCACACAATGACTCTTGAAGTCAGACTCAGCTGCGACTAAGATTGGCTTTTGTACAAGGAATGTGTCATTGGGACAATTTGCCCTAGGCCAAAAAAAAAAAAAATTACCGTGGATTACTTCCTCAAGAAGTAAGAAATTTTAAGAGGCGTCATCACTAACCATGGATAGGATAAGAATGTACTGGAGATTTGGATAAGAGAGCATTGTTAAATGATGTCTTTATAACATCAGCATTGCTCAGCTATAGTACCTAGGATTGGTCAGAAAAATTAATTACAACAATTTACATTAAGTAGCTTTCAATATTAGCTGCTCTGCAGGATCACTGCCTCTCTCTTTGGGTGCTCTATCATTCTTCATGGTGCGCATAACTTTCTTTTTTAAATTTTTAAATTATATTTACAAAGATATCCATTACAATATTTACAAAACAACTATTACTTTCGGTGCATTGGAGTTTATACTTGTTAAGTACATAGCACTCATATAGTATATTATCATCCTACATCCCAAAATCCGCTTTATTGTTTTCTAAGCATCTTTTTCTGCAATCCCTCCATCATTTGTTTAACTACTTGAACATTGAAGATACTACCATTTTACATTGTTTATATATAAAGTTTTAGATTTAAGTTATATATCTAATACATAATTCCCCCCCCCCCCCAGCTAAACAGAAGATATATAGCTTGTCACCTCCTCCCAATCTTTTCCCCATTTGGACATATCTTTATTACTTAGTAATGCTGTTAATCCATCATGTTCTTTCATTCCCCTTAATTTGTATCTCCAAACTTCTACCCCTGGGGAGATTGGTAATTTCCAATTTTTAGCCACAATCAATGTCGCTGTCAAGATTAAATATAATATTATCATCTAGTACTTTTTTTCCACTGCAGGATCCAATATTGAAGTCATATTCAAAAGATATAATTCTGGTTTCATCCCAAAGTCAATTTTTAACATTTGATTTCCAAATGAATCTTAGCCCAAAAAGGTTTAATAATAGAACAATTTCACCACATGTGCAGATATGTACCCAGGTCTTTTTGACATCTCCAACACAAGTTATTATTTGATTTATATCTTTTCCCTAATGCACATGATGTATAATACCATCTATTTGTAAGTTTAAAATAGTTTTCCTTTAATACTTGTGCCACCGTAAATTTCCCCGTTTTTAATCTTGATTTTTCCCATTGTTCTAGTTCTAAATTATGACCTGTTTCCTGAGTCCATTTTATTATCTATTCCTTATTCTATCCAGCCAATACCCTACTCTACATGAATGAAAAGTATAGGCCCTGTACAGATGGGCCACAAAAGCCAGTCTGGGGGTGGAGTCAGGGTGTTGTGTCCAGATGATTCACACCTTGACTCTGCCCCCAGGGACCATGATGCTGCATGCCACTCCACACAACATGTGGCATCATGACGCTCCTCCTATGACACAGCGCTAAAGGAGCACCATAGCTATGGCACCCTTTTGAGGGCACAAAAAGGAGCCACTTTTTGCAGCTCCTTTTTGCACCTTCAAAAGGCTGGAATGGGGCCATGGCATGAGGTTGCCACATGGCTAGGAAAGGGGCGGTGTCCCTTTGGGGCAGTCTGTCAAGCCCCATAGTTGCATTTTGTGTATTTCTGCATAGCCTATACCTTAAGTCAGGCATTCCCAAACATTCCATCACAATCTAATGAAAATCTAAAAAATAATCTTTCAGATAGGATATATTTAAGTGGAGCTATCCCAAACATGCCCTTCAGAAGTGGTGAAAATCTATCTGGCTGTTTTCATGGACATTTATATAAATTTGTTAATACACAAAAACAGCATTACTGGAACAAATCACAGGCAGTCTGTAGGCAGCAGAACTACTGTTCAATATCAGATCTACATAAACACATTTATTCTAATAACTTTATTACAGCCATTTGGCCAGCACAATTACAAAATTTCAATTTAAAACATAATTTTATACCATACGTTTATGTACAGGCAGACTGGAGAGTATAGACAAATGATGGTTTAGAAAAAGTAAGGATGGAACTGCACAATTTGGTAAACACACAATAATGGGTAGGGCATTATTACTTCATAAATAAGAATATTGCATTGTGTTAAAGAGTTTCATATTCAGGACTTATTTGTTTGAAACTACTGTCATATTCTTTGTTTAAGGAAAAGTTAAACCATAAGGTGTCAATTTATCAGGTGTAACTAGTTGGGGTAACTTTCTAAAGACTTTAGTCCCCATCTAAGTTGATTGGATAATAAAGTAAAATAAGGCCATACCTCCCTGTTTACAAATTTTGCCGTTAAACCATCTGTACAGATTTTGAGATTATATAACATTTAACATCTGTTTAACAAACTTTTTGCGATTTGCAATGGCAGCTGCAAAGAAATGTGCAACTGCTTGCGTTATACCTTCCTTCTGGTCTGCAAGTAGAAAATTTGTATAAAATTTCTCTTGTCTACCTGGAAACTGCAGCACAAGTGGAGTTATATATAGTTATATATAGTTATATATAGCGCACGTATTTCCGTGTACAAAGAACAGCCAAAAAGAACATGATTAATATTTTCAATTTCCTCCGAGCCACAAGGGCAGTATCTGTGTTGAAAAGGGATCTTTTTAAATCTGCCCTCCAGGACTGCCGATGGTAAGATGTTTAACCTTGCTGACATGAACGCTCTTCTAAATTTCGGGACTTTTAAATTCTCAAAATATTTTGCATATTTACCCGGTCTACTAGATTCCCTAACAGGAAGTAAAGTTAATTGGCTTATATGAGTCTGGAAATCAATATCTTTGATGCGTTGAAAAATCACAGATTTTGCTTTAACATAACCTAAAATAGTTATTTCTGACAGTGAGAATCCAAGAGATAAGAGTTTCAAGGTCAGCGTCTCCTTCCAGGGAGACAAAAAGGAGTCTGTTAAAATTAATGGTACTAAGCCGGTTGGAACAAAAAACATTTTGAGCCATAAATTCAATTTGCGTATCCATACACGCACCTCAACAGATAGCATTCCTGTTTCTAGATGGAGGATGGGATTCGAAACACAATTTGGCACACCTAAGATTGTTCTTAAGAATTTTGTTTTAACTGCCTCGAAGGATGTAAAACTATTGAAGATACATATCTCAGAACTATATAGTAGTTGTGGTAAGATCTTACAACAAAAACTTGGAGAGCTGCTGGAATGTATTGGCCTCCCTTATTATAATAGAAAGAACACAAGGCTTTAATGCTCCTTCGTGTGTTCATTACAGCATTTTTCTGGTAAAATTTGGTAGATCCCTTGTCATGAAATCTGATTCCCAGATATTTATAAGTGGACACCTGTTCTATAGGGTTATCATCTAGAGTCCACTTGTAACGGAGGCGACTCCTCGAGAAGACCATTACTTTGGTCTTATTATAATTAATTTCCAGGGCATCATCTGTACAATAAGTTGCTAAGGCTCTTAGAAGTCTGTTCAATCCTACTTTTGTGATGGACATTAAAACAACATCATCTGCATAGACCAGCAATGATAGAGGCTTATTTGACAAAGTTGGGGCATGTGCAGGTTTTGCTCTTCCAAAGTGTTTTCAGCTGACCAATTAATTTTTCAGTCTCTGCTACATTGCCAAAACTTTGGAACCTCAAAAACAAGACTTTGAGTCAGCGGTGAAAGGCCCCCAAATGCAGCAGTATTAGACTACAATCTAAAAAACAATCTAAAAAGCAAGGGTGGTAATTTAAGACCACTAAATCCAGTTTCTAAAATTTTCCTTTACTCTCTTCAGGTCATATAAAATCATCCAAGTACATCACTGTGGGTCATTGATGTTTCATCACCCACTCACCTGTAAGACACTGGTCTCATAACTCAGATCTGTAAGTCAACATCAAGAAACTAGCCATTGTCTTTAAGAAACATGAATATTTTTGTCAGGCCAAAATTGGAATTAGCCAAAAAAATTTAGGGCAAGAATGGTCAATTTCCCCAGGACTGAGAACCTTACCTTCCTCATGCCCACACATAGCCAAATTTAAAATATTACTAGAAAAAACTGAAAGGTACACACATTGTAGGCACTATAGAATGTAATTTGTAAGATTATGGGGGTTTTGCCTATGTTAGGCCCATGAGAAGATTTCTATTTTTCAAAGAGGAAGTGCACAGAAGTCATTTATGGTTAGGATTGGAAAATGGAGATGAATCCAATACTTTAGTGGCTGTGAAGAAGCAGGTGTTGTTTGTCATGCAACCACTAACACTCACCACCTACTGAAGTTCCCTGTTCTACACAACCATTAAAGACACAGGATCCTTCTCTAGTATTCACTCTGGCAACCTACTTAGACTTTGGAGGGGGGGGGGGAATCCTAAAACCTTGGCCAAGGAGGTGGGAACTGGACAAAGTTGCCCCACACAAGAGGATATGTAGGTTGTTAAAAATGGGGTCACAGAGGGTACTTTGCCCACTCTTGTTTTAAGGACTAACCATAATGACAGCCTTTCACAGTAGCAGACAGCAACAACATTAAATCATTTATCACATTTCATCCTACTTTTTCTCTTTGGAGCTCAAGGAGCATACATCCCATTTCATCTGTACAGCATCAATTAGAAGGAAAGTTATTTTTCATAAGGCTGCCCTATGTGATTCATGGCTACCAAAAGATATGAATTAGAGAAAGACATGTTATTGTGGTTGTTAATTGTAACTGAGTCAGCTTCAACTTACGGTGACCATATGAGTGGGAGATCTCCCAGACACTGTTGTTTACAGCCATGCTAAGATCTTATATACCCAAGGCCAGGGCTTCCTTGATTGTGTCTATGCACTGTAATGAAGTCTTACTCTTTTCCTATTGTTTTCAACTTTACAAAGCATTATCATCCCCCCCACCCACCCAACACCAATGAATCACATCATTTCATGATATACCCAAAGTATGCCAGCCTCAATGCAGTCATTTTCTCTTTTATGAAGAGTTCAGACTGGATTTGCTGTCTTCTCCAATTATGGCTCAGTCTGGATCAAACCCACTGTGTTGGGGAGCTGTCTGGAATTGTTTGTAAATTATTTAGTGCAACCACAGGCAATGAGTTATTAATTTTCATGACTTCAGGTATGTGTGCATTTTCAAAAGCCATAAAAGTTTTGTTTATTTCCATTGAACACCTCAACTTTTAACTGATGCTTTGAAACTTCATCTACCTTTTTAAAATCACCACTTTGGGCAAATGATAAAATCTAACATTTAATGAGCTTTAGTCTAAAGGAAGAGTAGTAGTTACAATAACTACTGTGGGTGGGAAATA
Organism: Urosaurus nigricauda; assembly: GCA_034509955.1. Lineage (NCBI taxonomy): Eukaryota > Metazoa > Chordata > Lepidosauria > Squamata > Phrynosomatidae > Urosaurus > Urosaurus nigricauda. The sequence goes on from JAOEGL010000002.1 coordinate 36,946,249, forward strand.
TAAAGATAGATAGCTCCCCCACCCCTCACATTCCATTTGGAATAAATTTGCAGATTTAATCCCTGTTATGCCAAATTGTTGGCATATAGGTCTTTAGTTTTTTATGGCCTTACAGCTGGGGTGGGCAATTGTGGAACTCTAATAGGCAACATTACCCCCTCAGGATAACTTGGAGGCTTTACATCCCTGCTGCACTCATGCAGAAGGAAGGAAGGAAGGAAGGAAGGAAAGAAGGAAGGGGAATATTTTTTGTTCCCCCCTCCCCCCATTCTCTCTAAAATATTTTTAGATATTTTGACATGTTTTTGGACCCAGGTAGGCCTTTTTAGCATGAGGCAGTGACCACAACTCATTTCCTATTCTTTTCTTGTTGTAGTAAAATCTCTCTCCTGAGTCTTGCTTGGGGTGCAAAAACCTCGCAAAAATGCCTGCATGTTTTTTAGAAGACATTGGGGAGGGGAGATTGGGGAGCATTTTCTTTTTCAATTTTTTGATCCCCACACTGCCCTGACAGCTAGTACAGTCCTGGGGCTGCACTTTGTCCATCCCTGCTATATAGATTGCTTATTTTTAAAAGTAGACTGCCAACATTTTAAAAATGTTATTGATAGAATTAGAAGAAATGTGAATGCTTAGTATGTCAGACTTCAGACAAGTTGGTTCAGGGATCTATGTGGAAGAAGAGCATTTTCATTCAGAACATATCCCCAAAAGGTGTATTTAATCTCCTCATCTTCCTTATAGACCATCTTTTTTAGGTTCCTCCAAAGCCTCAGGGAGTCCAAACATATCAGTTATCCAAGCTCTGATCTGAACGTTGATGTAATTTTTCACAGCTCTGATCTGAATCCATCTTCCGTTCTCTCAGTGTCTGAGGATGCATCTACAGTGTAGAAATAGTGCAGTTTTACACCACTTTAATTGCCATGGCTCTTTGGGATTTATGGTTTTGTAAGGTATCAGCACTCTTTGGCAGAGAAGGCTAAAGACCTTGCAAAACTAGAAATCCCAGAATACCATAGGATGTAGCTACAGCACTTAAAGTGGTATCAAATTCCCTTATTTCTACAGTGCAGATGTCTATCCCCACTCATGCATGAGTAGCAATTCCCCTTTTAAACCATCTTACCCTACGTAGATTTATTCTCTTATGCTAATTATATCCCCAGCATTGTGCTGTTTTAGCCTCAAATGACTTTAGAAATATATTTGGACAAATAGTAGGGCTCCTCTCTCCCATAAAATAGTAATTCACCTAATGCAACAAAAAGCACTACAAACTGTACACTTTAGAAGTGTACATTGGGGAAAATTGCTTAGGAGAGATGTAGTATCAGCACCAACAATGATGTTTCTGTCTTTCATTGACATCCTTTATACATATATGTGACAATTGTTAGGTGCGGAAAGACCAAGCAACAGAAAAAAATTGTAGTGAATGACTTTTGATTAATCATGGCTTTTTATTAAATCTTTTTGTGTCTAGTTGCTTCATTCCAAAACACACATTCACATAGTTTTAAACTGTGCTAAGCTGTGTAACTTGTTTTATGCTGTTAAATTGTTTAATGTGTTTTTAGTGTGTCTAAATTATTTTAAACTGCTTAAATGGATTTTACTTGTTTGCTGCCCTGAGATCCCAGGATAGAAGGCAGGATAGAAATACTTTAATGATAAATAAATAAAGATATTTTTACACTACTTCTGTGGCATGCTGTGTACTATTTTTTCCAGATATAAACGGTCTTTCTGCTTCTACACCAATTAAAGGCATAATGCTTCAGAGGGGAATGGATTATCCTTTTTTAGAAAGACAAAACTATATAGGAGGAAAAAGTGGGTGATAATAGGGCCCACGGAAAATAATGAAAAGCACGCAGACCTAAATTTATATACAGAATATATACAGAACAACTAAGAATCCTTTGGAGGATAGAGATTACATAAAAGTCACTACATTCAAGTTTAAGAATTAATAGAGAGGAGTGGAAGTAATACGTGTATAGTCTGTTTGTATGGTTTATTCTGTTATGTATGTTGTTTGTTGAGGTAGTTTTATGTTATTCTGTGTGATTTTAATAAAAAATAAAACTAAAAAAAAAGAAAAGAAAAGCAAATGCACCTGAATTTTCAAGTCTTTGGGAAGACCAATGACCTGTTAAATAAATTGATGTCTGTTGTTGTTATTTGCTGTCACATTGACTTTGAATTATGGAGACGCTGTGAAAAAGAGACGCTGTGAATAAGCCATCAACTGCCTTGTTTGGGTCTTGCAAACTCAAGGTTACAGCTTCATCGATTGAATGAATCCACCTGTAGTCCAGTCTTCCTCTTTTTCTACTGCCTTCCGCTTTACTGAACACTGTTTTCTTTCCACTGAGACATATCATCTCATAATATGGCCAAAATACATTAGTCTCAGTTTAGTTATCTTTGCTTCTAGTGTGTGTTCATGTCTGATATGATCGTGAACCCACCCATCTGTCTTTTTAGCAGACTCTCCTCCAGCACCACATTTTGGATGAGTTCATTTTCTTCACCATACAGCTTTCACATACATATATATAAAATGGAAATTTTATGGCATAGATAATTTTCACTTTGCTATTTATGATTCATACTGACACTTGAGGATTTTATCTAGTTCCTTGATTGCCCTCTTTCCACGTCTTACTCTTCTTCTGATTTCTTCACCACAGGCCCCATTTTGATTAACCACTGAGCAAAGTATAAACTACTTTGATGGTTTCATTAACCACTTCCCTTCAAGTGAGCATGATCATATTTGAGAGTGTCAGTCACCTACTTTGTGTGGGAAGGGTCTATGGCTTGTGGCTCTAATGTCTGTGGAATGCTAAATCTACTCCAGGTTTTCCATCTGAACTTTGCAGAAGCTATACAAGGTACTAAAGCCTATGCCAGAACCAGGTCAGCAGCATGAACACCTTTACAGTTCAGTAAAACCTGGAGCGGAATTACTGTCTCATTGATGTGGAAGCCCCAAGCTGCCTGGAGGTCTGAACTTTTTAAAAGTACCATCCAGTCGAAATCTTGGTGTGGAATTTGGTGACAGATGCTGATGATGCAGGGGGGAATTGGCCACACTATTGCACTACCACCAGCAGGCATCCTAGTAGACCTCCACGCAAGGAGTACACCTATTTGGTCAATCTTCTGCCATTTTCATAGCCTCTCTCAGCACTAGTTCCATGTTGGAGCAGCCATGGAATTAGAATTGAGCCAAGAGGGAACATGATGTAGGCTGTCTGCTATCAGTGAAGCTAGGGTTCCCAGAGTGAAAATTGGAGATGGCTCCTGGACCTTTAATGTTGGTTTAGAAGAGGGGATTTCAGCAGGTGTGGCTAACTCATAAAACTATACAAACCACACCTTCTGAAATCTCCTGTTCTATATAACCATTAAAGGTACAGAAGTCCTTTTCTGCTTTCATCATGCCAACCCTAAGCAGGGCCCAGGGTACTTCCATCTTACCTCCAACCTCAGGAGGATAAGGAAGGAGAAGGAGAAAGAAGTGGCAGCTTCCCTCATCACATTACTACTGTGCACCAGCAACAATGAGCTGCTAAGAAATGAGCCAGTGCTCCCCTTCTCATCTTCACTGCCACTGCTGTTTTCTCCATCCATCAAGGTTGCTAAGGCCTTAGTCACTAACGTCATCCTAATCTCTGCATCTGCTTTCAAATTTCAATTTTTAATTTAAAAAAATTTTTTTTTCATTTTTAAAAAGAAATCTTTAAAAACATCACATTATACCAAATTTTCAATTTAACTACATGAAATGATGTATATAATACATTTTTCTATGGATATAATATCATAATTTAAAGGTATAAATTTAATTTTGCTAGTTGCTTATCTCACAACTGTTACCATTACATTCAGTGATATATTATCATTTATAAGTACATTAGCACAAAAAAAATTACTAAGGTTTCTATATGGTGTGGTATGGGTGGAGGTCAATAGGGGGGTGGGGTGACATGACGTTTTACCACACCAAGTGGCACCAACCCAAGTGGAAGCTGCCAATACCCAGGGGTACCCGAAAATGTGACATAATTGTCCTTACGCTCTTTAGGAGATATGTGGGAGAGTTTGGAAGCCAAAATTTACAATAAGAGTTTAAAATCAGGGTAGGGCATAGTGGGTATGCAACCCTCCAGTTCTGATTGTGTCTGTCAAATTCACATACTCTTTATGGAACATTTTTTAGAAATGTGAGTTGTTATGATATGTGAACATTGTTGTTGTTGTTCTGTGCCTTCAAGTCATTTCCAACTTATGGTGACCCTAAGGAGAACCTATCATGGGTTTTCTTGGCAAGGTGCATTCAGAGGCAGTTTGCCTTTGCCTTCTTTTGAGGCTGAGAGAATGCCAAGGTCACCCAGTGGATTTCTATCGTCAAGGAGGGAGTAAAACCCTCTTCTCTAGAATCATAGTCCAATGTTTAAACCACTACACTACCCTGGTTCAGGCACTATGCTTAATTGTGCCATCTCTGTATGGTAATACTTTTGTGTTGTTAACCTATTGGTCCATATTTCATTCCGAACTGCATTATTGATGTAACCTATTTCTTCTTTCAGTATAGATCTTTCCACTATTAAAAGACCTTTTGTTATAAACCAGGTCTCCAAAGCCACTCAAAATAAAAAGATCTTCACCTCCTGACAGAAGGACAAAGAGGGAGGCAGTCTGGCTTCCCTAATAAAGGAGTTCGGGGCCTTATTTGATTTTCAAATAGATGTATATCACAAATGTTTTTTATAAAATTATTCCTATCTTTGTTTAGTACAGTATTCAGTATTTATGTGATGAATACATTTTAAAATAGAAAATAGGTTAAGAGAAGAGAGGTGATTAAAGATATCTTTGAGCAAAGGAAGGTTATAATTATTTATTTTCTTATTTTGTTGCACTTCTTTGAGGACTGTTCAGAGTGGCAAAATGATAAGTATCTGAGAACAAAAATTCAAAGCAATAGAACATATTTGTTTTCAGTCAATTATTTTATTGCAGTTTATTTGCATTTATAAACATGCTGGGATTGGAGATGTAATTCAAAAGCCTGTTGGACAAGGAGATTAGCTGTGCCTCCTATCGGAACATATTATCATTTCTGTCAATTACATTTGTTATCACATTGAGTTACCAGAGAGCATAATCAATAGCAATGGTTCAAACAGGGATGCTTGAATTCAAGTAAAAGCAGCATTATGTTCTTCTAAAATGTGCAAACTAAACAATGTTGAATATAGCTCCTTGACCTGCTGTATTCAGAAAAGACAGAAACTTGCAGAAAATGCAATAGAAACTGCTGCCAAGATATTATGTATGTATTTCCCTTAGTAGGATTGTGGTGAGAATACAGGTTTGTGTGATAACCTCTGTAGAATCGAGTAATCAGCTTGATATTGTGGGATAATAGATATGTTCCAAGTGGTGTCCTTTTTTTGTCCTCTTTTCTTCCTTCTTTTCCTTTTCCTTCCATTGTTGTTATTAATATATTTCTATCTAATCTAATTCCTGAAAAATGGGACTAAAAGAGACTTATAAAATTTAAAATACAGATGAAAGCACAAAGACAAAAAAATAAAAATTCACATATAGTTACTCTTAAAAATGCAACTGTACTATCCATAGAATTGCAACTAAAAGTCAAAAAAATAAAAATTGCTAGGCGAGCACACACTCAAATCACTTTGTAGTCATTCCTAAAAACCTTCTGGAATAGAAAAGTGTTCACTTGCTAATAGGGCAGTTAGGATGGGGCCATTTATAATCCCCCTAGGAAGTAAGTTCAAAAGACCTCAACTTTAAAAAAAAGTTTTAAATTTAAAAGGAGAAAATATTGGAAGAGGATAGCTAGGATGCCACAGAGTAGCTATGCTGATGGAAAATGTTCAGTTGGGAGAATTGGGAAAGAGTGTAATTCCACCTTCAGTGCACACATACCACTATCATGACTTTCTCTTCTCCTTCTCAGGTTGCTTTCTGTACAACCTGGAAATCTTCTTTTGGTTTTCCATCTATCCATAGCAGATATTGAAAATGTACAGAAGTTGGGGGATTGCCCCTCCCAGTTCCACTGACAATACTGCTTCTTTCAGTTAAGCCGCTTTCAGTTTCATCTGAGAAATTACAATATCAATAAACAGTACACTACATTTGAAAAGCAGGTTTTGAAACATTGGGACTTAAAAGGAGTATTTCTACGTATACTATAAAAAAAATAACATTCCATTTGCCTTTTGTGCATTACAGATCCATATGTTTGATTAAACACTTTGGATTTATCTTTTTTTTTTTTTTTTTTTTTTTTTTTGGATGTGGTGATGTAGACTCAAGTCAACAGACTTAGACTCAAGTCACTTGAAAGATTTAATGTGGACTCAGCTCGGCAATAAAGTACACACTGACTCCACTCCACTCCACTCATGACTTGGACAGTGAGCCTTCCATTGACTCAAGAGCCTCCAGCTCCAAGGATGGGGTGCAGGAAGAGTCAAGGGATTCTTCATCCTCCTAACATCTAAAGCAGGAGGCTGCTGTCTTCCATTGGCACAAGTACCTGTAGCTTTGGGCATGGGAAGCAGGAGGAATCTGGCAATTTTTCATCTTCCTATCTCCTGAAGCAGGAGGCTGCTGTCTTCTATTCACACAAGAGCCTCCACCTTTGGGAGTGGGGAACAGGAAGAATCTGAGGAGTCTTTGTCATCATAACTCCCAAAGCAGGAACTGTTGTGTCAATTAGAGAGAGGAGCCTCCAGGTTCAGGACAGGAGTGCAGGAGGAATCCAGGGATCTTTGTCCTCCTAAATTACAAAGCAGGAGATTGCTGTCTCCCATAGAGAATCTTGATAAATGTGATTAACTGCACAACTTTATTTAAATAAAGCCTAGGACTTTTTAAAATTAAAATTAACTTTGTGCATGTGTTTTTGATTTTCTAGTTATTGAAATGCCACCCCTACCCCCCCCAACAATCTGCAACCATAGGCCTCACTAGAGGGGTGAAGGGGTGCTACATAACACACTAAGAGGTGTGTGACATCACTGTTTCTCAAGCATCTTCTTTTTGGCAGAAACAGGCTGTGGCATTCACCTGCATCCCTTTGACATGCTAAAGAGATGGTGTGAGTGTGGCAAGGCTCAATGGGGTGGAGAAAGGAGAGGCTCCAGTTTTTTTAAAAAAATCATTTTTAAATATATTTTTTTAAAATTTTTTTTGATTTTTTTTAAAAAAGCATCACCTCTTACTAAATTTTCACTTTAACCCCATAAAATTATGTACATTTAAATAAATTTAGGCTGTGAGTATGATATTGTATTTAAAGATATAACTTTACTTTTGCTAGTTTATGTTACAGCTGTTAACATTACATTTAGTGATATACAGGAATTACAATTAATGAGTAACATCAGTACAAAAAACATTACTACAGATTCTCTATGGTGTAATATCGTAGGAGGTCAAGGGGGTGTGTGACAGCATGCATTACTGCACTGAGTAATGCCAACCCTAGTGGCACCACTGCTTGCCACCACCACCTTCTTTATGTTAAAGTTGGCTCCCAGACTTGAGATTTGACTTGAAAGTATCTCTTAAGGAATTGAGACTCAAGTGAGATTTGAAGATAGAGATTCGAGATTTGGTTTGATTAAAAGACTTGAATACATCACTGTTTATAAGAAATCCCACAAGGTGCCCTGTAACCTACCACCAGTAGCATCACTGAGGGAGTGCAGCAAGTGCAGACGGTACTGGGTGACACCCCAGAAGGGGGGTGACAACCCAGAAGGGTGTGACACCCTGTTGCCCCCACCCCCACCCCCACCCTTGAGCACTCTTTGAGCTCACATGGGCACACTTGGGGTTGTGCAGGTTCTCTAGAGGCTGCGTGGGTGCTTCTTGGGCCCTCATAGGTGTCCCTAGAGGCCGCATGGGCACCGTTTCATCCTGCCCAAGTGCTCCTCTGGGCTGCGCAGGCACTCCTCTGGTCCCAGAAGTAGTTAGTCACAGCTCCAGAAGTTCCACCCCATGCTCCAGGTGTCACCGGGTGCATGACCACCACTGCCTACTACCACTCAGAGTAAGGCCTCACTTTCCTCCAGCTTTTGACAGCAACTGCCACTTAATTTGAACATCAAATTGCAAGTGGTGATGACAGCAGCAAATTGGACCCTAATGGAATGTAAATGCTCCAATGCAGCCCTTGAAGTTACCAAGGGTTTCATATTACATTAATCTAGTAATATCAATATATTACAAAATCAATGTTTTGATATTGAACTTCATATTATTTTGATATTACATTGATCTTGGTCCCATCAGTTATGGATAACTTCTGCATCTCACTATTTCCATTCTTCTAAAAGAAAGAAAGAAAGAAAGAAAGAAAGAAAGACGCTTTCCAAGCTCTCTGTACAATACCCTGTTAGTTATCTAGATTATTTCAATTCAGTGAGAAGGGCATCATGACAAAAGTGGGATAAATGGAGTTGGATTGAGAAACCAGGGAAATAGTCCAATTACTACAGGAAAGTGAAACGGATATCAAAACTACAAAACAGAGATTCAGACTCTGGATGCAACCCTAACTAGAAAAGAATCACCCATGATATCCCAATCACTCCTATTATTTATTTCTAACTTATGATTTTGTGTGCTTGTCTGTGTCCACTCCTCACTATAGCTTTAGTCCAAATGCATCTGAGGAAGTAGACTGAATAATAATAATAATAATGTTTTATTTATACCCCGCTCTTCAGCCAAGACTATCAGAGCGGCTTACAATTTGTTAAACAAACAGCTTCATTTACAATTGTAAGCTATTTGCCCCCAACAATCTGGGTACTCATTTTAGCGACCTCGGAAGGATGCAAGCCTGAGTCAAGCTTCAGCCCTTTGCTGGTCTTGAACTCGCCACCTTCTGGTTTTGAGTTAGTGGCTGCAGTACAGGCATTTAACCACTGCACCACCAGGGCTGAAGTCTACAAAAGTTCATGCTGCCAATTTCTTTCTTTCAGTTAGTCTCAAAGGTGCTACAAGATCTCTCTATGTACTGATACTACAGACTAACATGGCTATAGCTTTGAATTCTATAGCTTTACTTGTTTAACAACCATAGATGTTAAACCCAGATTCCAATACAATGTGTCCATAGACTTTTTGTTCACACAACCATAAGAATGGTGGTGACTGTCCTATGTAAGGAGAAATCATCCTCTGCTAAATGCTAAACATATTTAGTATCATGTCACTTTGGTTGCATCCACACTACAGAAATAATCCAGTTTGACACCACTTTAACTGACATGTCTCAATACTATAGAATTCTGGGAATTATAGTCTGGTATGACACCAGAGCTCTGCAGTCACTGTTATATGTCAGTGAGATTTTTACCAATCCACCCAAATCTCAATCTAATTTCTTTCAAATTTACAATTTTGAGTTCTTCCCAGTGTATCCTTTCTAGATCTGCTTATACAGTCTGACCTTTTGCTATATGCTTCTAACCAACATAAGGTTAGGAGAAAATGTTGCTGCCTGGATACATAGAAATGATGGCTAAAGAAGAGGGGAAAAATAATTGGAGTTGACAGTCTTGATGAAAGTATCAATTTTGCATCCCTGGTATTTGTTGCAAGAAAATGCATACCTTGCCTAAAATATCTGGATATTTCTGAAACTTACAGGACATTTCCAAAAAGGAGGAAATGTGCACAAAACACTACACCTGTTTTAAAATATAAACAGCTAAAATGTACCTACTTGGGGAAAAGGTACAGAAAAACACTTTAGAACATGGGGAAACATTCCATACATTTATTAAAATGCACAAATAAATGTGCAAGGAAAAATATGCAAATTTGTTTGCATTTCAGTGAAAGAAGAAAATAACAAAGTTCTGCAACTAAAGGTGGAACCCAGAGATTTTCACACTCTAGCACTGGCACACATGCTGGTGATACCCACCCCTTTCTAAAACCAAAGAAACTGTTCCTGTTCTAAAAGACTATCTGATGATGGTGATATATGGGAGAAGGAAAAGCAATCTGAACCTCTCTTGGCTATAAACATATGTCATCAATAAAAATGTATGTCCAGAGATTTCACAGCATATTTATGGCAGTTGTTACTGATAAATCACATTCACTTATTTGAAATAATACTTGATCGCTTCAGTCCATTAGTTCTTCCTGATGTCGGGGGGATCTGTTATTATGCCCTGGTGGCACAGTGGTTAAATGCCTGTACTGCAGCCACTCACTGAAAACCATAAGGTTGTGAGTTCAAGACCAGCAAAAGGGCTCAAGCTCGACTCAGGCTTGCATCCTTCTGAGGTCGCTAAAATGAGTACCCAGATTGTTGGGGGCAAGTAGCTTACAGTTGTAAACCGCTTAGACACTCCTTAGGTGGTATGAAGCAGTATATAAATGAAGCAGTTTGTTTATTAAAATTTTGCCATCTTAATTATTTTCAGAAGGGGGGGAATCCAAGGCAATATCGGATTTGGTAAGGCTGCAAAGCTCTTTTAACCCATTTTTAGTCAATAGCATAAACACTGCAGTTGGCTCTCTGTGGTATATGGATGGTGTGTATTGTTGCTGTAAAATCCTCATCCTCACACCATTACTTTGAAACTAAAGTTTGCATATTTTGATGGTTGAACATTGCAACAACAAAAAAAGCAACCCACATGCTTTATTCCCTGAATGTTCAGTATGTAATCTCTGAGAATTATTTTATTTTAATGAAAACATACCATTATGCTGTTGAGCTGTGGAGGGTAGTTTATAATGTGAATGTTGACTATTTTAATTTAGAGTGCCCAGGCATTACCAGGATGCTACCACCGGTATTCATACCTAATTGGAAAGTCAAAGTAAGGCAGGAAAATCTGCATATGAAAAGAACATGATTCTCCCAAAGAATATCTCTCTCTCTCTCTCTCTCTCTCTCTCAATCCCTCTCTCCCTCTCTCTCTGTGTCACATTTGAAGCTATTTGATGCTAAGCTACTGAAAAGTCAGGTTTTCCCTCCCTCTTGATATCATTAACACCAAAGCAATATTTCCTGGTTTGTCTGATTGGTCCTGTCCTTTTTGCGAGCTCGTTCTTTGAAGCACTGAAGTACTGATTTTTTTTATTTTTTATTTTTTTCATCATCATCATAATCCAGAACTGCAAATGCATAACACATTTGAAAACAAATGAGATGAGCTATTTGTGTACTGAAATCTTAATGATGCTTCACTGGTAAAAAACTTCAGAAGGAACTTTTGAAGATTATAGACTAACATACTAATGATCATTCAGGCTCATTTGTTTGAGAGAGAATTGAGTGAAGGACCCCTGGGCGCTAAAGATGGCACCTTATTCTGCTTGAGGCCATTATTGTCCACGTTGGGTTTTACATTTGAAAGAGAATGGCAGCATATAATATGAAAAATAGAGAGTGCGTGCTTTGCTTTATTCACAGAAAATCAAGTCTTTGTTGTCTTCCGAAAACAACACAAGGCACCATTCAGGCAAACATTAGGCATTACTTCTCTTTGATTTCAGCTAGAGGGATTTCAGCATGTAATCTACCCTCCCACAGACTTCAGCGAACTTTGGTGGATTAAGCTTGTTATTAAGTCTGAATTAATGTTTCAACAGTTTAGAAGCAGTCCAAAATAGTATGGGTGAATCCATCCATTTAAATTTCTCTCTGCTTCTAGTTTATTTTGAACTTTAAGAATTTTTCCAGTCCTGAAATTTACCTATCTCCCCCCAGCTCTGTTTTTCATCTCCTGATATTGAGAATTTTCACTCCAAAACCAAATTGGACCTCAGTCTACCTCTCAGCTCTGAACCTCCCTTTCTAGGAAGGTGAGAATAACCTCCTTGCTGTCCTTCTGCAAGCACGCAAAGACCTTTTCTCATTCCTACAGGTTCTTGCAAACTGGCAGCTTTTAAAGGAAGAGCTTTTAAGAGTATGTTGTGCTGTTTTAATTGTACTTTTTTAAAAAATTGTTTTTAACATGTTAATTGCATCTTTTGTATTGTTTCTAATGCTATTAATAGTTTTATTCAACTTTAATGCTTTTTCAAAACTATGTTGTAGTTGTTTTAGTTTGTGCACCACCCCTAGGATGGCAAAGCATAAACAAAGATGGGAATGATAATTGGGTGGCATCTTGTTAGGTATTTACATGTAGTAAGGTGAACTTATAGCATTGGTCCAATCCACACTGCAGGAACAATCCAGTCTGAGACCACTTTAACAGTCCTGGCTCAAAGCTAGGGATTTCTGGGAACTGTTTTTGTAAGACATTTATTCTTTGTTAAAGAGCTCTGGTGCCTCAATAAACTGCAAATCCCAGGATTTCCTAGAACTAAGCCAGGGCAGTCAAAGCGGTCTCAGACTGGATTATTTCTGCAGCATATTATGGACCAAAGTAAATATTGGAATTCATGTTCATGAGAGCACGGCCAAAGTTCCACCATAGAAGACTGGAAGCATCATCAATATAGGAGTTTCCAAGGTATAAAGAGAGCACAGTCATGAGTTAAGAAGCATCAGGTTTCTCCTGGCACCGAGGTACTTTCTGACAAGCAATTGTGACATGATTCCACAAATATCTCTGCAGTTACCTGTTGAAAATGCCTCACTGGAGAAGAAGGGTGTGTGATGCTTCACACTCCATTCCACCCCACTCACCAGCATCTTGGAAATACCTATGTTGGTGGCATTGCCTACTTTCTAAGGTGGGCTTTTTGGGTCACATTAGGAGACATAGCTATGACAACAGAGCTCTTTCATTGTGGCTATGTCTCTTGTTGAAGGAGCTTGGCCTTTATTCACATGAAATTCCTAATTGCTTCCTATATGGACTGACCAAACTGCTTAACTCCTCTGCTGTAAAAGCTCATTGTGCAATTGAAAAGATCTTGACCTGTCAAAATAGTTATGGCAATTAGAAATTAGAAAATGAAAGAAAAAGAGGGAAATACAGGACTGTCAGAAGGGCAGTTTCCCAACACATAATACAACTCCTATATGTCATTCAACAGTAGGGTTGGCGCAACCATTGGCCAAAGTGACTATCTCAGATGGTATATTTTATCGTGCAACAATAACAGCTTTTCACTTGGACCTCAGGAACTCTTTTTTTTTTCTTCCTTCTGTGAACAAGCTGCACTATGAATGCCTGACCTACTGTCTCTGGACCAGTGGAGGATGTCGTATCCCACTGCAAGTGTTGGAACAGAATTTGACTCCCAGTCTAGTCAGCTTCCCTGTGCCCCCTTACCTTGATCCACCAGGACAGACTAAACAAAAGCTAGCCTGTATTGAAATGAGCACTTAAGAAATGGCATGAAAGAGCTGAACCTCAGTTAAAAAAAAAAAGTGAAGTCGAACATAGATGATTGTGAGACAAATATTTGTTCTTTGAAAGCCTTTTGATGTCTTATTCCTTCACAACTCTATGATTCTATGATTCTCTATGATTCTCACAAGTTCCTCTGTGAAAATGGTTTGTTATTTTTGTCCAATGGGGAATAACCATTTACACAATATTGAAAGAGTGGAATTTTCTCACATGGTGCTGTTACTCATGAATGTGAATTATGCATTGGTGCACAGTACACTTTGATACACAAGGTGCACTGCACATAAAAACACATTGCATAGTGCATAGTGCATAGAATTGCAAAATTGCCATGTACCTCCATGACCATAAAGTTTTGCTCTGTTTATAGCTTTTTGTGAGTTTTTCACGCTATGTGGTCATGTTCTGGAAGAGTTTATTCCTAATGTTTCACCAGCATCTCAGGGTGTCTATTTAATTAGTGATCCCAGTAGACAATGGGTCACTAATTAAATAGACACCCTGAAGCCTTGCCATTCAACAAGAGACCAACACACAAATTAACATGTAAATCACTTCTTCTCAACCAAGGGTCACACAGTATACATACCCCACTCACTTCCATGCCAGCATTCGCTGAAGATGCCAACCACAGATACTGGAAAAACATCAGGAATAAACTCTTCCAAAACATGGCCACATAGCCCAAAAAACCCACACAAAAAAGCTATGGATGCTGGCCATGAAAGCCTTCAACTTCACTTTTACTCGTTCTCTTCAGTACAGGATCTTGGTTCCTATTTAAAACGAATAGAACCTGAAGATTCTTCATATACGTACTAAAATAAGGCCATTATTTCAGTCTTCATTAGTTACGTTCACTGTATAACTGAGCTGATTTCAACATTCTGTTGTTTTTTTCAGAAAATTTCAAATTTTAAAATTCAAATTTAAAACAATTCCCTGACAGCACATTTGTTATTATTTCTTATTATTAGTTAAACCATGTTTATCTTCCACCAAACATGATTCCAGAACAGATTACAGAAAAATCAGTAGCAAAGATACTCCTTGTAAGTATTGGGTTTTTTTTTTTTTAAATAGCACCAATAACTACTATTAAGTTCACAGTTGACTGTTAGCAAAGTGAAAAGGAGGAAAACTATCCCATGGAGATTTTCAAAGAAATCTAGCAATGGGAAACAGACTTCTGACACATACCACTTCCCTTATTTGGTGGAGATTTTACTACCCTAAGTTATTCAAGAACTAATATAATTCCATTAAAACAAGCAAATATTCTCAGAGGGAAAATATATCTAAGAACTATTTGTTCTTGGTGGCCCAGGCTAGAGTTAATGTCATCTATCCATAGCATTTTCTACTGGCCCTCTTTCTGGTTTATTTCCTTTCCAATTTGTCTTCGCTTAGATTGTAAAACTGATGGCAAGTCCTGTTTTATTTGTAATTTTATTTCTTGCAGTACTCAGAGTTTTTAGGCACTTTATTCATCACTGCCATTATCACCACTAGAAAGGAGCAACAAATAACAGTCTGGACAAACATCTGTTGGGAGCACTTCAAGTTCAGAATTCCTAAATCAAATGACCTTTCAGCTTTTCTCCTTCTGTGTTTTTATAGGAGATACAGGCTTGTATTTCAGAAATAATCTCCGCCTTTATATATTTTATTTTCAGTAGTGCTGCTTATATATATGAAATAAAAACCGTGAAACACTAACAAGGACTAAAATAGCACTTCTGAACATTCTTTTATGTTCCTTTCAATGCTTCCAAAGCACACTGAAACTGTATAAGCCAGTGTTCAAGCAATCAATCTCAGATGCTAGAATAGTTCTTATGTGTCTGTCTAATATTTACCATTTATTAAGGTTTTTAATAGATAGATATAGATATAGGCAATCTAATTCACCACCAACATAAATAAACATTCAGAAGAAAAGAAAACAAGAAATATATATATAAATATATAACTGAAACTAGACTAAAACTAAAACAGCATACTAAGTGCTAAATTCATACACAAAACTTTAAAAAAGCACAAACTAATGCATTTAACACCAACTAATTAAAACACAAAAGGTCTTTTACCACCTAATCCTAACTGTAATGAGAAAAAAAATCCCAAAGCATTACAGAAGCAACTAAATAATCTTACTGAGGTTACTAGTAACCGCAACCACAAATTATTGCATAATTAAATTTCTTATTAGTAAAAACAAAATCTACAAATACGAGGTTTCCAGTTTTTCAGAAAACCTTCAACTGGCTTATCCATCAAGACCCACATTGATTTGACAATTTGGGCTACCTCAGCAATCTTAATAATCCATTTTTCAGTTGCCAGTGCCTCAGTCCATTCCATTTTTGAGCAAACAGTACTCTTGTTGCTGTTATCATATATCTAAGAAGTTGTCCATGTTTGCTTTCCAATTCTTTGTCCTTGATACCCTTCCCCCCCCCCCCCAAAAAAATTCTGGAAACACTATAAACTGTACCTCTAAAAATATGGATTAGCATGTAGACCTGTACTTTTTTGCTTTCTTGCAAGACCACCAATGTGAAAAAAAATTCCTTCCCTATCTTGACAACACCAACACTGATTTGAAGCATTCTAAGGCTGGTTGTACACTGCAGAATTAATGCAGTTTGACACCACTTAACTGCCATGACTCAATGCTATGGAATCCTGGGATTGTAGTTTGCTGTGGCAACAGAGCTCTCTGACCGATAAAGGTTAAATGTCTCACAGAATTGCAAATTCCAGCATGACATAATATTGAGCCTTGGCAGTTAAAGCTGTGACAAGCTGCATTTTATACAATATTTTCATTTAAACTACTCAAGAAGGTAAGTTTTGTATCTTTACTCCACATTCTCCCCGTACACCTATTTGAACATTTTGTGCCCTCCTTATCATACAATCTTTACAAGTTCATCTTCCACCTCTAGTTTCAAAGAGTAAAAAGGGGGCAAATAGCTAGTGTGATCAATAACAAACCATGCTCAGTCTTCATCACCCTCACCATCAGCTGGGCAACAAAGGAGACATGAGGGGTGGGAATTCATCTCTTATCCTCCTCCACTGTTGGGCTTCCTCAGTGAGACAGATGGATAATGGAGAAGGAGCTGGTGCCGGATGCAGCAGCACTAGTATAAACACATTCCTCAAAAGGAGGAGGAGGGCCTGACCAGGTGTCACCCTTCTGGGGTGTCACCTAGTGTGATCCGCATCCCCTGCACCCACTTCCAGTGATGCCATTGAATACATCTACAACCCTTCAATAAGCTCTGAGGAAGCAAGAAAAAACATGGTAGAGAACATCAATAGACTATCCAGTCCAGCCACCCAAATGCTTTTTAGAAGGTCACAGCAGGATTTGACTAGAATAGCATTCCCAGGAGCAGCTGGCATTCAGAAACATATTGCTGTAGCACCGGAGAGAACCCATAATCACCATGGCTTGTATCAGCAGTATTCCTCTTAACTGGTTACTTTGGAAGGACTAGGCTCCAGGCCTAAACATTAAGCTTTCTCACTGTCTTCTGGGGGGGTTTACACTAGAAACAATGTGGCTTGGTACCACTTTGAGAGCTGTAGCTCCTTTCCATCCCACGAAATCCTGGGATTTGCAGTTTTATAAAGTCTTTGGCTTTCTCTGCCAAAGAGTTCTGGTGCCTCACAAAACTACAAATAGGATCCTGTAGGATGGAGCCGGGGCACTAAAGTGGTGTCAAACTGTATTACAGTTGGCCTTCCATATCCACAGATTATTTATCCACGGATTCAAGTATATGCAGCTTGTAAATATTCCCCAAAATATATAAATTCCAAAAAACAAACCTGAATTTTGCCATTTTATGTAAGAGACACAATTTACTGTGTCATTGTGTATAATGGAACTTGAGCATCCACAGATTTTGTTATCCACAGCAGATCCTGGAACCAAACCCCAGCAGATACCAAGGGCCCAATGTATTTCTAAAGTGCAGATGCACCCCATGATGAAGAAATTTGCTGATCTGGCTTGTTTTTAAAAGGAAAAAAAATCTTTGGGGTGGGGCTTTCACTGCTACGACATACTACTAAAATTTGATAGCATGGCAATAGAGTTATGTTTCAGGCTAGAGTGGGTTTGGGGAAGCCATTATAGTAGCCTCAGCTCACCCCTAACTTTAAACTTGCATTTGTACAGATATGAGGGAAATCACTATTGCACACAACTAATACAGATTTCTGGTACAAAGCAACTGGCATATGTGACAAACAGGAAAGATACTTCAGAGTGTTGCAAAAATTATTTTGATGTTATTGACATTTCATACAATAAGCTGTCTGTGTTAGGTCCTCATTGTTCTGCATTTAATCTATACCCCTTGAATTAGCCCATCAGTATGGCGTGTCTGGCTACAGGCCTGGTGCTTTGGAGCTGATCCTATATGTAATCAGCATCTTTTTGTTGGATTGATCTTGGCTAACTTGTTTTTAGTCAAATGAAACTGACAGCCATCTTAGAAATAATTGCATTTATTCAAGCATAAGAGAGGATCCATTTTTATTTTTCCCAACTATGAAAAATTTCTTGGTCCAAAGTCTGTATCAAAGAGGATAATAAAGGGAAGGGAATTCAAATGACTCAAATGTTGGCTGCTGCCTGAAATGTGAGTACTTCATAGAATTTTCACTGCTGCACATAGCACAGTTCACATTCTGTTCAGGATTGTCACACCATACACACACAAATATGCAAACCATTTTCATAGGGATGTCACATTGAGAATGACACAAGCTTGTTTTCTGCTACTCCAGAGAATATCCAGAACAAAGGATTCAAACTACAGGAAAAGAGATTCCACTTCAACATTAGGAGAAACTTCCTGACAGTAAGAGCTGTTCAACAGTGAAACACATTCCCTCGGAGAGTGATGGAGTCTTCTTCTTTGAAGGTTTTTAAGCAGTGGCTGGATGGCCATCTGTCGGGGATGTATTGATTGAGAGTTCCTGCATGGCAAGGGGTTTGGACTGGATGGCCCTTGTGGTCTCTTCCAACTCTATGATTCTATGATTCTATGATTTCCTTTTTTGTGGTAAGGCTGCCTCCACTGATTATGCCAGGCACCTTTCTCTGTTCTCTGACTTGGCCCAGGAAATTGGCGTCCCCCTGGCGGCTGACAAAACGGAGCTCTTTTTTGCGCCTGGTGCTTGGTGCAGCCTTTAGATGGTTGCGCCAAGGACCCGGAGGAGAAAGGTGCCATGGTGGCAGCCCCTTTCTCCTCTCGGCTCTGCCAGGGAGAGTGTGGTGCAGCGGGCACCCAAAGCTGCACCCAGCTTTAAGGCCTCGGGGAAGCGGCACTTTGCCGCTTCCCCATGGCTTTCAGAAGCGGTAGGATAGGGCCTCTGGGGCTGCTGGTGGCCTCATCTCGCCGCTTCTTGGGGTGGCTGCAGACCACCCCTATGATTCTATGATTCAGAGAGCAACAGACTAAGAAATAGAAATTATTTTCCTGTCATCCCTTCTGTTTTCCCCATCTAATCATTCATTGTGATGTTTGTTTTACAATATATCAGATATATTCAGCATTAAAATGAGATGGGGAAAAATACCTTGTAGTACATGCACTTGATTGTCTCAGTTCAGCAAGGAATATATGCAGTCTACATGCTGTGCTAGTGCAGATGTTCATCTGCATCCAAATAGTGATGCTTAACTTTCCCCCACTTAACAAGCTAGATTTATTTTCTGATTCAGATCAGACCTCATATTGTTGCCTGTGATTCTGTCCTAATAGTTGCACCCATGGGGCAGTCTGAGCTGTCTTACACTGAGTCAGACTATAGGTCCAGCTGCATGTGACTGAAAGTGGTTAAACAAAAAGATGATTTTTTTTCTTCTTCCCTAGTTTAAATCTTTTTCAAGAATTTGAAAATGCTTTTAGCAATGGTATCTCAATTATTGCAGGTGCAAAGTACAGAGTTATGCAGCCTTTCCCCAAACATCTGTGAATACTCTTTCCTTGCGTTTGAAAGGGAGGAAGTTAGTTTTTTTTTCAGCTTTCAGATTTTGGATTGCTAAAACACTTAACACTGTAAAAAGTAAGTTGTTATAATTACAGAGCAGAAATATGGTATACATTGCATAAAACAGGTTCCAAACAAAGAGAGCATTCATGCCAAAACCAGAGTATCAGTGTTACCCATACAAAGTATGAATCTCACTGTGCACTGAGATCCTCAGGAGAGGCTCTTATTTTAGTTCCACCACCTTCATAGCTATGGCTGGTGGAACACAGAGTAGGACCTTCTCAGTGGCTTCTTCTAGATTCTGGAACCTCCTTCCAAGGAAGGCCAGAATTGCACCATCCTTACTATCCTTCCTTCAGCAGGCAAAGACTTTTTTATTCCAACATGCTTTTAGATCTTAAAGTTTTGAATGAAAGTGCTGTAAACGGATGTTGCATTGTTTTTGTAATTGTTTTAAACTACTTTTTTCCCTTTACCTGTAGGTTTTTAATTAATATTTTAATGTTGAACTTTGAATATTTTTAGCTATATTGTACTTGTGTTGAATTGCAAATTGCCTTAAGTCCCAATTTTGGGGAAAAGGCAGCGTAAAAATAATGATAATAACAGTAAAAATAGGTTAAAATAGAAAAAAGGACAAATTTGTTCATATTAATAGGATTATGACAAAGAAATATATATTGACTAAGGCCTCACTCAGTCTAAACAAGCCATAATGTTGCTTTGAATTAAAGTTTTTATGATGGACTACATTTTACCGTGGTCATTTCATACAACACAAATACAGCACTATCATTCCATTGCAATTAAGCAGCTGTGAATCCAGTGCACCTCTGAAAGGCAGAATCACCTGGGAACCTTCTATATGCTGTCTTGAATATTAGCTACAGCTACAGTGCCAAGGCCCCCCAAATCAGTTACCATTTGAGTTATAACTTTTAAAAGTAACTTTATAATTTGCTCATTATAAGTAAATAAATTAGGGACTCTCCATTACTTTCTAAAGCACCAGTGCACTATAAATAGGTAATAGGTTTATGTAACACACATTTACCTATAGATTTTTTTCAGTTTCTGCCTTAGTCTGGGGCCAGCGTATCTCCCACACACTCATCTCAACATTTCCCTTTTAATATACATGTGTAAATTATGGTGCTGCAGTTTCAGATTTCAGTTGGTCAAAATATATCTACAAACATAACATCTCATATATGCAGTAATGCACAAACAAAACTCTAAAACAATCCCCCAGAAGATAGGCTTCCAAGATCAGATAATTGCTTCCTCATTCTTATTGCCACTGAGAACAATTTGGCCACAGCTGATGCTACTGATAGCTGATGCTACTGGTGGGTTTTTATCTGACAACAGACATTTACTGTAGAATTGGGTTGATCTCTCTGGTAAAGTGGCCAATAAAGAAAAAAACCATTGACTGGCCAAGCTCTGAAAAAACAACAACAACAGAATAATAGGACATGTTATTATACAAGCAAACCCTTAGAAGAAAGGGACCATCATCACACCTTCCCTACAGTATCTGAGAAATTTATCCATCCATCCATCACTTTATTTATAT
Source organism: Urosaurus nigricauda (assembly GCA_034509955.1). Lineage (NCBI taxonomy): Eukaryota > Metazoa > Chordata > Lepidosauria > Squamata > Phrynosomatidae > Urosaurus > Urosaurus nigricauda. Next base: position 36,967,252 of record JAOEGL010000002.1, read on the forward strand.
CCTGCCTTTCCCACAGACTGGAACTCAAGCCATTTGACAAAAGAAAGGAAAGTACAATAAAAATTCACATAGTTAAAACATACAAAACTGAGATTTAAAAAGTATTGAATAACAGCAGAATTAAAACCAGATAAAATCTTACTTTTAAACAAAGATTAAAAACAGTGCAGTATCTTGTTAAAAATAACTTCCCAAAGACTTGCTGGACAAGCAAGGTCTTCACCTGCTGCTGGCAAGACAAGGAAGAAGTCCTTTTATCTTTCATAGGGAGGGAGCTCCAAAGTGTAGGAGCAGCAGCAGAGAATGTCCTGTCCTGTGTTTTCCCAACCGTGCCTGTAAAGACAGTCATTGCTGTTATGTGCTTTCACATCAACTCAACTTATGTTGAACCTAGCATGGCAAGATTTAGTCCTCTTAGGACTAAATATGCTCTGCCCAATGTCACCCAATGGGTTTCCATGGCTGAGTGGAAATTCAAATGCTGGTCTTCCAAAATCCTAGTTAGCACTCAAACCAGTACACCATCTTGGTTTCCATTTGAGAAGATTATACTTTAAAAAAAAGGCCACTGATAAAGAGATAAGATATTGGACTCCATGCTAATTGATAAAATGCGCAGCTTCCCAAAAAGAGCTTCCATAAGGAACATGATGGGACATAAGGAACATTGAACACTGTAGCAGAAAGGTGTGGAAAAGAAATGTTCCTTAGTTTTTGCTTTATTTAGGGAATTGCAGGATCAAATCTCATCATAGCTTGAAAGGATGATGACATTCTGATGTATCAGGCTCTTAAAACAGAAGTACTTTACCAAAATACCATTGTAACTGTCCTCAGAAAGATTAATGAGTTAATAAGGGAAGACTTGTGATCCAGATTCCTGAATCTCAATTTGGATTAGGTTGGCTGTGAATCACTGAACTGAATCAGGGAGGAGAGATCCATGCACTGTCCTACTAATTGCTACACATCAAATAGTTGTGAAAATACGGGAGTCATTTCAAAGGCTGGCAGTGCTAAAATCAAATGGCTAACAAGTCTGTTTTGCAACATACTGGCTGCAGAAAACAGCTTCCCAATACTTGATTGATCAAAGCTTTCAACAAGTCATACTGTGTGTAGACGTTGCAGTCAGGTCTGTATTAAAGGGATAAACTAATTACAAATGGCAGGATGCTGTCTAAATTTCACATTTCTATGTGTCTTTGATTTCACAGAGAAAGTTATACATGGATTTAATTATACCAGTGGAAAAAAATGTTTTATTTTGTTTTTTGAAAAGGGATATTTACAAAATTGTGTCAGCAGACTTCTGCTTGCACTATAGTTCTTCTCATTGTCTCGCTCACACCTTAAAGTTTTAGTGCACCCCCAAAATCTGTTCCAGAAAGCCCCCCTCAATCCTGATTTCGGTGTGTTTGGCAAGTAACACAGAATCTGTGTTGTTCATCTGTGTACTGATGAACTGATATCTTGGTGTTCTTTTTAGCCAGGGGGAGAGTTGATAAAATAATGCTGTCAAACATTTCTAGATCAGAGTCGGCCACACAGCAGGCTTTGGAGAAGAATAGCCCAGATGGAAGAACATAGTTCAGCATTTGACTGATCAAGCACGAGCTTCAGAACCAGGAGGGGAAAACAGCAATTTTAGCTTTGTGTGGGAAATAACAACTCCCTGCTGATGGTGATTTCTCTTGTTTCAGGCCTCTAGGTGGGATATACACAAAGGGAGCTAAGAGCAAGCACAATAGGCAGGTAGGTTTTATTGGTGAGATGAAATTGTTCACAGCTCGTGCTGAACATACATAGAAAAACTGCAAAGTTTAGTACTGTGGCATTATTTTACTCCATTCTGTTTCATGGGCAAGGCAATATGGCAAGCTGAGCTAGAAACAGAAAAATAGCTCTGGTTCCTTTGTGTAGTCATTAGTGTTTAATGTTTTAGTTAGCAGTGTTAAGTGTTTTAGTGTTTTAGTATTGTGTATCAGACAGGTAAAAGCAAATAAAAAAATGGTAATTTGTCTTTTTAAAAAGTTTTTTCTTAATGTTTTTCTTTCTGAATGTTTATGGTTTTAGTTGTGAATTGGATCATATTAACATTAAAAATACATACTTTTTTTTTTTTTAAAGAAATATCTCTGGTTGATGAAAGCCTTTTCTCTCAATCTGCTTTCTGAGCATGCTAATGTTCTACCCCAAAGTCAAGATAGTTTTTGAAATGCCAGAAACTGAAAGGAATCTCATTCTTCAGTGCTGAGATAAGAATGACCCTATTGGACACAGAGTAAAAAGTGAAAAAGTCATTTTTAAAAAAGCAATTATTTCCTATTACTCGTTATAATGTTTAGAAAGCAATTTATTGTTGTTAGTTGTTACAGCATTGAAAAGCAACTTGAATTGCCCACTAGTTTTTCATTAATTTTCAGCAATTATTTTGAGGAAAACATTATGAAGGACAGATTAGGAAAGTGACATAAAGCTTTTAAAAGATTCCCATTAAAATGTCTTTTAAAGTCCTTTTAAAGTAATTTCAGAATGTAACTAGAAACAGTTAGTTGTTCCACCATTAAACTTTATCCCTACCCATTGTCTCATTTTTCAATATGTTTTTTATTCAGATTCTGTCTTCTTTCTTGCTCTGGTATATTACTCTTCAGAGTTTCTGAAAGGACTGAATAGATATCCACAAAACCTCAAATTAAAATAGATAACCAATCAGTGATACTTTTATTGGCCTACCAAAATTCATAATATACCTGTTCCAAACTTTTGAAGTTCCATGGGCTTCCTGATCAGTCAAGATGTAACATCTTGCCTGATGAGGAAGCCCATGGAGCTTCAAAAGCTTGCAACAAGTATATTGTGCATTTTGGTTGCTCAATAAAGGTATCACTGATGGATTTTTGTTTGGATTTGTTAAGTGGCCAACACAGCTACCCCTGCATGTTTAAAATAGATTAGTTAGCTTGAAAGGTGTTACTAGATTCCTCTTCCATACCTCTTCCTCCCTTTTTACTCTGTGACAGACTAACTAGCTGTTTCTTTGAAAATTGTTTATAAAAGTTGTGCACCACACGTACATTAATCAAACCAATTCTTCACCCTGGAGGCTTGGCTTGTCACCAATTACTAGCATACAGAATTTTAGTGGCCATAACTATATAGTACATTAATTCACTGTCTGTCAGATATGTCAGAATGCATATGTGTCTAAGTGTAAACACCAATTTGGAAATTACCAAGGACCAGAAGATGTACCTCTCTTTCTGCCCTAGTCTGAAAAATCTGTAGAGTTCAGTCTGGGTGAACAGCAGAAAGAATAAGGATGGAAAAGAAATTCCTTAGGTTCATTACTCTATATGGAAATGCCCATTTTTGTGCTGCAAAAACTGGCAATGTATAGAATCAATCTCATCTCAGAAATTTATACATTTCTGAGGGTTGTTATGCATTTTAAATGAAGAAATAGGTACAAAATCAGGTGTACGTGTCAGAAATGTGCATGGCTAATTTGAAGATGTGCCATGAAAATGCTTTAGTCCATGGGAAAATGTCCACAAAAATGCATGTATTACCAATAAATAAATAAATAAAATAGGGAAATAGCTTGAAAAATGTACTGTTCTAGGCCATGGAGGACTTTTTGCAAAAACCAAAAGGATTTCCAGTAACTTCCTGTTTTTTTGGGGGGGGGGAGGCTTCCCCCTGACCTAAAATAAAATAAATCTTTGTCCCCACTCTCCCATAAAAAAGGGACTAGAATACCTTTGTGGAGTTTATAACTCTGTAGTATATATAACCTCTAGTTTAGTGGACACATAGGGACCATGAAAATCCCCCAGTCTCCACTTATCATGATGAAATAGTCCATTTCCCTATTGCCCAGGTAGCAAATGATTGATGTTTCCATCACCCCCTCCCTCTCACGAGGGATATCTGGTGCAAGGAAAATTGCCACGGGGATCCCACGTCTATCTGTTGCAACAGAGATCACTCATGGAAGAGTGTGGGGACATTAATCAGCTGCTTTCGAAGCAACAGAGAAATGGATTCCCAAGGATCACAAGAGCTGATTTCCAGTAAGTGGACAATGGGGGTGGGGGGTGAGTTGGACACTCTATCAGCTATGGGATGTACAACACATTCATAACTGCCCAATAGGATTCCAGTCATTCTGGAGTGAAATACTGTCAAAATAATTTTGTGGGTTTTTTTTAAAAAAAATTAAAAATTGGGAGACAGATCATAGGGGATGGTCCCCCAGTGTGTGGAAAAGTGTGTGCCTTGTGCAGGGATTGAAAGAATATTCATTCCTTCTCCTTCTCTCTCACCATCCCCCCCCCCCCTCTTTTTAGGGCAGATAAGGTTTTCTTGACTCTCAAGAAAACCTATCAGAAAGAAAATAGGCAACTGCAAGATTACTAGGAGATTCTTGCTGCTCAGCTCTGAGGCAAGGAATTTAACAGCATTTGGTGGGAAGAAAGCAGTTAAGGGGGGAACCATGGGGGAATCCGAAACTGATGAGAAAAGACATGGAATGTGTTAGTTCGCGGGCTTTTGGCAGAGGGGGGACGAGATGGCTATTGGGGTGTATAGAGGGGCTAGGCAGGGACTGGTCAGTCTCAGCTAAGAAGCTGAATGGTGTGGTATTGCTGATCCTGGAGCATCAATAAAGTTCTGTTTATTCTACATAAAGCTGACTGGTTGATTGTCTGGGATTTTAAACCCCTGTTCTGACAAGCAGTGAGAATGGTGCAGGAGTTGTTCATTCTGAAGAAGATTGAAGATGCACATCCTGAGTCTGGTTGTTAGGTAATGATCTAAAGGTAGAGAGTACAGTTCTTCTATTGCCAAAGAGTTCTGGCTTTGTAAACTGTCTGGCTGGAAATATCTTTGCAATGATATTCAGCACTGTTGAAATCAAGAAGATCCTTACCTCAGGAATATTATCATGTTGTTATTACAATTTTTTTTTAAAAAAAGGGGGGAAAGTAGAGTGTTTTTAATGTCCTACAGATAGTGATGCAAGACTTTGCTTCTTTTGTTCTTGCACAAAATTAAAGTAATTCATTTTCAACTGTTCTCCCTGTCCTGGGTAAAATCATAAGTATTCTTGAGCATTTTTAAATTGTTTTAAAAAGCATTTTGGAACATTTTTTGTGAAAATTTCAAGAAAGCTTTTTAGTGCCAAAAAGTTTCTTTTAAGAAAATATGATGGGTTTGCTATTGCTGTTTTGATGAAAAAAGCTCTCATCTTTCCACTTTTCTGTAAGAATAGAACAACTTGCAGTAGCTGGCAAGGTTTTTTTTCCCCAACAAAGGGAAAAGGTTTTCACCAAGGATGGGGAAAATAACAAATATTCCTTAGATCTCTATATGAAATAAACCAAACTAATCAGAATTCAGATTCCCATACAAGATCTTGGTTTGGCTTGTTCTAATAAATATACAACAACCCAACATTATTAAAGCAGTAATATTATATTACTGCTAGTAATACAATACTACAACTAGTATAATATTAGTGACAGTGCAATTTTCTTAGATATGTCTATTCAGAAGCAAATCTCATTGAGTTCTGTGGGGCTTGCTCCCAGACAAGTAAATATAGAATTACAGTGTAAATTACGGCAATTATTTTTCGGCTGTTAAAAATGTGTGATGATTTATATTTATTTAGTTATTTTAGCAATATGGACATATTGAGAGGTGGGGAAGATTCCAGAGCCCTTTCTTCCTTTTCTATATTCCTTCAAACTCTTTTCTTTCAGCTTCTTCTCCCCACAGTGCTCACATTCTGATTTTTAAAATACCCCCCTTTCCTTCATTGTACAGCTAACCTAACTGGCGCCCCAGTTTTTCAACATCCTAGTCAACACTCCCACATTTGCTCCCCACCATTCACTGTCCATCCTCCTCCATCCTATGGACAGTACAGCAGGGAGTGTGCTAAAGGTGGAGTGTAACGGAGTCTCCTTTTTTGGAAGTTTCTAAACAGAGGCTGGATAGCCATCTGTTGGAGTATTTTGCATATTTTTGCAGGGCAGGGGGTTGGTCTAGATGATCCATGTAGTCTCTTAGAACTCTATAATTCTATGAAGTTTTCCATTGCTGTCTTCTAAGGCTGAGATAGTATGATCTAGTAGGTTTCCATGTCTTAGCAGGAATCTGAACGTGCATTTCCCAGAATTCTAGTCCAGCACACAAACAAGTATATCACTCTGATTTACACAACACCATGCTGATTATTTGCAGATTTGATTAATACATTCTTTCTAGGAATCTGTAGGGAGATTATCACATTACAAAAAAAAAAGTGATTTGTCACCGATAGGATACAGTAATTTTTTGGATTAATCTCTGACTTTATCACACATTCACTTCTGGGCAACTGCAATCTGGCTTCATCTCGGGTCCCATCCACATTTAGCTGGCTGGTTTTCTGAAACTGCAAGCTGTTTTGGAAGAGCAGCCAGATAAATGTAGCTGGGACCCAGGGTGCAGCCAGGTTGCAGTCACCCAGTGGCAACGGCAGGAATTTAAGTGTGATAAAACTAAATAATAATCTGAAACTTCACTGTATCCCGTCAGGGGTAAGACATGTTTTTTGAAATGTGATAATCTCCTAGGTCTCTATGGAGATGTAGAATCATAAGCTGACTCACATAGGTTGACTCAATGGTTAACTTACAGTCCTCCAGTATGGTCAACATCTGGTGGAAGTTGACTATAGATTCACACTGAAGGACCAAGAGATTCCTAGAGAGAATTCTTCTCCTCTAGGCATTTGTAGCTCCTCCAGCATAGTTCTACCTTTACCGTAGAGTTGTACTGGAGGACAAAGAAATTCCTGGAGAGGTGTTCCATCAGGTAAAAAAAAAAAGTGGTTTTTTTATTTGTGGTTTTTCACTTTCATGGGAGTCCTGTGCCCCCAGCTCCAATGAATGTGGATGGTCCACTGTACTTTGATAATCTTGGTGGTCCTTGCTGTCAGCAATGTATCTCTTTGAAGCTCTGAGTTTGAATATGTTAGCTCAGAGATAAAATATAGAGAAGCGGCTATTAACAAGACTGATTAATGAAGAACAAAAATATAGTTATTGTTGGGGCTTTCTAGATTGGCAGGAAAGTGTGACATGAAGTTGCCTTTTTCTTAAAGGCTTGCAGCCTTTAGATGGAGCTGCGCTATTCCACAGTTTTTAAAAAAGAAGCTGGGAAAACCAGCACCTTTTTAAAGGCACTTCTTCTCCCCTAAAATGCAAAAAAAGCGTTTTCATGGCACACTTTCCCTTTTTCTCATCTAAAGGCTAGAGTTTCATGCAGCCATGAACACACTTCTTTTTGCCAATCTAGAATAGGCCGTTGTTTATTTAATTTATAACCTGCCTTTCTCTCATATTGGACTCAAAGTGGCTCACAGTATGAAGTAATACAAGGCACGTGGATTAAATAATAATAATAATAATAATAATAATAATAATAATAATAATGTTTTAAAACAATTAAATAACCTACCATAGTAAAGTAGTAAAACAGTAGTAAAGTAAAATAATTATACAGTTATTTAAAATCATGGAAAAAGAGATGCCAGATTTAAAACTGTGAGATTCAGATTAAAGCAACATTAGAAAGGGTTGCTTTTTTGGGATCCAAGTTCCAGAATTTCACACCCAGTGTGGTAATAGTGCAAACTAGTGTAAATGAGTTTCCCCATTCTAGATTAGGCATTTGTGAGAAATTTCAGTTCATTTCACTTTCCTTCTTTACAATGGGTTTTTTTTTAAGTGAAGAAAATAAAAGAAAACAACAAAACAAAACAAATAAGAGATTCACTTATTCAGCCCTAGGGCTTGGAGTCCTGAGCTACTATTGTATCCCTGTGCATTCAACCATGTTAATGTATTAAATCTTTTTTTTCCCTAAGATATCCTCACTTTTAATAGCTCCATAGCAGGCAAATACAACATAGTTCTCTCAAACTTGGGAGAAACTGTGCATATTGACTTTAGCTAACACAGATGGGGGCTAACCTCATTTCAATTGCTTTTTGAAACATTTGACAAAATTCACTAATTTCTCTGTATTTGGGGCAGGAAGAACTTGAGTGAGTGTGTGTGAGAGAGTGTGTATATTGATGTGAATACAGACCTATTTTTCCATTCCTCCTTCAGCTGAGTTGGGAGCTTTTGGTCTTGCACATGACTTGCTCTTATTAACACTTCTATATTGATGTGAAAAATTTCTTTTACAAATCATTGTGCCATGAAACTTCTCTCATGGGTTCCTTATGGATCACCCTCTTACCTTTTATGGTAGCCCTGGTCAAGGAGGCCAGAAACATAATAGCACTTCTGATTAGCAGACCTATTTTTCAATGTCAGCTGTTGTGTCAAGCAAAGAATATATGATGCAATTTAAAGCTTGGGAACTTGATACTATATCAGTGTCAAATGTTAAAATGCAAGATATTGTTTGGTATTCAGGACTCATCAGTAGATGGAAGGCGAATGATTTATATTACCTGCTTAAACATTTATGAAGACTAGATAAAAGCAATAGTAGAAGGAATTGATAAACACAAATAATATCCAAGGCTGCCATGAACATTAACACTAGACTTCATGCTGCCACAGTAAATTATTTGTTTAAAAGTATGCCTGGATTCCTGGTGTATTATTCATGTTAACATGAGGGTGAGAATGGAGGAGAAGGAACCCAGCATGGTAAATCTAGGAAAAAAATTACAGCCAAACAACTCTTACCCTTCTAATCTAGTTGTAGTCATTTTCAAATACATGGATATTATTCCACCCTTTTAAAGAACAAAAAACAAACAAAAAAAAACACCACCCTAGTCTAAATGAACTCAGGACATACTTTCCAAAATCAAGTCCAATTCACTTCTTACAAAAATTCAGCTTTGTGTGGTTGATATGGTAGGCAAAAAATAAAACTGTGGCCAAGAAACAAAATTGTGGCCAACAGCAATCTAGGATCCCCAAATTGAAAGTGCTTTATCCCAGGTGGAAATTTCTGGCCAGCAAGAAGTCAGCAGCTCCTGCTTCTGACCACTTCTACCAGCTACCTGGCCTTTCCACACCAGTGCACAGTCCATACATTGATGTAATACTTCACTCTTTCCAACTTGATCCAGAGCAAACAGAGTTTTTCTAAAATGTATTTTATTTTATTTTATTTTTACTCTGGTGTTAAGCCCCACAGCTGACACATGTGTCATCTGCACAGGTGACTTCTGGACAAGTCCCGAGACTCCAAAAGGTCAGGGCTCAAATCTCTGTTCAGTTGTGGAAACCCTGGGCAAGTCACATTCTCTTAGCCATACAGTAAACCTCCTCTGAATAAATCATGCCATGAAACCCTATGAGAGAGTTGCCATAGGTCAACTCCCCCCTCCCCATTTAGATTAACCCTCACAAATTCCTTGTGAATTCCTTTTGAAAACCATTGTTGATTTTTATGTCAGTGGGGTGGTGAATGTACTCCAGGTTTTAGTATAAACTTTAAAGGACCATTTCAAGATATTAATAATAATAATAATAATAATAATTTATACCCCGCTCTTCAGCCAAGGCTATCAGAGTGGCTTACAATTTGTTAATTAGACATTTCCCTGCCCTCAGGCTTACATTCTAAAGCGACATGACACAAAAGGAGAAGGGAATGGTGGTGGGGAAGGGGGAAATGTCCAGTAGATCTTCTCTCCCTCGGAGGCCTGGACCAAGGCAGATGGACTGGAGGGAGGGCTCTTATTCCCTTCAGGCAAGGCCTGTTGGAGGTGGCCTGTCTTTCTCTCCCTCAAGATAGTAGATGGAGGGAGGGCTCTTCTTCTTTTCAGGCAAGGCCTGTTGCAACTGGCTTGTCTTTCTCTCCCCCTCAAGATGGTGGTTGAAGGGAGGGCTCTTCTTGCTTCTAGAAGGAACAGATATACCTTGGGTTATGCCTTAATATCTGGACAAAAATTTGGAGCATGTATGTCATCCCATTGACATGGAAGTTCCCAATCACCATGGTTGTCACTTTATATTTCTCTCATTCCATCCATATGATGTTGGTATCACATGTTCAGGACATATGACGACAAAAGGTGTTGGGTAGTTTTAATATTGGAAGTATGAAATAATGTTTTGCAGTATTTAAATAAATATCATAATCCTTATTAGATTTAAATAAGCATTATATTCTCTGTCAAAAACCAAAGATTTTCCTATAAGTACTACAGATATGTAACTTTCTTTCCCACAGATGTGAAAATGGATTAACTGTACATCACCCTAAACATCCAGATTCTCTTAAGACAAATTAGACATTGTGGCAAACATGATTTTAGCTCAGGACATGTATTGCTTACAGTTTGGATATGAGGAATGGAAAATTACAGACTCTGCTGATGAGCAAAATTCTCACTTCATTGACAATGATGTATAAATGATATGTGGATTTAAAGTGTATCGTTAATAACGCTCCCAAAGTAATATGAGTGAGAAAGATACCTCATTTGACTAAAAGAAATACAGACCCATGCATGATGACCCTGTTTATGAAGAAATCTATTTGTCTCCAAGTTTCTCGCATTAGGATGTTATGCAGTTGTCGAATTACTGCTGGCAATTAGTGTCTGTTTTCCAAATTTAATAAATAATTCATCTTTGATTACTGATACAATATAGATGGAAGAAGACATATTCAGTATACTCTGAGGAGCCTTTAAATAAAAGAAATATATTTTAGTTTCATTAAACATGTAGAAGTGTGTGCCAGGCAAAACAAGGGAAACAACGAAGAAAAAATGATGCAGAATTCATGAATGGGGCAGGATTGCCCATGTCATCCATGCAAAATTTCATTAGAAAACTTGCCTTGCCTTTTTTCTTGATTCTCATTACATAGCTGTTTCCCAAAGATACAGTCCCAAAGGACAGTAGTACATTGTCGATGTACTGCAAGTCCTGTTTGGACCATCTCATCCATCCATCCATTAATTAAAAACATTGATATCCCACCTTTCCATTCCTAATGGAGTCCTCAGGCAAATAACCCTAGTGGAAAATATAAATCCAGCCACACAACAGCAAGAATACCCAAAAGGTAGCAGAACTATAACATTAATTCTTGAAAGACAAGCATGGAGACATTAACATTTGTTATGGGAGAGGACATTAGCTGTTTCCCCTTGAGGAAGAAGTCATACACCCCCAGACATCATCACAGAAAAGGCCTTTGTTTTCATTAGGGTTGACTCTAAATGCCTTGCCATTTGCTATTACATTCTTGGCAGCAAATGGAATAGGCAGGCATTCTGATAGTAATGGAAGCTGAGAGTGAAATGATTCAGAATTTTGTTTTTCTTGTATTTTTTTTTTCATTTATTTGCTACCTTTCTTCTGGAGTGAGACCCAAAGTGGCTCACAGATAAAAGTAGTTAAAAAAATAATCAATACAATTTTTAAAACAATTAAAAATCATTTCATTTAAACAGTGCAAAATTGTGTTAAAAATACAACAGTGTGTAATTTTTAAATACAATTTTAATACAAAATTGTGTTAAAAATATAAATAAGCACAGCATGGACCCCAGTAAGAAGCCTCTCTGAGAGTAGTTACATATTTAAAATGTTCTTGAACGAAAACGCATTTGTCTGCTGCTGAAAGGAAAAGCAGGGAGGGGGCCAACCTAGCCTCCCATGGATTCTGACATGGTAGTTGTTGACATGGTCCAGAATTTCAGTGCTTTCAAACAGCATTTTATGCCAAGGATGGTTTATAACATGTTCTGCTACTGCTGATTTTTCCGGTTGACCCAGTCTGCAGTGTCTCTCATGTTCCTTGATTCTTGTCTGCACACTGCGTTTGGTGGTCCCTATTATTATTATTATTATTATTAACCTTTATTTATATAGCACTGTAAATTTACACAGTGCTGTACATACAATCTTATAAATTAGACGGTTCCCTGCCCTCAGGCTTACAACCTAATGTAGACCTCTCCGCAGCTGCATGGAATGCAGTAGACTCTCTTGTCCTTGGCTGAGCAAAGCATTTGCTGGATTTTCTTTGTCGGTTTGTAAACCATTTGAAGGTGGTGTTTCTTTACCACTTTCCCTATTCTGTCTGTGACTCCTTTGATGTATGGTAAAAATATCTTCCCTTTGGGTGGTTGCTTGTCTTGAGTCTTGAAATTCTGGACCATGCCAACAACTACCATGTCAGAATGCACAGGGAGGACATTGACATCCATAAAGCCCTACATGGCTTGGGTCCAACTTATCTTAGAGACCGCCTCCTCCCATATGAGCACCTACATACACTTCGGTCATCTGGGAGGAATCTGCTTCAACCTATAAAAACTAAGTTGTCCCAGACCTCCCAGAGGACCTTTTCTGCTATTGCTTCCAGGTTGTGGGATGACCTGCCGGATGAGATGTGTCATATTACAACTTTGGAAAGCTTTAAAAAAGCAACCAAGATGCATCTCTTCCAGCAGGCCTTCCCGGATAGTAACTAATTTCCCATCGCCTGATGACTAATTTCCCCCTGCCCCCAGCTGGCCGCCTACAAGGGACTTTGACTGAATGTATTTTAAATCTTGATTCTTTTAATTATAATTACTTTAATACTGTTTTGAGGGGAGGGAGGTGGGTATGTTTGGAGGATTTTAACTGTATATGCTTTTAATATGTTGTACACCACCCCGATTGCTCGTTCAGAGGGGCGGGTAAGAAATAAATATTATTATTATTATTATTATTATTATTAACACCTGAACAATATCAACAGGAAAGATGAAACCCTGAGAGTAAACAAGGCTTGACTACCAGTCCTGAAGGACAGCAAGGTCAACACTCAACCTATGCAAATGAGAAAAACCCTAAGACCAGGGGATTCCCAGAAGATAATGAGCATCAATTAGCAGACATTAATCCTCTTTTGCATATCCTCCCACCCTGAGGACTGCCATTAACAACAGAACAATACATTTGCAAATTACTCCTTCCTTCCCAGGGTCACACAGGATGTATATATATATATATATATATATCCAATCTTTTTCCAGGCTATCATACTCTGAAGATGCCAGCCATAGATTCTGGCGAAACGTCAGAAAAGAACTCTTCTAGAACATGGCCACATAGCCCGAAAGCTCCACAAAAAACTGTGGATGCTGGCCATGAAAGCCTTCGACTCCTGATTCAAGATGGTTGAGAAAGGACCAAAACACACTGCAGAAATATTCCAGTTTGAGACCACTTTAATTGTCCTAGCTCAATGTTAGAGTGCTATGAATGTATGCAGAGTGGTACAGAGAAATCTGCTACTCTCCCAATTGGTTTCATCTTTCTTTTCTCTCGTAGTAGCGTCTTTAGTCTCCTCTCAACACTTCCCAACATCACAGCTTTATTAGGAGTCATCCCATTCAGGTCAGGATTTGGACAAGAGTCATTCCAGAACTTTTTTCCATGTGGCACATTCTAGATTAGATGACCAGCACATACTATATATACTGTCTGGAACCGATCCCCATGGATAGCAGGGGTGCACTGTAATTTAAAGATGGCTGTCATGTCATCTCTCAGTCTTTTCATCTCCAAGTTAAACATATCCACCTCCTTAAGCCATTTGTTATAAAGCTTGGTTTACAAACATTTTACTGTATTGGTTACCTTCCTCCTGCCCACCATTTTTGTTTGCCCACAATGCCTGAAAGGCCCTTGAGATAATGTCACTTTGGAGCACTGAATGAAAATAAAAATGACTGGCAACAATCAAGACCCAGCTAGTATAATCTGGTATCGTATATACTTGACTATAAATCTACCTCATGTATAACTCAAGGGCAGGTTTTGGGGCCAAAATTATGGCTTTTGATATGATCCATGAATAAGTTGAGGGTAAAACTTAGCAGCATGTAACAGAGGATGTAAAGGATGAAGCAAAGAAAAACGATGCTAAAGATCATTAAAAATTTTGACACGCATAAGACGTTGTGCTCACCTTAAAGGCTGGACGGATGAGGTAGCAGAGGGGGTTGATGCTTCTTTTTGGTGCTCTGAGAAGAGATTAAGTTCTCACCTTTCACCAGGGCATGTTTCCTTTTTTGATAAGAGTTAAAGTACAGTATTTACATTGACCCATGGATAAGTCAAACCAGTTTTTTTGGGTGAATTTTTTTGACTAAAATTTCTTGACTTATACATGAATATATAAAGTAAATTTGTGTCATATTATGTCCTAGGGGCACTGATGTGGGGCAGTTTCTTAGGCAATCCCACCCTAAAGCCCCCTAGTTTTCTGTCATAATTAATCCCAGCTCCCCAGAGTTAGAAACTGGCCATGCCAGTTGGAGAATTTCAGGAGCTGTGATCCAAAACTTCCTAACTTTCCCCAAGCTCTAAAAGTTTCCTTCTGCTCTATGAGTTCATAGTGTCATTTGATAATGTGATTTTGCAGACACAGTTCTTTCACAACAGGATTAAGGTAAAGCAACTCTGATTATTCTAAAACCTCTTTTTTTTAATTTGCTATTGGTTCTTTAAGCATTGTGATTCAGACACACATAATTTTATGCAGAACTGTAATTTAGGACATTATCCAAAAGGAAGCTGCAGCAACAGACAAGGCACTCTAATTTCCTACTGATACCTGATCACAAATGAGCAAATAAAAAACAGTTGAAGCACTGTGATAATTGCTACTGACAGTTGTTTCCTTTCTTCAAATAAAAACATTTTTAATTTATTTAGCAAAGATTTATTTCCTATGATTCCTGTCCAAGACAAAATTCACATACTTTTTTTGTGCCACTGTAAATTTGTCATCTTATCTTCATATAGGTATTGATGGTATTTCTGTTAAACAATTCCCATATGGGAAAACAAACAAACAGATTCTCTGTGGACTGGTGAATATGCTAGCTTCAGATTCTTCTCATAGGTGGGATAGTTCAGTCATATGAAATGAAGGTTGCAATCAGAATCAACCCTTAGTGTCAATGCTAACACATTACCATTATCATCATATCAAAAAATGAATTTACAGCTGGCATCCTGTACTCCAGTTACAGATTCATAGTAATTGGTCCATGTTCAAATATACTATGTTTTCATGGCTGTGGCACTATCTTAAAATTGAAGAAACCACTCCGAGCAATGCAGGTTTATTCTTCTGGTAACTGGGGTGCAGAAGGATGATATTTTTTGACCGTTATCACCACTGAACAAGGCTGTGACAATCAGAAGCAGGACTCTTGTTGCAAGTCCTTGTTGCACCAGAGATCACTGGTGGGAAGGGGCTGTAAACATCATTTTGTTCCCCACCCCCATTGCCAGCAAAATGGAGCTCCATCATTTGAAGTTGCTGCTTGTTGTTAAGGTAGGTTTGGGGGGATGGAGTCAGGCAAAGAGATAAAACTTAGTTATGCATTTCCAACTAAGTATACATGCATCTGAGGAAGTAGACCATGTCTGTGAATGCTTATGCTACAACTTCTTTCACTCAGTCTCAAAGGTGCTACACAATATCTTTGAATACTAATATTTCAGACTGTTATGTCTCTAAGATCATTTGTAACTATGGTCTCAAGCAGATGGGCCTGATAAAATGGGCAGTGGCCACACCAGTGTCATTTGTGCTGTGGTTGTGGCAACTGGCCTCAATTTGGGCTGCTGCTGTGGTTTTCAATGCAGCAGGCAAAAGGAGCATTTTTTTCCTATTCCATTTGCATCTGGGTTTGGGTTTCCTTAGGCAGCCCCGGTGCATCTTTGGCATGGTTTGGGGAGGTGTGATCTAAATGCCATGCCCCCAATGCAGTCCAATGGTAGATCTTTTGGCCTGTCTGTTTTGGGCCTAAGTCACAAATGCAGAATCTCATTCAATGTTAATAATTTTCATGACAAAGATGTCCTGAATCATAAAGGCAATCCTATTTGGAATATACCCATTGACTCCATGCACTTGTTGAATGAAAAGTTAACACATTCATAGCTTCCATTGATAGACTGAGTCTACCAATTCTACCAACAGTACTCAGGCCTATGGGTTTAATTTATTATGTTAACAAAGAAAAACATGTTCGCTGTGAGTTTAAGTTTTTCAAAATTTAAATTCCTAAAAATATTCCTTGAATTACCACTCCAAAGTAATGAAAGTAAATATTCACACTCCAAAATATGATGGTGGTGGTGGTGGTGGTAATGATGATGATCATTGTGTCTGTGTTCTTGTTCAGTCTAAATAAGGGACAAGCTTTCTGACTCTCAAATAAAGGACATCTCTTATAATAAGGGACACATGGCTACCCTAACTACTACTATTGTGAAGCCACTTCTGAAAAACCTTCCCTAGATCCCCTGGACAATAATAACTGTAGGCCAGTCTCACACCTTCCGTTTCTGAGCAAAGTGATAGAGAGAGCAGTTGCCACCCAACTTTAAGGTGTCTTGGATGAAACAGATTATCTAGATTCATTTCAAACTGACTTTAGGGCAGGATATGGAGTTGAGGCTGCTATGGTCGCCTTAGTAGATGATGCCTATCTGGGTATCGACAGGGAAAGTGTGACCCTGTTGGAACTCTTGGACCTCTCAGCAGCCTTCAATACCATTGATCATGGTATTGTTCTGGAACGCCCGGAAGAGCTGGGAGTCAGGGACACTGCATTGCAGTGGTTCTATTCCTACCTCTCAGGCAGATTCCAGATGGTGAAGCTTGGGGACAGTTGTTCCACTAAGAGGAAGCTTAAATCTGGCATCCCTCAAGGTGCCATTCTGTCCCCAATTCTATTTAATATTTACATGAAGCTGCTAGCAGAGATCATCCAGAGACATGTAGCGAGGTGTTATCCATATGCTGATGACACCCAGATATAATCCTCCATGCCTCGGACTGAGGCAGTGACTAAGGATGGCATCTCTCCTCTGAATGAATGTCTTGAAGCGGTAATGAACTGGATGAGGAAAAACAGACAAAAATTGAATCAAGATAAGATGGAGGTACTTGTTGTAGGAATCCCTATAACGGGTATGGAGCTGTATCAACCAATCCTGGATGGGGTCACACTTTCCCTAGAGGATGGTGTTCAAAGCTTGGGAGCGCTCCTGGATTCGTCCCTTCAGATGGGAGCTCAGATAGATGCACTTGGAGCCAAGGGACCTAGAAACGGTGGTAAATGCCAATGGTGACACATGTGTGGTAACTCACAACTTCTGCAATGCGCTCTACATGGGGCTACCTTTGTGTCTAGTTCAGAAGCTTCAACTAGTTCAAAATATGGCAGCCAGATTTGTTACTGGAAAATCTAGAGGGGACCACATAACACCAATTTTAAAATCTTTACACTGGCTGCCTATTAGTTTCTGGGCATAGTACAAGGTGTTGGTAATAACCTTTAAAGCCCTTCATGGCTTGGGTTCAGCTTACTTGCAGGAATGCCTCCTTCCATCAATCCACCCTGCACACTCAGGTCCTTTGGGAATAATTTATTGCAGCCAATGAAGACCATTGACTAAAACACATTTTAGTCAACAGGAGAATGCAGTAGAAATACATACATCTGAAAAATCTACCCAAACATGTATACATTTTGAAAAAGATGCAAAGACACACATACAGTGTGCCCACATCATGTGCAGGCGCCTCTCACACAGCCTTCAGTTTATGCTGGTGTCATTAGGAACAACAAGAAATCTTGTGACACCTTAAAGATGAACCTATTTATTGTGTCATAAGCTTTTCTTGGTTATTCCACACAAAAAGTCGTATTAGTCTGTTAAGGTACCAGAGGACTCTTTATCTCATTTATTGTCATTAGTTTGTGCTCATTAGATCTGTAGTCTTTCAGTGGAATTTGACTTCTCATTCTCCTTGTAACACTTGATCATAGCACTTGATGAAGACTTTAATGTCTCTGCCTTGTAAAGATATCAGATATTACTCAGCATAATTAAAAGATGTTTAAAACTTCCTATGTACAGGTCTAAAATTCTCCTGCTGAAACAAATGAGATTTAAAAGGGGTTAACAGTGGTTGGATCAAGCCTTTCTACTTTTCCACTGAAAGATCGATATCACAGATTGTTAATCTTTTGCCTTGAAAGCAGAAGTTGAGTCAAAGGGAATTTAAAAAATAATAAAATCCTGTAGACATTTCTTGGCGTCATTCAATGAGCCACTATAGTTCACTGAGCAGAACATAAGTCTAATAACCTTCTAGTGTATAGTGTGGGCATTATCTGAATTGTTAGCGATTGGAGAACTTTGCTTGGAAAGACCACCAAGCAAAAGCAAAAGGTCTTTCTTCCACAACAAAAATAATGTTGCTGGAATTATTTGGGGGGGGGGGGGTATTCCAGTCTCTGTAGCTTCAAGCAGTTTTATTGGTATACCATCAATTCCTGATTATTAATTTTTTTCCAAGTGCTCTGATTGCAGCTTCCACTCCACTTTCTAAAATTGTCAGTTCTTGAAGTGGTTCTTCCTTGAATGAATTATTCATTCTTTCACCTCTTTTATATAGTTCTTCAGTGTATTGTTTCCATCATCTTTTTATTTATATTTGGTCATGTAATGTGTTTTCCTGCTGCTCATAGACTATCCCTATTCATGGTTTAAATTTCCCTTTGATTTCTGTGAAAAAGGTCTCTTGCTTTTCTTTGTTGTTTTATAATTGTCTCCATTCATTATTATAGTAGTTCTCCTTGCCCTTGCAAACAAGTCATTGAATAGTTGCAGTCAGGATTCTGACTCTATTTCTGCCACATTTTAAACTTTTGCTTCTCATCTACTTTTAACTGTTTGAAGAGTTTAATCTGTCATCCAGTGAGGCTTCTCTTTCTTTTTGGCTGCAGATACTGTGTTTTTGCATTCCTCCCTGACAATGTTCCTGGCTTCAGTCCAGAATTCTTCTGGCTCCCAGTCAATTCATCTTAATAGTGCAAATCTATTTTTCACATTATCTTAAAATTCTATGGGGATGTTCTTCAGATTGTATTTAAGCACATTGGTTGGTTTAGTGTTCATTAGTTTTACTCTAATGTTTCATATTAGCAATGTATGATCTATGCCTCAGTTTGCTCTTAGTTTTGTTTTTGCAGAAAGAATCGAGCTCCTCCATCTTCTGCTTCTAATTATTTGATTTCTATATTGGCCATTCTGTGATGTCTATGTATATAGTCTCCTCTTTGGGTGCTTGAAGAATGTGTTTTCAATGAACAAACAAAATCTTCACCATTCTCCTGCTTCATTTGTTGATCCTGTGCCAAATTTTCCTACAAGCTTTGATTTTGTTCAGTTTCCTACTTTTGCATTCCAATAGCCCATGATTAACAGCAAGTCCTGTTTTGGTGTGTAATTAATTTCCATCTGGACTCCAGCACAAAATCTTCCAATCTTCCAATTTCTTCTTCTTCTGCCTTTGTAGTAGGAACACAAACTTGAATTATGGTTTTATTCAGTCAGACTTTGCATTATATCATTTGACTGTTTTTGCTACATCCTTCTTCACTATTAATGTCATCCCATTTCTCCTAATATTTTCATTTTCTGCGTAAAACATTGTGTAATTATCTAACTCAAAATGTCCTATTTATGTTCACTTTAGCTCACTCACCCCAAGTATTGCAATGTTTATATATTCCATTTCTTGTTTTACTATGTCTTGCTTCCTGTGATTCATGCTTCTCACATTATGTGTTTCTATAATATGTGTTCTGCAGCTTCAAGATTTTCTTTCACTTCTAAGGACAACAAAACCTTAACATCCTTTCAGCTTGAGTCCAGTTGCATTATTAACCACAGTGCTACCCATAGTTGTCCTCTGCTGTACTTCAGTAACTCATTCAGTGCCATCTGACCTGGGAGTTTCATCTTCTGGCACTATCTCGTTTCATTTTCATTTGTATCATCATAAGGTTTTCATGGTAAAAGACATTCCAAAGGGATTACCATGCTTCCTTTTGCACAGTACTAACAAGTATTGTGCCACTGCCATTGTCTCTGAGAGAGCCTCCACCACTGTCACCTCCCATTCGTGCTGCTGTCCAGTAGCTATTTGGCACATTTAGTATGTCTCCTCAGCAAAAGCCTGTCTGACATGGGAAACCACAGCCAGGAAGGAGATTGCAAGGATCCTTCCAGCTTCCACGGCTGCAGGAAGCCAGTCAACAGCCAAAGAAGCCGGTAAGGAAGCTGGGCCGGCGACGTTGAGGCCAGGGGAGGCCAGGCCATGCCAGCTGCCTGCCCAGACCAGGCTGCCAGTGGGAACCAATCCAATTTGAATCCGCCTTGTTCTCACTTGGGCTGAATCAATTTATTTCTAAATAAATCAATTCAGCCCCCAAAATACCCCATTTTACCAGTGTCTTTTTGATGCATGTTAAATAGGCAAAAATGGGCAAAAAACATGGCCCCCTTTCTGAATTGATTTCTAAAATCAGATTCAGTGGGAACCATGGCCGCTGCTGCTGCTGCTGATGATGATGATGATGATGATTACATTTTATTTATAAAGTGCTGTAAATTTGTAAATTTCATGACCCAGATTAAAAAGTAGTGGAAAGAAGCCCTTAATTTGGAGCAAAACCCATATAATTTAGTGGGACTTAACTCTTAGTAAATTGTATGGTATAGGGGCATATGAAATTCTTTTTAAAGAATTTGCACATTTTGCATTCCACAATGTAGTTTATTATAGTGCTACTAAAAAGAAGAATGAAAAGGTAAAGACAATTTTCACATTATAAAAAACAGGAGCAGAATTGTAATATATACGATTGCTTTAGATTTATATTTTCTGAATCCTGTTCTGACAGAAAAAAGGAATATAGAGGAACAGGCACTGATGCTAATCTTGGCAATGCTATATAGCTTGTATTTTTCTGCTCAGGAAAAAATAACATCTTGAATTGACACATGATGCCAAAATCATGCCTTCTTATGAGGCTGGCAGTTAAGATGTTCATTTCATATAATATGTATTTTTATCAGTGCTATGGAGGATAAACATCACCAAGTTGTTATGTGATAAAAGGATAGCAAAGCTTGGATACACCAATTAAAATCATTACTGAAACAAAAATGCCTAACCTACATTTCAACAGAGACAGAAGGTGTTGATGTAACATCATAAGGCATAGAGTTCCATTCCCAGGCTTTGGCAAATGCTGGCAGGATTTTATATGTGTCATGACTAGTTTATGTTTTAGACTCTAAGTTAACAGTGATATATCTGGGAAAAGAAAATGTACATGTTGAAGATCAGATATCTCCATGATGAAGTATCATTCCAGGCCTCCCTTCTCCTTAACCATCTGAGACATGGCGTGGGGGGAAATATTACTAGCATATACTGGGTGTGCTAATCTTTTCTATGAGTTTTTTTTCTAGAGTTTGGAGATATTCCTCCCCCACCCCTATGTAAATATTCCAGAATCCCCTTGCAAGCATGACCACTTTAGACATGGAGTTACACTTTTCAAAGGTAACTTTTCCACGTTTCCCCCTAACACATATCCCCATACACACATCACTGATATATTTCTTAGAAGATGCATTGCTCACATGAACAGAACAGTTTCCTGCATTTTTCAAAAAGAAAAACAAAAAAGAGAAGAATCATAGAAAGACAGGTGAAAATGGGATAACATATATGTGAGATAACCATGAAGGCAAAGGTGCTAGTAGGAAACTATGTGAGTGTAATGCAAAAAATAAATAAATTTATAAATAATATTCTCTTGTTCTTGTATTTCTAGACACATCAAGAAGTGCCAATGACTTTTGAATAAGTCGTTTACATTACTTTCTGGAAAGTAACCTTCCACACCACTGACCCTTTTAGTCCCCATATTAGTTATGTACTTTTACCATCACTAGCTCTATAGAATTTGAAGGAAAAGATCTTTCCCAGCTCTGCAATTTGAGATCATTAAACCAGAGTTGCCAAAGATTAAACCTGTACCCTTTTGGTTATCAAGGAATGAGTTCTTCCATTGAACCTCACAAAGACCATTTCAATTGTTGACACCACCTTAACTGCCATGGCTCAGTGCTACGGAATTGTGGGATTTGTAGTTTCTTGTAGCACCAGAGCTCTCTGACAGAGAATGCTAAATGTCTCACAAGACTACAGTTCCCAGAATCCATAGTATTGATTCATGGCAATTAAAGCGATGTCAACCTGGATTATTTCTGCAGTGTGGATGCAGCCATAGATAAACTATTCATCAACTGGTAGGTGAGCTTGGCTCCTTCTTAGCTCTCTTTCCACCAGCAGTCTAAGACTTTTCAATATACCCAGACCTTTGCCTTTTAAATGAATGCTCATTAAAATTCATAATTTATTTTTATTTTTATTTTATTTAAAATATCATTACATATTAAACACATAATTTAATTCCTTATCCAAAATGCTTGGGTCCAAAAGTGTTTCAGAGGTTTTTGTTTTTATTTTCATATTTTGGAATACTAGTAGTGTAGTACTTACCTCAACTGGATTTGAGAGTCTGAAGAGAGATGAGATGATCTGTGAAATGGTGGGAATCCAAGTATAGTTCTTGGTACAAATTCACACCTCCTGCACAGATCATTGTGTTTCGTTTCTCTCTTTAGCCTGGTGTCATGAAACTTGGATTAAACACATTCAGTGGCAGCAAAAACCAGCAGCCAAGCACCAAGATCAAAAACAGCAGCAGGGAAGAAGAAAACAATGGGGGGGGGGCACTTTTTCAAGCTTACCAGTAACTTTCTCCATGGTGGGAATGACTGGAAATGGCTGCACCAGTGCTTCTCTGTTGATGGTATTCTGGGATGGAGGAGCACTGAGGTGAGGAGAAATGAGAATTAATTGCAAGGACAGATGGCTGAGGAGGAGAGAAAGAGAGATATATCTTGCATCTCTCTCCATCCTTTCAAATAAAATATGTAGTAGTATGGTGTAGTGGTTTGAGGGTTGGACCATGACTCTGAAGACCGGGGTTTGATTCCTAGCTTGGCCATGAAACCCACTAGGTGACCTTGGGCAAGTCACATATTCTCAGCATCAGGAGAAGGCAATGGCATACCTCCTCAACAGATCATGCCAATGAAACCCCATGATAGGTTTGCCTTAAGGTTGCCATAATTCAGAAATGACTTGAATAAACACACACTATGCTAACAAGTAGAATTCAAAGACATAGCCATGTTAGTCTGTAGAATCAGTGTGTAAAGAGATCTTGCAGCACCTTAGTTAGTCTCAAAGGTGCTATACTAATACAAAATACAGTGGGACTTGATATCCACTGGGGTCTGGTTCCAAGACCCCATTCTATAAATACCAAAATCCATGGATGTTCCAAGTCCCATTATATACAAAGGATAGCAAAATGGTAACCCTTATATAAAATGCCAAAATAACGGTTTGCTTTTTTGGAATCTATATATTTTTTGAATATTTTCAAGGTGTGAATGCTTGAATGTGTGGATGAAGAAGGCATGGATACAGACAGTTGACTGCAAAGCTGAAGCCTTGGAGCATTACATTGGTGCTGAAAAGTTTTGGATTTTGGATTTCCAGATAAGAGATACTCACCCTGTACCACTCTATTTTACTGGTGTCAGACATTACCCAGTTTCATTTATAGAAGCACTCCCTGACCAGAGTGGAAGAAGATAAATGATATAAAGTATAAACTGTAGCATATAAATAGAGACGCTGAAAAGTGTTAAATATATAAATGGATACAGACATACTTAAAATACAATCAAAGAAAGAAATGAAATTATTTTTATTTCTAGGCCTAGAAATTAGGAGAAAGGTGCCTGGTTAAGAAACTTGAATGATAAAAGAAATAAATTTGTACTAAAATTTGGATAAATGTTTGAAAATGAAGCAAGCATGACTTATCCAGGGGTCACTGGAATAAAGCAGTCATGTATGTATCACATGTGCAAGAGAGTGGGCAAATATGATTTTCTGGGTTAGAACAAATAAAAGTCTGAGGACATAGCCAATGAGAATCTGAATTGTTTAACAAACTAGTGTGTTGGTGTTCCTAGAGTTTATGTAACGCTGCCAATCTTGTTAGGTGTGTTTCCTCTCATCCACCAATTTCTTGTGTCAGTAATCTACTGTGATGTGCACCTTGCCTTCTCTGTTCTGTGATGCAACTTACCATGGTAACTCATTTTATAATTCCAAAATGGTTAAGTGAATAAATTTTATTTAAACAATTGCTATCAAGTGACTGTGCTGATGATTTTCAGAGGGTGAGCCAACAATCTTGATTCCAGATTGTCTGCTTGGCAACCCATGCGAAAGCAGAGTTGGAACTCTTCTTAGAGTAGGTTGGATAAGTTAAAAATAACTCAGTTATTTTTGGAGTGCTAACCGTAACATTCTCAAAACCAATCAACTTGATGTAAACTAGTTGGATTTAACATTTCAATTTCTCTATGTGCCCCTTCTTTACTCACCCCCTTACTATCCTGTTAGCACACCTTGGATACCTCACACTGTATCTTGGAGTCCCCATACTTCATATCTCATATATGAAGACAGCATGTTCTTGAGAGATTGATGACCTTTCAGGAATGCTGGATCAGCTTCCCAGTAGAAAAGGAGTGTAACCCAAGGCACGTGCACATCCAGGTAATAAGACAATCAAATATGAATGGTTACACTAAGTGCTCTTTTCATTCTCCAAAGTTATCTGTATTTCTTCTTGCATCTTGAGCAAAGGATCTCCTTGCACTGAAGACAGTAAGCCAACCCCCCCCCCCCGTGCCTACCCCCTGTTTGGTTCCCAGTGAAACTTCCCTGTCCATCCATTCTGTGAATATCCTGATCCTATTGCTTTTCTTGTTACACTAAAAGCCATCAACCAGTCCAGAATTCTGTTGTTAGTTCCTGGGAAAGCCATCAGGTCTTTTTTACAGCACTAGAGATCATCAAGTACTCCCCCTTAGGCTGGTTACCATGTATAAATATGGATCTCGGAAACCTAGATTCTTTGCACATAGCCAGTATATACCTCTATGCTCTGTTTATGTCTTTTGCCACCCTCCCAGTCTAAGCACCTCCAGCTTTTTATGGTCTACTCATCAGACAGGTAATTATTACCCCCTGCAAACCCCTCAAATTCAGCTATCTCATTTCTATATTTCTATTTCAGTCTGCTGTGTCTGTGTGAATTGGTATTGTGTGTGTTTGATATTTTTCTAAATAAAACTCTCTTAATTCACCCCAAACCTGGAGTTCTCCTCAGTTACCACTGGTATAACCAAGTGCAATGGTCCCAAAGGTTACCCAATCTCTTGGAAAAGCTAATTTTCCCATTATCTACATATTTGTTACCTGTTTTAAGGTAACACCCCCAGCTTCCCATTTGCTCACGCCACCTTCCATGGCAGAACAAAATGAGTCTGATAAGCTGTCTATTTAATTTCAATACAGTCCCACGGAGCTGTGTTACGTTAGCATTCTGGGGCATCATGAGCACCTTAAAGTAAGTGTGCAGCTTCCCAAGTTGTAGGAATACAAATGCTTGATTATTTCTTCCTCATATGCAAGGATGAATAATTGAAGTATTTTTTTCCTCCTTTCTGTGGGAGAAAATTAACATTCTTCCACAGTATTCCCTCCTTGTTTGACCATCATGAAGTCTTGCACAGGAATAATACTGTAGACAAACGTATCAATTTTTTGAAAAGAAAATTCTATACAGGAAACAATTTAAAAAATCCTATTAATACACAGCTGGTCTCACCATTGGTAGTGTATCGTGTGAGACAATCAAATAGTCTGTTATGGATGCCCCACAATTTGACAGAAAAGTGAATTCACCCTCTCTGTCCCCTCCATGCTCCCATTGGCAGCAAACAGGGAACAGGGAACAGTGTTTTCTGCATAGGAAATGATTTTTCTGCAAAAACCAGGTTTCTTGCAAAAATCACATTTATCTCTTCTGTATAATTCCTGTACAATACTTCAGGATGTCATATAGCAATAGAAAATTGCATAAAAGTTTTACTGTTCTATTACTATTACCTACAGGGTTTCAAAAAACATACAAAAAAAAATCACCTGGGAATTAATGAATATTCTTTTCATCCTGATTTGGGTCCAGGTTGCCTACAAGATCACCTCCTCTCATATAGTCTGCCACATACACTCAGGTCCTTCAACCGACCAAGACTAGATTGGCAACTATCACCCAGATGAAATTTCATCAGTTACCCCTAGATGATGATGATGATGATGATGATGATGATGATTTGCATTTCCTGCCTCTCCCTTCGGATCGAGGCGGGATTCCAACAACTAAAAACTACAATAAAATTTGCATTAAAATTATGAAATGACTTGCCAGGAGAGATTCAGCAGCTAAACATTTAAAACAGTATTTATACAACTATGCTTCTGGCAGGCCTGCCCAGTCAATTTTAAACTATGAATTTTAAAACTGTATATTTTAATTTTACATTGAATGATTTTTGTGTGACCTATGTTGATGTGTTTTAACTTAATGTATTTAAAAGGTTTTATATTTTTTAATCTATGTTGTACCCAACCTTGAGCCTTGCAATGATGAGGGTAAGATATAACAACAACAATGTTATTTTCATCATCATCATCATCATCATCATCATCATCATCATCATCATCATCTGTAAATGATTGTGGGATGTTCCACCTCCATTGTCAAAACAACTTCACACTGTAGACCGGGGAACAGCATTTGCTACCCTATCTCAGGAAGCAAAATGTTGGGCCAACCCTACCCAAAGCCATGACTGCCAGAATCAGAGAATACTGTAAGATCAACCCATTGCAGTGACAGCTATTGGCTTCCACCTCAGTGAAGTGATGAATCCAATCTGTGTTTTAATCTGAATTTTAAAGGAAATATCCAAATGCTGAACATATTTTGGGGATTTTATAGATTCACTGAATCACCAACATGGAAGCCAAGAGGCCACTGGAATGTTAATCTTTTCTGACTTCCTTTCTGACTTCTTTGGCATAGCATGGTGATACAGTAACATATAGTGTAGGATTTGAGAGGTATTTCTTGTTTCATCATTCAGCACTCATTTATATTTGATAACGTGCCATTTCCAATTAATTGAAGATCTCTGGAACATAGTTGGGGATGTACTTTTCTGCTTTATAAATTTAATAAGTCACTTTAATTACTCCATGATTAAACTCCTACTCATTTAAGGGAAGTAACAATTTGCAAGGCCAGCCATGGAGAGCAGAGTATTAGGCTACATCTGCACTGCAAAAATAATCCAGTTGGATGCCACTTTAATTGCCATGGCTCAATACTATGAAATTCTGGGAAGTGTAGATTGTTGTGGCACCAGAGCAATGTTCTCTGACAGAGAAGGTAAAATAACTCACAAAACTACAAATCCCAGAATCCAATAGCATAGAGTCATGACAGTTAAAGTGATATCAAATGGGATTATTTCTCCAGTGTGGATGCAGTCCAAGACATCTGACTCTCATCTGAGTCACACACACATTACTTTGACTCCTTCTCCCTTGAAACCTAGTGGTAGTCCCTTGTATAAAATGATAAAATCAAGGTTTGCTTTTTGAATTTATAGATATATTTGTATATTTTCAAGCAGTGGATAGTTGAATGAGTGGATGCAGAAGCCATGGATATAATAATATAAATAAATATAATAATAAATATGATAATATGGGCGGTCAACTATATTCAACAGTCAGTTGTACTCTACAGTACTTGATATTCCAAATCAGATTTAGAATATGTTTTTTGTGTTGCAACTGCACTTATGTGTATACCACTTACTTGGCCCTGCCCAGCTCCAATCAACCTTACAATGGTCCTCATTATGAACCAATACTAGGGGAAGCCTTGAATAACATAGAATGCCATATTCCTGGAGAATACCATAGCCGAAGAACCTGCAAAACTGGATTATCTACTGCCCTCCCCACCCCTCCGGTTCATTAAATATAATATTGTTCTCCCATGTTTAATTTTGATTTGTGCAGGAGCTTTGTCTAGCATATTCAATAAGTACATTTCTGGTCTCATTTCAAAATTCAGTTGAAAAATGCTTTCAATTTCTCTATGTATATTTTTCCAATATAACTTTAGTTTTGGACATTTCCACCAAACATGAAACCAAGTTCCTGGTGCCATTTCACATTTCCAACATAGACCTGGACCTGTTTTATAAATTTTTGATATTTTGCTCGGTGTTAAGTACCATCTGTGTTCCATTTTCCAATAATTTTCTCAGAGGTTTTGACTTTTAGTGAATTTTTTAGTCCTTTCTCTTGTGTTCTTCCAACTATTCATCTCTATAGTATTTTGTAGATCTGAAGCCCATTTTATCATTGTATCCAAAACTGGTTCATTTTCTTGTTAAAGTTCTCTAATGAATTTATGTAATATAGCAGTCTATTTGTCAACTGTATTTAATAAAATTTTTGACAAACCTGAAGTTTCTTTTTCGAAGTCTTGTAATTTCTGGTCTATTTTAAATCTTTCTTTAATCAGCATATAAGGATACCAATGTACTTCAGGGTCAAGTTGTTTTAAGTTTTTGATTGGTTTCATTTCATATGTATTATTACTTGATTTGATTAAAATGTCTTTGTAAGTTAGCCAAATGTCGAGATCCTTCCATCTTCCAAAAAATGCTTCTTGAGAAGATACCCACAAAGATATTTCTCGAAATGTTTTCTTCTTAATTTTTTCCCATGTTTTAAGTAAGGATCTCCTAATCAAGTGGTATGAAAAGTCTTTGTGTATAGCCGCTTTATCATACCATAAGTACGTGTTCCAACCAAAAGTGTTATCAAATCCTTCTAAGTTAAGGAGTTTTTCATTTTTCAGCCTGATCCATTTAGTAATCCAATTTAATACATTTGCCTCGTAGTAAAGCTTTAGGTCTGGAATTTCTCCTCCACCAACTTCTTTTTGGTATGTAATTATCTTCCGATTCACACATGGCTT
Organism: Urosaurus nigricauda; assembly: GCA_034509955.1. NCBI lineage: Eukaryota > Metazoa > Chordata > Lepidosauria > Squamata > Phrynosomatidae > Urosaurus > Urosaurus nigricauda. The sequence continues at coordinate 36,996,245 of JAOEGL010000002.1, forward strand.
TTTGTTATTCCATACAAATAAATTTAAATCTTTCTGCCATTCTTTAAATATTTTCTCATTAATTAGAATGGGAATAGTTTGAAATAGGAAATTTATTTTCGGTAGAATCATCATCTTAATTGCCTCAATACGTCCAAACAAAGACAAATTCAATTTTGACCGTTTTTCCATATCTTTTAAAATTTCTTTCCATCTTAGTTTATAGTTGTTCTCAAAAAGTTCAGTGTTTTTATCAGTTATCCAAACTCCTAAGTATTTCATCTTCTTCTTCACCTGGCAATCGGTAATCCTTACAAGATCTTGTTTTTCTTTACTCATTAAGTTCTTCATGATCATAACAGTTTTTTGATAGTTTACTTTAAAACCTGATATTTTCCTGTATTCCTCAATCACTTCAAACAGCTGTTGTATTTGCTTTATTGGGTCCTCTATTACAATCAAAACGTCATCTGTGTACGCTTTCAATTTGTAGTTGTAACTTTTAATTTGAGTGCCACTTATTGTTGAGTCATCTCTAATTCTGTTGAGTAACGCCTCTAAAACCATAATGAATAAAAATGGTGATATTGGACAACCTTGTCTTGTACCTTTCTCAATCTCGATCCGTTCTGATTTTTTCCCCATTGACTATAATTTGTGCATTTTGATCTTCGTATATCTTTCTTATCCAAGTTTCAAAGTCTGCTCCTAATTCTATTCTGCTCATTATTTCAAACATGTAATTCCAGTTGGTGCTGTCAAACGCTTTCTCAGCATCCAAGAATATTAAACCTAACTTTTTATGATTATTTCTCTCGTAATATTCTAGAATATCAATGACAAATCTGGTATTTTCATTCAATTTTCTTCAAGGAAGGAGTCCTAATTGTTCTTCTTTAATGTAATCCTGTAATATCTTTTTGAATCTATCTGCCAAAATCATCGTAAAGATTTTATAGTCAGTATTCAGTAAAGAAATTTGTCTGTAATTAGCTACTTGTGAAGAATCTTTCCCTTCCTTAGGAATCACTGTGATGTTTGCACTTTAAAACTTCAATATATTTTCTGATACTATGTAGTAACTTGAAGCTTTTTAAATTATTTTTGTGTATAAAATGCTTCAATAAATAAATAAATAAATAAATAAATAAGAAACATTACTGTTTTCCCAGAACAATCCCATTATGACCTCTAGATCACTGTTTCCTGAGCTATCAAACATAGAGGACCAGCACTATATTTGTACTCATTGACAACAACTGTTGCATTCTTTCCTGGAAACCTGTTAAGGACTTATCACCAATAGCTTATGGATTGGAACTATTTCATGGATCATCACTTTGAGTCAAAAGAAAAACCACTGTGACCCCTGATAACCTAGAAAGTACTTAACAGTTATACAATGTTAAATAATATAGAAAGGTACGATATTACTTAAACAAAATGACAATGAACTTTTATATAACAATCATGACCATTAGTATCCAATACACATTAAGAACAATAGTGAACAATATACATGGAACAAATATTACAAAAAGTGTTGGTGTAAATAAGCAGGAGTGCACAGGTCAAGCAATCTCCGATTCCTCCGATACTGGCAAACCCGGAGCTTCGGCTTTATCGGGAATCCTCCTCCCAGTTGTTGATGAAACAGACTGAAGCCAAAACTCTCTCCTCAGAGGTTTTTATTCTTAAGTTGCTGTATTTACAAATATACAGATGCTCGTCTGACAAATCTCTCCAACCACCCACTACAGAACAATTACCCAACAATCCTCATTGAGGTGTGCAAGCTGTTTATAGACTTGTGTCATGTGGTCACAAACCCAACCTCATCTGATGATTCTCCTTCTGTTTGTTGCCTGCATTTGTTGTCCCCTCAGTCAGGAAGACACAGTTTTTTCATTAGGCTTACGTGCAAGCAAGCATATACTGACCTTGAGCAGTGTCTTGTTTTCCAGCCTTCTGCTGCAAAACAATTCTAGCCATAATTCCCGTTTTCCTTTTTTACACATCTGTACCTTTCATACTCAGGTCCCAAAGCCTACCAAAAAGTCTATAGGAAAGTACCCAGCAGAAATACCAAATATGTCCCCCTTGCTCTTTCTAAAGATTTCAGGATGGCATAGCCACCTTTTGTCCATATACTGGGAGAAAGGTGGGATGTAAATAAAATAAAATAATAATACTACTACAATAAAGTCAACATGATCAGTTTTAAACAATATAAACCATAAAATGATTTTAAATGATTAAAACATATTAAACAACAAGTTAAAAGAAGACAGATTTTAAAACAGTTAAATTACTTTGAAGCAATTCAAAACAATGCACACCTGTGGATCTGCATAAAACTGATAAACACCAAGGGGTTTTGTAGACAACCATGCTTTGACTTTGATAGCAATATAAGCACCAATTGGACTTCTAACCAAAGAGTATTCTGTAAGTGGTGTACCACAGCAGAGAAGGCCCTCTTCCATGTCTTCTGACAGCATATTACTTTGACAGATGGGATATATAAAACAGCCCTTCTAGAAGACCTTGGGCAGACATATGTAGAGAACAGTGCTCTTTCAATACCAGCACTGCACAGAGTAGTTGTTCCTGTGCATATAGCTAGAAGAATAAAGCAGGAGGTTCTCCACATACTCACATCTCATCGCCCCTCTCCACATTTCATCAAGATAGTGCTGAGCTCTACTCTTTTTGTTGTGATTTGCCTTCAAGTTGTCTCTGACTTATGGCAACCCTAAGGTCAACCTATCATGGCGTTTTCTGGGCCTGAGAGTGTGTGACTTTCCCAAGGTCACCTAGTGTGTTTCTGTGGCCAAGGAGGGAATTGGACTATGGTCACAGAATCACAGTCCAACATTCAGTCCACTGCCCTGCACTGAGCTCTCTATCAGCCAGTAAATATATGTGTCGGGGGGAAGGATTGAAGATGTTAAAAGGGGGCATTTGGGATATTTTGTGAGCCCTCATGAATTGGCCCTAAGGTACAAAGTTGACGCAGGAGGGGGAGAAGGAATAATATCAGTCATTACAGGCCAAGTGCAATATTAATATCATTTGAAATCATCACAAAAATACTTTTTGATGGATAAAGCTAATCAGCAGGTCCTTAAATAATACAAATTAATGTCATCTCAACTGAGATGTATGCTATATGGCTTCAGCTTTAAGGCCTGAAGAATCTCAGTTCTAGCCCAGCTGCTGCTATATATTTTAAAATATTCCTTTGAGAATAAAAGCTTTTGCTCAGAGAGCTTAATATTTTCTGGGACATGCTGTACTATTTTTGATGGCAAGGAAGGAAAAATGAGAAATGTCTATATACTGACAAGGGCAGTACTCATTTATTGTATTTAATAGATTTTATATTATACATTTTGTAATACTTTTGTTAGGCTAAATAAATGAATATAAAAGTACACAGATGTTAAAATCCAGCTAATAAACAACAGCTCTTGTAGTAAAAACATATTGATAGTTAATACATCTAAAATGAAGGTAGTTAATTCTTCTAAGAAGAATGCAGTACAAGGTTGTTTCTAACAGTGTCATATGAGGAAAGTATATTTAATTTGCCTAATTTTCTTTTATAATTTGTATTTACATGCTGCTGTTTATTAAGAGCACTTTCGGCACTACTGAACTGAAGCTAAAATGGAGGAATGATACTGTTCTGAATATACTTTGGTTAAAGGCCTCTCTCTCTCTCTCTCTCTCTCATACACACATACAAACAGAGAGTATACTTGAATGCTTCTAGAACAGAATGGGTTATAAAAAGAAGTCTGAGAATGTTCCTGTTACTGAGACAACTTCTTTGCCTGAGTCCTGTTACAAATACAGCCTCAACAGACTGGCACTAAATGCTGGCTCCGGGGCAGAGTGGGGGCTTGGCGACCACATGCTGGCTGCCCTGACTCTGTCCCATGCTGCCCCATGTCACCCACCTGACCAGATGGTGGTCGGTGTCATGCCACATCTTCAGCACAGCGTTTACATTTTCTGCATCAAAGAAGTGGCAAAAAGCCGTGACCACTGCAGCTAGGGTGTCCTTTCCATGGTGCAAAAAGGAGCTGCTTTTTGTGGCTTTTTTTTTTTTTTTGTGCCACAGAAAGGAAAGGGGTGGCTGCAAGCTGCTCCAAGTGGGATGTATGTTGAGTTCCATAGTCAACTAATAACCTTACTGTGAGAATAAAAACTTTCCTTGCAGGTAAACATAAAACAATGTATGTTGATCTACTGCAAGATGGCATTGTTACGAATTGTATCATATTATGTAAATACATTTTATGTTCTTAATGTAATCAACTAATTGTCAATCTGAAAAGGATGGCTTGACCATGGACCAAATGCAACTTTTAAAAAAATCCCAAGAAGTTCAGCTTTTTTTTTTTCTTTTCTTTTTTTCTTTTTTTTTTTTTTAGAAAATGGGAGAAGACTAGTTCTCACCCACTTCCCTCCATGTTTTCAAAACTTTAGGTAATTTTACATCTGTACATGAGGCTTGGTTTATGGTTGATTCAAGAGATTTTCTGCTTGAGGCAAGGGAGATGATAATGTTCCCTTTCAATCAAGCCTCATAGTGTTTTGCTGCTAAACATATTTAGATTGTAGTTTATAAACTTCTTGGACAGAAGATTACTTAGTGACAGAGTATAAAATGCTTTTAGGTCCTTGGAAGAAGATACACCTTAGCAAAACTACTGAAGGCTACAATGATAATCTAGGACGACCTCCAGAATAACACCAACGAAAAGCAATTTACCTGGTTCTGCATTGTTCAATTAAGCTTCTAACTGTGGTAAGATGCAGAGAATACCTTTTCAGCCTCCCAGTGGATTCTCTACTAAGGAGTAACATGCGATTTCTTTAAGGTTTTAAAAAGAAAGTTTCCAAAAGTTTTTACTTTCCGAATTAGGTCAAATGAATAGGAGGGCTTTAAACTGAGTTATGTGGGGAAGGGAAACAGCATTTTGGAAGGCAAAAGGGCTGGAATAAATACTTAAACTGACATAGGGGGAACAAGGCAAACAGTGCAAGGACCCAACAGTAGGAGGCAAAAACAAAAACAAAAAAAGTGCACAGGCAGCAAGTAAAGGGGACACATGGTCTTGATGTCTCTACACTAATGCACAGAGCCTGGGAAATAAGCAAGATGAACTTGAAATCCTAGAACAACAAGGGAAATATGATATAATAGGCATCACTGAAACCTGGTGGGATGAATCTCATGATTGGAATGTAGAAATAGGGGGATATAACCTTTTTAAGAGTAACAGGCCAAACAAGAAAGGAGGAGGAATAGCATTATATGTGAGGGATATTTACACCAGTGAAGAGATCCAGGACATCAATACTGGAAGCCAGGTGGAGAGCATCTGGATAAAAATTAAAGGAGAGGGAAACAACAGGGATGTTACTGTGGGAGCCTACTACAGACCCCCAAGTCAGACAGAGGAATTGGATGATGCCTTTCTAGAACAGATGACCACACATTCAGATAGGAGAAATATAGTAGTAATGGGTGACTTCAACTATCCTGATATTTGCTGGAATTCAAATTCTGCCAAATCCTCAAGGTCTAGTAAGTTCCTCACTTGCCTGGAAGACAATTTCATTGTCCAAAAGATGGAAGAGGCAACAAGGGAGTCAGCTATTTTAGATTTGATCTTAACCAATATGGAAGACCTAGTTGATGGGGTGCAAGTGGTTGGATCCTTAGGTGGGAGTGACCATGTTCTCCTGGAGTTTGTTATACAGTGGAAATGTGAAGCTAGGCATAGTCAGACATGAATTCTAGACTTTAGGAAAGCTGATTTCAATAAATTTAGAGAAATACTGGAGGCGATCCCATGGTTAAGTACACTAAAAAGAAGGGAGTTCAAGACGGATGGGAGTTATTCAAAAGGGAGATACTGAGGGCACAATTTCAAAAAGTTCCAATGAGGAATAAAAAATGGGAGATGTCTCAAGAAACCAGGATGGATGACTAAGGAACTTTCAACTGAGCTACGTTTTAAACGGAACATGTGTAAGAAATGGAAAAATGGGGAAATCAACAAAGAGGAATTCAAACAAATAGCCAGTACATGTAGGGAAAAAGTCAGAAAAGCTAAAGCACAGAATGAACTCAGGCTGGCTAGAGAGGTTAAGAAAAATAAAAAGGGCTTTTTGGGGTATGTCCGCAGTAAAAGGAAGAAGAAGGAAATGGTTGGGCCACTGCATGCAGAAGATGGCAAAATGCTCACAGGGGACAAAGAAAAGGCGGAATTACTCAACACCTTCTTTGCTTCAGTCTTCTCAGAAAAGGCAAAGGGTGCTCAACCTAAGGATAATGGAGGATAAAGGATAATAAGACAGAATAGGGGAATCTCAGCACAGAATAAGTAAAGAGATAGTACAGGAATACCTGGTTAATCTAAATGAATACAAGTCTCCAGGACCAGATGAGCTACATCCAAGGGTATTAAAAGAAGTGGCAAATGTAATATCGGAACCACTGGCAATAATCTTTGAGAAATCCTGGAGAACAGGAGAAGTCCCAGGGGAAAAAAGAGGATCCCAACAATTATTACCCAGTCAGTCTGACATCAATTCCAGGAAAGATTCTGGAACAGATGATGAAACAGAGAGTCTGCGGATATCTAGAAGATAATTCCATCATCACAAAAAGGCAACATGGGTTTCAGAGAAACAAGTCATGCCAGACAAATCTGATCACTTTTTTTCTAAAATAAAACCACCAGCTTGATAGATGAAGGGAATGCCGTGGATGTAGTTTATATTGATCTCAGTAAGGCCTTTGACAAGGTTCCCCATGACATTCTTGCAAACAAGTTTGTAAAATGTGGACTAGACAAGATAACTGTTACATGGATTTGTCACTGGTTGACTTACCGAACCCAAAGAGTGCTCAACAATGGCTCCTTTTCATCCTGGAGAGAAGTGACCAGTGGGGTCCCACAGGGCTCTGTCCTGGACCCAGTGCTATTCAATATCTTTATTAATAACTTGGATGAAATTATTCAGGGCCTAGTTATCAAATTTGCAGATGACACCAAATTAGGAGGAGTAGCTAATACCCCAGAGGACAGGATCAAAATTCAAAATGACCTGAATAGACTAGAAAGCTGGGCCAAAGGTAACAAAATGAAATTCAACACAGACAAATGTAAGATTCTGCACTTATGGAGGAAAAATGAAATGCACAGATATAGGATGGGGGATACCTGGCTGAATGAGACAACATGTGAAAAGGATCTAGGAGTCCAAGTAGACCACAAGTTGAACATGAGTCAACAGTGCAATGCAGCAGCTAAAAAGTTCAATGCAATTTTAGGCTGCATCAATAGAAGTATAGGGTCTAGATCAAGGGAAGTAATAGTGCCACTCTATTCTGCTTTGGTCAGGCCCCACCTGGAATACTGTGTCCAGTTCTGGGCACCACAATTCAAAAAAGATGTGGAGAAACTGGAGCATGTCCAAAGGAGGGCAACTAAGATGGTTAAGGGTCTGAAAACCATGCCCTATGAGGAACGCCTTAGGGAACTGGGGATGTTTAGCCTGGAGAAGAGAAGGTTAAGAGGTGATATGATAGCCCTGTTTAAATACTTGAAGGGATGTCACATTGAAGATGGAGCAAGCTTGTTTTCTGCTGCTCCAGAGACTAGGACCTGAAACAATGGATGCAAGCTGAAGGAAAAGAGATTCCACCTCAACATTAGGAGGAAGTTCCTGACAGTAAGGGCTATTCGACAGTGGAACAGTCCCTCAGAGTGTGGTGGAGTCTCCTTCCTTAGAGGTCTTTAAGCAGAGGCTGGATGGCCATCTGTCGGGGATGCTTTGATTTGGAGTTCCTGCATGGCAGGGGGTTGGACTGGATGGCCCTTGTGGTGTCTTCCAACTCTGTGATTCTATGATTCTATGAATACTTTTGATCTTCACAGAATAATGAATGAATAAACAAAGGGTGCTCCCAATGTCCTTGGGAAAGGCTATTCTACTTTCACACATTATATACATGTCTGCTTGCAAAAGCACATTCTCATCAAGGTCAAATACATCACACTCCACCCTTCACAATGTGATGGAATGTCCCAATTTGTTCTTGAAATCTTAAATGCTTATTAGTATTAGAACAAATCCACATGTTTATGGCTCATTTGCTTCCATATCAGTAATTGACCTTTCAGAATTTGAGACATGATGGTGGTTCTTAAAAAGTGTGTCATGACTCACCAAATCAGTTCTGCTAGAGGAAGAAGAGTTAAGATACTTGGTCAGCTGTATTTATTTATTTATTATATTTTAACTTTCTCCTCATATGGTACCTAAAACAAGATAAAACAACAACAACCTGACCATAAAAAAGCTATCATATTAAAGTGTTCTTAATTCAAATAAATAATGACCTGCCTCGACCTATGGCAACCAATTCTGCAGGGAAGAATCCAGAATTCCCTGCTTTTGATATCATGTGAAAAGGATGGAGGCAGAGATCATTTAATGCCCTGCCTCCCTTTGTATGCTGTTTGCTTGTTTGTTTGTTTGTTTGTGCTACAATCTACCCACCCCCTCTCAGTTCAGTATGTGCTAAGCTGTTTGCTTTGGGGCTAGATAGGAGTTTTTCCCCTTTAACTGTTTCCCCTCCCACCCCACACTATATGTGATGCAACTTAGAGAATTGGCCATAGGTAATATCTAAAATAGGTTTTCACTTGGCAGGTTATAGAGGGAGAATTTATCAGATGGGAGTGCAGCACCTTGGCAACCTTATGGTGAAGGGTTGGACTTTGGAACAGCCTCTATGGGTCAAGGGGCCATGAGGATGGAGAAGAAGCTGCCCCTGGGGCTGGGTATACTTTTTCTTACAAATTCTTGTGAGCGAGGGTGGGGGAGCCCCCTTAGTTTGCCTTCCAGTAAACAACTGGGTGGACAACAACCAATATTTTTGATTGTTCCCAGGCAGCAACCAATGGTTTTTGGATTGCCCCATATTTTGCCCAAGGGAAAACTGGGGAAAACTGATCAAAGATTGATGCCTGGGCCTCAGCTGGACCCACATCAATCCCCCCTCCAGCTATTTTGCTTATCCCCAGGTCCAAATTCAGTTAAATAGGATATAGATTGATAAAACAGATGTTATTCAACCCATTTAATTGTTTCTGGCATCATTATTTCACATCTGGATATCAAATAAAATCATTTTAAAGACAACAATAAAGATAAAAATAGTACACAGCACCTAATAAAAAATGACGCCCTGAAACCGATTAATCACCAAAGGCCAGTTTAATTATAAATGTCTTTACCTCGTGGTGAAAAAAACAGCAGAGTGGGGACAGCTCATAGAGAAGGAAATTTACATTGATCAATATCTGTCAATGATCTGGTAATACAAATGATTTATATAAAGCTGAGTCAGCCTGGAAAGTGTGAAGAAATGTGAATTGGAGTCTGTAGCTGGCAGACCATTCAGATATATGTCAAGGAAGAACTGGCGGGGGCGGGGGTGGGGGGGAGAGAATTACACAAGAAAATGTACAAGATATTAAGTTTAATGTGTTCCTTTACCAAGACAGAGAGAGACAGAGAGAAAATTGACATTGGCTTTTGCTTTAGACACAGTAAAGGAAGTGTGGTTAATTCAAAAGAAAACAATTGTTTTGATGTGGAAATGTTCTACCACAGGAATAAATGGGACAGTTCAATGTATTTTATGGCACTTTTGTATTGCAGTATGACGTTTATAAATTATGAATCATTATTTTTAAGGAACTAAACCCAAAAGCTACTAGGTCTCAAATGGTGGGGGAATCCCCTGGGAAGGGATGAGAATTGCTCAAGGGGGCACAAGACTTGAAGCCTCTTTTCCCCTCTCTTCTTCCTCCTTCTCTTCTCAAACTTTTTATGTATTAAAATTATAGATGTGTTGAGTTAAATATTGAATTTACTTAAATAAAACTGTTCTAACTTGAACAATGTTATTTTCTTCTAATATGTTAAAATATGAATATACGTGAATGTGCAAGTGAAAATACACAAACTAACTTGACAAAACATTTTTATTCATATACTACATCTCGTGGAGAGACATAATATCTGAATGTAGATGTAAAGGTGGGGTCCCAAAGATGCTATAAGTAACAAGGAGCTAGTGTCTTGGTATGTTCTTTGTCTTCCTAATGCACATTGCTAAGGGGATGCTGTCTTCCACAAGAGTAGAAGACTCTTGGTGGTCTAGGGTGTGCAGGTACCCTTTCACACTGCAAAATTTTAGCACTGTGATTCCATGTTAACTGATATAGCAATATCCTATGAAATCCTAGGGTTTGTAATTTAGTTGGTAGTTCCCAACCTTGGGCCTTCCATTTGTTTTCAACTTTAACTCCCCGAAGCTCCAGCCAACTTGGCTAACAGTCAGGAATTATGAGAACTGAACTCCAAATCATCTGGAAGACCAAAAGTTGTTAGTCATTGCACTAGAGCAATCTGGCTGAGAATTCCAAGTACTCTTCCCTAAACTTCAGATCCCAGGATTCCATATGATGGAACTGTATCACTTAAAGTGCTGTAACTGTGTAGTATGAAAGGACAGAATACCTCTGACATTTGGGCTATCTCTGCACTGCAGCAATAATACAGTTTGACACCACTTTAACTGTCATGGCTCAGTGCTATGGAATTCTTAGATTTGTAGTTATTGTGGCACCAGAGCTCTCTGAAAGAAAAGGCTAAATTTCTCACAAAACTACAAATCCCAGAATTCTATAGTTTTGAGCCATTACAGTTAAAGTGGTATCAAACCTTCTGCAGTGCAGATGCATCCCGAATTCTTGCTGCAACTCCTTACCCTCCAGAATCTGCTAGCTGAGTTAGATGCTTCATTCTGTCTCAAGTAGGACCGACCCTGCATTCCACTCTTGCTTCAAACCACTGCCTAATGGGGAAATGGAAAATGTGGCCACATCACCACTACAACATCCCATTTAATAGTGCACTGTGTGGGTTTATTTATGCAATAAATAAATGCAAATGTTGTCAGGAGATACTGAGCTGTAGATGCTTTGCCTTGCATTGTGTGCCAAGAAGAAACATACACACAAGATATTATTGGATGAAACATGGCCACAACTTTATTAACAGCAACCAGCAAATTTAAAGCATATAGGGTTGGCCCAAAGCATAAGGTATGGATCTGAACATCAACAGCACCCCGGCTGATTGATGTAGGTTGCCGAACACCGAGCCTTGGGATGACGTGGGTGCCAAGCCATGCCCACGATGCAATTACACAATTGCATCCTAACTCTGATAATCAAGGCACCCAGTCACCAGGTGGTAATTGGCAGTGGCCCCCTCAATGGCCACTCCAAATTGCTCAAAGTACCTGGGTCACCAGGACTCCTGAACCAGAGCTATCGAGCCCTGGAAACCACGCCCATCAAATCCACCCCTATGCTGCCGCCACACAGGCTATTCTGACCAGAACACCTCCGCCAACCCTATACAAAAAAACAGTTAATGTCCATCACATTGGTCCAAGCCTGGGCGAACATATCCCAAGAACACCTTCGACTTCCATCGGCCAAGCTGCTTAATGGAATTGGCTGCCAGTCCACTCTGAGCAGCTGAAGCTGTGGCCCAGATCCTGAAAGAGTGACCTCCGAATTCTTCCAGAGGCAAGCTCAGCTTCCACAAAGCCATCCGAAGCACCGAAATAAGCTGAAAGCGAGTGAGCTGCATTCTGTCCATACAGCAAAAGAGGGGGCCTTGGCAGGGTGGCCAGTCAGCAATGAATCTGTGCAGCATCCTCACCGGGCAGAGATGGGACCCTCTTAGCCTTCTCAGGGTAATGGTCTAACCTCGCCCTTGCTGATCAGTCTTAGACTTGCAGATAACTATCTTAACAGTGACATCGACAAACTCAGCATCACCAACAAGAAGCGATCTCAGGGAGACATCACATTTTGAGGAAGGAACCAACTCACTAACCCTGAGGGCCCCAAAAAAGGCGGTAACAAAAGCCGCCCTGAACAAACTTCAGAACGACCATCCAGCATCAGATTGAACCAGCTGAGAACGTTGCCAGCCCTCCACTGCCCTGCTCACCTGGAATGAGGCACATGGGTCATAAAAACCCACTGACTTAGCAAAGAAAAAAATGCCTGCCAGGTGGACTGACATGGTCCTGGGAGAGGTCCCAGGTGCCTTGAGCCATGCCAGAAACTGCAGAACTAACTCAGTATTGATGGGCCACTGTGCAGGGATCCTAGTTTCTTTGGAGAATGACAACAGTTTGGCAAAAGCCATCTGATAAGCCTTCAGAGTGGAAGGGGCCACAGAAGCAAAACTCCCCTGCATCACGACAATTGACCAATCTCCCAAAGGTCCTCCAGGAATAGGACAGGTTGGGGGTCGGCCTGGGGGTCAGCAAATGCTGCACTTTCCAGTGCCCTTGAAAGTAGAGGCCAAACCCCAAGACCTTGAGATCCTCCCTAAAACCTTTAGACATCCTGATGTGGTGATGAGGGAGGCTCACACCTGCTGTGGCTCTGGCCAATCTTGTGCAGAAGGCATGACCAGGAGCCACAACCCGGCAAGCAAAGCTTAAGTGACCCAGAAGGGACTTTAACTACTTTAAAGTGCCCTTTTTTGCTGAAACAGTTTCCGTAATAGTAGTACGGAAAACCCAGAGTTTGTCTTCGGGCAGACAAGAAACCCCCCAAACAGAGTCAATTTTAATTTCCAAAAAGATAAGAAATGTGGTCGGCTCTTCGGTTTTGTCGGCTGCCAGGGGGACGCCAATTTCCTGGGCCAAATCAGAGAACAGAGAAAGGTGCCTGGAACAATCAGTGGAGGCAGCCTTACCACAAAAAAGGAAATCATAGAATCATAGAGTTGGAAGAGACCACAAGGGCCATCCAGTCCAAACCCCTTGCCATGCAGGAACTCTCAATCAAAACATCCCCGACAGATGGCCATCCAGCCTCTGTTTAAAGACCTCCAAGGAAGAAGATTCCATCACACTCTGAAGGAGTGTGTTCCATTGTTGAACAGCCCTTACTGCCAGGAAGTTCCTCCTAATGTTGAGGTGGAATCTCTTTTGCTGGAGCTTGCATCCATTGTTCCAGGTCCTAGTCCCTAGAGTAGCAGAAAACAAGTTTGCTCCCTCCTCAATATGACATCCCTTCAAATATTTAAACAAGGCTATCATATCACCTCTTAACCTTCTTTTCTCGAGGCTAAACATCCCCAGCTCCCTAAGGGCATAGTTTCCAGACCCTTCACCATTTTAGTCGCCCTCCTTTGGACATGCTCCAGTTTTTCCGCATCCTTTTTAAATTGTTGTGCATGTTTTCCATCCTATATCTGTGCATTTCATTTTTCTGCCCTAAGTGCAGGACCTTACATTTGTCTGTAATTTGTTGAATTTCATTTTGTTAGCTTTGGCCCAGTTTTCTAGTCCAGCTTTCTTGAGGATTTTGCTGAGTTTGCCAATATCCGGATAGTTGAAGTCACCCATCACTACTATATTTTTCCTATCTGAGTGTGTGGTCATCTGTTCTGGAATGGCATCATCCAATTCTTCTGCTTGAGTTGGGGATCTGTAGTAGACTAGTAGCATAGTAACATCCCTGCTGCTTCCCTGTCCTTTAATTTTTATTCAGACACTCTCCAATTGGCTTCCAGTATTAATGTCCTGGATCTTTTCACTGGTTGAAATATCCCTCACATATAATGGTATTCCTCCTCCTGTTTGGCCTATTTCTCTTTAAAAGGTTATAACCCCCTGTTTCTACATTCCAATCATGAGACTCATCCCACCAGGTTTCACAGATGCCTATTATATTATATTTCTCTTGTGCTAGGAGTTCATCTTGCTTATTTCCCATGCTCTGTGCATTAGTGTAGAGACATCTAAGACCATGTGTCCCCTTTGCCTGCTGCCTTTGCACATGTTTTTGCTTCCTACTGTTGGGTCCTTACACTGTTTGCCTTGTTCCATCTATGACAGTATGACTATTTTCCAAGTAGTCATCTAAGTAGTGGGTGACAAGTGGAGAAGAAGCCCTCCTTTTGATTTCCCATTCCAAAAATGTGCTAAAGGCTTCAAATGCAGCACAACTCGCTGAGCAACCCATTGGCATAGCCTTGTCAAAATACAACTGACCTTGGGATTTAAAAATAAATAAATAAATAAATAAAATTTTATTTATAACCTGCTCCTCTGTCAACCAATCGGAGCGGGTTACAGCAATTAAAAATACAAGATAAAATATGCAATAACCCATGCCCCACCACCCACCCCTTAAAATTGAATTAAACTAACATTAAAACAACATAATTAAAATTCACAAAGTTAAGACAACACAACCATTGCATGGGTATCAGGGTCAAGATGTTAAAAGTTAGAAAATTAAATTAAAGGGAGAACTAGACCTGAACAGAACCCAATAGGTGGAAATCATCAGGGTGGACAGGTAGTAAGCGAAAAGCTGACTGGATGTCACATTTTGCTATAAGGGCACCCTTATCACAAGAATGTACAAGGTGAACTGCATGGTCAAAAGAGGCATACTTAACTGAGCATAGCTCAGGCAGGAAAATGGTGGCAAAGCAGCAGAAAAATCATTTGAGGCCCCTGAACCTCCGGCCTCAGAAGAGTTGGTTCCCTCCTTTTTGCCGGCTGTTGCATGAGCAGGGTGCCCCTGCAGGTTTCCTTGGGACTGACTACACGACAGCTTAGCGTGAAGGCCCTACCAATCAGAAGGCAAGGATGATGGAGGCACCGCCCTCCCTGCCCTCTACTCCAATAGGCTGGCCCAAGTGTGCCCAGCCAGCAATCATGGAGTGCGCAAGGGATGCTGGGACATGGAGTCCAGCTCCCTTTTTGGCGGGCTCCCTTCCTGCTTGCCCCAGCAGTCAATGGTGAATGAGCCTGCCAGCGCCAACACTGCTGGGGCGCAACGGCCTGCAAAAGCACGGGCTCTTCTTTGGCACCTGGGAAGCTTCAGCAACAGTGCTGGCCCGGTGAGTTAGGTGGCATTTTATGTGACTCTTCCTATCCTACTTCACACTAATTTTCAGATTACGACTAAAAATCAAATTTTTGTCTACAAAGAAGTCCCTATTTCAAATGTGGTATCATGATTCAAGAAAGAAATAATTCCACCAAAAGGTTCTCTGGGAACTGGCATTGAAATGAATGGAACATGTGCAAAAAAATTCACTTGATGCATCATGTCCCGTAACTATTGCTTTATGCCACAGATTCATAGGAATCAATTCAGAAAGTAACAGTAAAAAAATCTTGAAAGAAGGTAAACAAGTAAAATTACACATTTACGTTACTATACACGACCCAGTGTTATTGCTCAATAAGAGGGAGTAGCAAATAATTATGTTAACAATAATTTTTTTTAGCACCAAAACAGAACAATAAGAGATACAACCATTTCATTTCAACCATTTCATTTCAACCATGTAGGCTAAAGAAGACTGAAGAAAAATGTTATTGTACCTTTGTATGATGGGGGTGGGGGGGGGGTGGAAATCATGATAATCAAATTACACACTTTTTCCTTATTAGTGTTTGTTCACAATGTTTTTCAATATTACTACAAATTATTATTTGCAGTAATTTTCCAATTTGTCCAGAATATGAAATAAGTTATAAAGGACTAACTCTGGCAGTAAAATAAACCTTAATCTACAATAGAAAGCAATAAATTGCACTTGGCTTTGAAAGTAATACTTCTCCAAATTCACAGTGCTGAACACAAAGTTATGACAGAAATAGAGATAAAATGACTATGCTGAGTTTACATTTCTGCACTAACTACCTATTATTCTTCTGAGCATTTCATGAAAAACCAGTATGATGATAATAATATTATATTATTAGATGCATTGCAGTAGTATCTAGAGGCTATTGACATGATTACAGTTCTGCCATGGTAGATACTGTCCCAGAGTTTCATAAGGCTATTTTAGCTCATTTTCATTCATTCATTCATTTTTTTTTTCCAAAAAACTGGATGGAATGATTATGAAGGTTGTTTTTTTAAAAAAAGAAAGAAAGAAAGAAAGAAAGAAAGAAAGAACTGACAAACAAACAGAAAATTGACAGCCTGACATTTTTCTTCTCATTTCTGCGACATATTTTGAAGAAATAATTTTAACCTTTAAGGGGACATATCAAGCAATTGAAATATTTTACTGACTGATTAAAGAGTTCAGTGAAATATTTATATGCCATCTTTTGCCTCCTTGCAGTAACAGGACCAATAAAATTTTTACCTCATGTGGACTGTTTCAGGTGAAGAGCTAGAGACAGTACAGACTAACACTTTGTGCTGCCTGACAGTGTGTACTAGGGCTGAACTAGGGCGGAACATGCACATGCTCCAAGCCTTAGTTCTGCTGCCCTGCCAACATCATGGCACATGCCCATCCACACTGTGCCTGCCATGATGATGTATGTAGCATGCAGCACCCAAACAGCACTGGGCGGAAAGGGCATTATCATGGCACACAAGTGCACCAATGGCACCCCTTCAGGAACACAAAAACAACCTGCCCAGAAGCGGGTTCTTTTTGGTCCCTCTGGAGGCCCTGGCATCTGGTTGCCATGGCCTCCATCCAGGCCTCAAAGGGGCAGTGTTGAGCCGCCTGTCTATAGATGACCTCAGTTTCTACGGTATGATGTATGATAGAGACTATCCAAGTATATTCCTAAAAGCAGAAAGTGTTAATCTGACAAGCATGTGCTTGAAAACATGTCATATTTGTAAGGAATCCTTTGTTGACTTCAGAACTCTCCCAGCTGTGACACCACCAGCTAGGGTATCACCTAATGTGGAGCTTGAGAAGGGGGGAGGTGTTCACTCCTCCTGCCCCAGGAAGAAAGCCCTGCAATGGAGCAGCCAGAAAGGTCATGCATTCATCCAATCAGGTTTTACCCCCCCCCCCACTGGGGTGTCACTTGGTGCGGTTGATATTCCCCACATCCCTCCAGTGACACCACTGCCTCCCAGTGGCAAACCACCACCATGCAATATATAAAACATCCTTGATACACATACACACCAATAGAACCAGCCAAGTGTGAACAGTAGGATGGCATGAGTATTTAACAGTTTGTCCATTGGGGGTCAAACAATGGCATTCCTGACCCTTTTGGAGACATCTATAGGGAAAAAACTAACTCTTGGAAAGTTGGTACAACCTTCTTGTTGGAACTTTGTTGGTGGTCATGGTGCAAAAAGAAAAAGAGAGGCAGACTTTTAGACTTACATAGTTTGAGAAATTATTTAGTTTTCCAAGAAGCAAAAAAGGCTTATATTGCTTTTTGTCATATGTGCACTTGGGAAAACCACACAAAATATAAAAACAATATACACATAGAGAAATATATATTAAATTGGTGTTTGTATGTGTGTGCTACTGTTACTTACACTTTCAAGGCTGTAGTTCCTGTTCCCATTTTAAAGCTGTACAACATCTAAAGTTGTGCCACATTCTCATTTGTGCTATTTTCTCCATCTTTTTTAAACGCTCCATAACCTTTGAATGGACGCATCACTCTGTTCTGTGTTTCCCAGTGTCTTTTAAGAAAGAGAGAAAATGATTTTAAAGCTCAGCAACATTTAAAGTTGTACAACATTTAAAGTTGTAACATTTCATTTTGTCCTTATTTTCTCAATCTTTTTGAAAGTTCTACAGTTTTTCAAGTTACGCATCATTCCATTTTATACTTCCTCCCCCCCCCCCCTTCCTCGGTTAGGCTTTGAGGCCTGAATATGAAATGTACAGATGTGCACAAATGGTAAAACAGGAATTATGGCTAGAACTGTCTGCAGCTGAAGGCTGGAAGCAGACAGTGCTCAAGGTCAGTATGTGCTTGCTTGCATGTAGGCCTAATGTAAACAACAAGAGTTTTCCTGACTGAGGGGACAACAATGCAGGTAACACAAGGAAGAAGAATCATCAGAAGACGCTTGGTTTGTGACCACATGGCACAAGTCTATAAATAGCCTGCACACCTCAGTGAGGGTTGTTGGTAGTGGATGGTTGGTTGGAGAGTTTTGTTGGACAAGTGTGTACATATTTGTAAATACAGCAACTTAAGAATAAAACCTCTGAGGAGAGAGTTTTGGCTCCAGTCTGTTTTCATCAACAACTGGGAGGAGGATTCCTGATAAAGCTGAAGCTCCAGGGTTGCCGGTAATTCTGAAGGCATCAGAGATTGCTTGAACTGTGCACATGTGCTTGTTTACATCAACACCCCCCCCCCATCTTTTAGGAGAAAAATGCTTTTAAAGCTGAACAACATTTGAAGCTCAGAGAACATATCCAGAGGCTGCTGTGTTGGCCTTACAGCAAAGTACAATAACATCCAAAATCCACAAAAGAGTGATACTTTTATTAGGCTAACCAAAATGGCAAAATATATGTTGCAAGCTTTTGAAGCTCCACTGGCTTCTTCTTGTTCTCTGACTCACAAGGGAGTTGGTAGTCTCACAAAGGACAGTAACAATCTGGAACCCAAAGGAAATATCTTTTTGCATTGTTAATGGAGTTTAAATTTTATTTCCTGGACTTTACAATTCTGTGTCTTCCAGAACCTACATGGCTAGAAGTCTCCCAGAACCTAACATGGCTAGAGGGAGGATAGCCTTTCCTACGTGCATACCATCTGAAATGAGAACAACAACATCTTGATAAAATGTAAGCCTGTGATGATGCCAGCCACAGATGCTAGCGAAATGTCAGGAAGAAACTCTTCTAGAACATGGCCACATAGCCTGAAAACCCCACAAAAAACTATATATCATTTTTTTTCTAAAATTTCTTGGGAATGAGTAAATCTAGAATTACCATCCCTATTTCTGAGCTATAAACCATCAATATTACTTCCAAGTAAGCAAACAGTTGTGGTGGGGCATGAAAATTTGGGAGCACCCAGCCCCAGAAATCATAAAAATTGAAAAAGACAAATTCGTCTATCTGTGCTTCTGATGTAAGAGGAAAGGGTGTCTTCTATTATAATTTAGACAGAAAAAGATCTTTGGTTTAGACATTTCAGGTTTAGGAAACACTTCTGCAGTTTCTTAGAAAATGAATAAACAGGAACACCATTCATTAAATGATAGCAACCATTTTTGTAATATGAAGAAAAACATTGGCAATATAAAGGAATCCATTTAGCTAAATGTTCACTGTCAGACCCATAACAATGACTCTGTTTCTTTTATTACCATCTTATATTGTCTGTAATCTCCTAATGGAAAATAATACCCTAGTGATGAGAACAAATACCAAGCTGAATGGGACAAAAGGTGGTATGAGATTTGCTTTTGGTACTTAATGTTCCCTTCCCCCCTCCTTCTCACATTGTATTTGTAAAAAATTTTGCTTTGACAAACATAGGTAATTGAAATAATACTTTGAAATATCAGAACTAAGCAGGGGCTTTGGTTACTGGAAAGATTGGGCAGTTGTTAAATGAAGGTCATTTTAAAAAGCAGACAGTTATTTTCAAGGCCAGAAGCTGGATAAACTGCAAAGTCAGCCCTGTGTTGAGCTCTTTGAAATCAATGGTTTTTTTGCATATCCCTAACTGCAGAGGGATCTAACTCTTAAGAACCATAGAATCATTGAATTAGGGCCACAAGGACTATTTACTCTAATCTCCTGTCATGCAGGAAAGCACAACTGAAACACTCCTGAAAAAGGCTATCCAGCCTCTGCTTAAAGACCTTCCCAGAAGGATAATCCACAACCCTCAAAGGCAGCCCACTATCAAACAGCTCTTACAGTCAATAAATTCTTTCTAATTTTCAAGGTAGAATATTTCTTCTTGTAATTTGAAACTGTGGCCACTGTCCTCTGAACATGCTCTAACTTGTCAATGTCATCTTGTACACTGGCATCCAGAACTGTATGTGTAGCATTATCACAGCAAGTCAGGAAGATGCTTGCATCAGGGAGTCTCAAAGACCTTCTTATATAAGCCACTAAAAGTCAAACCATGTGAAACTGGACAGTTTTGCAAGCTAGAAACCCAACAAGATCCCTGTTAATATGGCATGGCACTCTGTTGGTTAGTCTCAACTAGATTAGACCCATTCAATCAATTATAGAATGGTGAACCAACTATTCTAATGGTGAATCCTATTAAATTGTGATGGATCTACTCCACTGAGGACTAACAACAGAATTTAAGCCATCTTTGCTGTAAACAAAATTTGAAGTCAGTTCTAACTCAAAGATATATCTCACTTCGCCCACTGAGAGTGTCTTCATTATTTTCGGATCCAAAGAGGCCTAATAACGCTATTAGAGTACAGCTGGATGAACAGCATATTCATGTTTTTTATGAGTACTGGGGAACCAATCAAAATAGAACCAACACTTCAGCAATAACAATCAATTTTGGTTTTAGTTCCCTCAGAATTCCTTGGACATTTGATCTAGCTGCAAGAACTGCTGAATCCATTTTTAAAATAAAAATAAAGAAAATGAGTTGGCAGCTCAAACAATTCTTATCAGCAGCAACGTGTCTTTAATCACTGGTTCAGACTAGACTGCTTTAGTGCTTCTGTTATCCCTGGTCAATATACTTGATTAAAACTCAAGAACTGGATCTTCTTAAATTGGCAAAAACAAATTGTAAATTTAATTTGTTCACCAGAGCATGAGCCTAAGACTTAACTATATTAAATAAGCCTTATCAAACAGAAGTATACATACAGCTTTAAATCATTTCTATTTCTCTTTATCTCTGAACTAAACATATCTGTTTTCTCTCCTACTATAAAGCCTTTCACCATTATAAAAAGCAATTGATTTTTATTTTTATTTTCTAATTCAAACTAATAATGTTGGCATTCATGATGATACACATGATGAAACTTTAAAACTATTGGCAGAAGCATAATAGAAAAATGCTTTTTATCCCTTTCTGGCAAGAAAATAAGAGCACTAGGTCTGTGTATAGACATATAGCTCAAAGTTCAATGTGATGATTCAGATCTGGACCCCATCTGGACCAATCCAAACCCAACCCATTCTAATCTGGGCCCCAAATCCAAATAATGATGTATGAATCTTGATTGTCAATCTGGTGTTCACTCTGGTTCTCAGCAACTAAAACCAACTGTAAGTTTAAAAAAAAAGTTCCACACATTCACATAAAATTTGGAAACATAGCAGATGATAAAGACCCATCCTAATTATAAATAGGTAATAAGGTATCTGTAAAAGTTTCTGTTTTTCAGCAAACAAAATCTGTTTTAAAAGCTGTTGTTGCCTCCTTGGACTTTACAATCCATTTCACATTATTTTTGTCCTGGCACTATTCAGACCATCAGCCAGATAAGTCTAACTACCTAACTTGGTGATAATAAGAATATAATAATTAAATTAATGACTGTGTATTTGAAGCCAGCATTATTTTTGCTTTAATTTAACAAAAAACCTAGTTGGTAAGGAGGTAGGAGGGAGATGAATTCATGCTTTACAGCACTCCCTTGGTATCTGATGGCATTTTGTTCCAGGACACCATAGATACCAAAATCTGTAGATGCTCAAGTCCCATTAAATACAGTGGCATAGCAAAATGTGTCCCTCATATAAAGTTGCAAAATCAAGGTTTGTATTTTGGACCACACACACACACATTAATATTTCCACGCCATGGATGGTTGGATCCATGGGTAAGGGATCTGTGGATATAGAGGACTGACTGTACTTATTATGACAATCATGGCATGCTGAGATCCCTGATGATCCTTCTGCAACCTCCAAGGTGTTGGATGATCTAGGCTGGCAATGGAAACTTCTTTCTCATGGCCCCATACTCTTTCATCACATCTCTTTCAGAGCTGCTTACCAAAGCATCACAAGGGGTAGAGGGAGGTCTTAGAGCAAACAATCCATTGTCTTTATCCTACAAAGCTCACGTTTTCTTCTGTCTTTGCAGTGAGCAATTCTCCTTGATGCTTAAAATGTCATAGTAGGCTGCTGATACTTTGTTGTTTCACCCAGTTCATTTGCTGCCTACAATGAAGGCAGACAGCAATCCTCTACTTTGAAATCAACCCAACAAAAGCTTCACCTTTTCTATCATGATTCAGACAACCTATTTCTATATATCACCTAAGTAAGGAGGAGGAAGAACTGTAGTACCTGAACAGGTTCTATTACATAAAACACAGACTCAGACAAATTAACAAGAAACGCAAATAGTATATGAAGGTAAGCTATTTTAAAAAGGCAGAATGATACTAAAGAATGATTCACTGAAACCAACACCTGTACCCCTCAACAATGTTCTTTTATGGTCTGCTTCTAACACAGAATGAAGAAACAGTGACAGAGATTGACATTAACCTGAAAGACCTCATATAGTCCCTGCCTGTAAGCACTGTAACTAGAGACTGCTGGTGAGAGTCATGCCCAAGATTGTACATTAGAACTATCCATGAGCAAGGCCCAGCTCCACACCTTCCCATCTGCATCACACCAGCTTGGTATTTTCCTCATATGGTTATGTTAGAGGCATGCTCTCTAACTTTCTACCGTTGATTTTTGATGTGCAGTTAATTCAAGCAGCTTTGCACTGTGGCATTCCTTTCTGGAATTGAACTGGGCCAACCCAACACCCTCCAGAACTGGTGGAGCTCAATGAATATGAGCCTGATTTCTTCTTTTATTTGAGATGGAATTGCAGAAGTTGAATAGCCGTAATCAACCCCTCAAAAGATTGGACAATCTAGCTTTTGACAGACATTACGCATTATTAAACTACAGCCTAAAACCCTTGCATACCTGAAAATAAATTCAATTGAAATTGGTGGGTCATAGCCAACTGTGTCCAAATCTGTGCACAGTGGGATGTATCCAGCTGTATCAAAATCCACTCTAGGGTAACAGTGAACCATGGGAGGTGATGAAATGGAGTGTAGGGAAAAAAGAATCTGCTAAAATTGCATGTGATTTCCTTCATGCTGCACCAGAGCTGTCTATAAATAGAAGGACACCACTGGATAGTAGCCTGTGGATGCTACAGTCACTCACTACTAACCATAGAGAAAAAGTGACTGTAGAGTCAACAGTGTTGGGGATTGGCCATGCTGGGTGAGGAATTCTGGGAGTTGTAGTCTGAAAAGTATCTTTTCCAAACTCTGGTGAAGATCTGCATGTGTAAATGAGACACCCCAACATTAGTACTGTACCACAGTGAGACATTTCATCTTACCAGATGTTGAAAGCAATCAGTTCACAAAACTCTCCATCATTAATCATTATTTATTTAGATATTAATTCCCAATACAGGGAGAAGATGGTGAAATGCTAACAGAGAGAAGGGAGAACTATTCATCACTTTCTTTGCCTCAGTCTTTTCCCTAAAGGAAAACAGTCTTCTACCTCTTCTTCAACTATCAAATGTCAAGGAACAGTAGGGGGGTGTTCCCAATCTACCAGGAAATAGTAGTATATTTGTGTCCATTGACTACAACTGTTTCTTTCTTTCCTGGAAAATTTATAGGAATCACCAGCCAATAGATCAGGGACTAGCACAGGTCCAGGGACTGCCACTTTAACACTCTTCTACCTGATAAAAACAGAACAAAATGATTCAGTAAGGAGACTTCAGCCTCAAATAGGTAAAGAGGTGCTACTGGGATACATAGCTAATCTAAATGAATTCAGACCTCCAGGGCCAGATGAACTACAACTACAGATAGTAAAGGAACTTGCATATGTAATCTAAGAGTCATTATAGGTATTGTTTGATCATCTTTGTGAATTCCTGTAAAACAGGAGAGATTCCAGCTGACTGAATAAGGTGAAACGATGTCCTTATCTTTGTGTGTATGTAGAGGAGAGGGAAAACAAGCAACCATAGAGCAGTCAGTTTGAGATCAGCCTTGGGAAAAGTTCTAGACAAATTATTAAACAGTCAGTTTGTGAGCAGTTAGAAAGGAATGATATGATTATTAAGTGGATGCATGGGTTTCTCTCTCTTTCTTTCTCTTTCTTTCTTTCAAAAAAATGCAAACCGTATATCTGCATCCTCTTCCTAACAGTTACAAGCCTGATAGATCAGAGGAATGCTGTGAATGTAACTTATCTTGATTCCAGTAAGGCCTTCAACAAGGTTCTGCATTATATTCTTGCAGACAAGCTTGTAAAATGTGAGCTAACCAGTGCTATCCTTAGGTTAATTTGTAACTGGTTCACAGATCAAACCCACTGAGTACTTACCAATGGTTGCTCTTCATCCTGTAGAGAAATAACTAGTGGGGTACTCTAGGATTCTGCCTTAGGCTTAGTGTGTTCAACATATTTGTAAATGACTGATGATGGAGGACCCAAATTTGTAGAAGAATTGAGAAGGATAGCTAATACTCCAGAGGACAGGATCAAAATGCAAAACTGCATTGAGACTGGAGAGCTGGACCAAAACTAACAAAATGAATTTCAACAACAATACATATAAGGTGTTAAATTTAGTCCAGAAAAATAAAGTACACAATACAAAATGGGTGGCACTTTAATTGATAACAGTACATTTAAGAAAAAAAAACCTAAGGTTCTCAGTAGTACACAAACTAAACATGACATGTAAATTTACAGCGCTATATAAATAAAGGTTAACAACAACAACAACAACAACAACAACAACGAGATACAGTGGGCAAAAAGACAATACCATACTGGATTAACAGGAGTCTAGAGTCAATATCAACACAAGTAATGGTGTCATTCTATTCTACTTTGGTCAGAGCTCACCAGAATCCAGTTCTGAGAACCACAGTTCAAGAAGAATATTAAGATGAAACATTTCCAGAGGAGGTCAATTAAGATGATTAAAGGTCTGTAAACCAAGCCATATGAGAAATGGCTTAGGCAGCTGGGTACATCTAGCTTGAAGAAGAGAAAACAGGAAGGTGACATAACAGCCATAGTTAAATATCTGAAGGGTTATCATGGAGATGCTGGAGCAAGCTTATTTAGTGCTGCTTCAAAGACCAGAATGGAAACCAATGGATTCCAGTTGCAAGGAAAAATATGCATAAACATTAGGAAGAACTTCCTGATGGCAAGAGCCATTTTTCAGTGGGTGCACTGCCTCAGAGGGTGCTGGAGCCTTCATTAGAGGTTTTTAAAGGGAGTTTGGATGGCTGTCCTTTGAGAGTGCTTTAGTAGAGTATTGCAGGAGGTTGGATTAGATGGTCCTTGCAGACCTTCTTACTCTAATATTCTATAATTTGCATTCTGTCTTTCAGAGCTAACCCATTAATTGGAGCTTACAGCCTATTAAAAATGCAAGCATAATTGCAGTATAATTATAATGTATAAAACTGCAATTTATAAATTGTATAAATAGCTAAAACATCAACATCCATCAGCAATTAAAATTATATAAACAATTTTCCCTATTATAAATATAAACTCAAAACAGCCAGGAGTGCGAGACAGTATGTATAACAGCAGTTAAAGAAATCAAATGAAAATACGCTGTGAGGTGTTGGCAGATTTTGCCTCCTATCCTTGCCACTCGTGTGTGATCCTCAAAAACAGTACAGCTGCTAGCATAGTCACCAAATGGGTTCTAAGTCTTGCAAGGCCACTTCTTTCATCACACAAATCAGAAAGTTTGTAATGCATCATAAACATTCGTCATACTTTATATTATCTGAAGTATGAAATGTCATAAATTAGATCACACACCATTTTAGTAAAGACCAGTGGCAACAGGCAGTTCCCAGGTGACTGTGATGGGGAATCCCACTAAGGCTTGCAGAAATTATTCAGTTTGACACCACTTTAAATGCTATGGCTGAATGCTGTGGAATTCTGGGATGTGTAGTTTGCTGGGGGACCAGAGCTCTCTGACAGAGAAGGCTAAGTATCTTACAGAACTACAAATCCCATAATTTGGCTGCTTGCATTTTCTCCACTCTAAAGGAGCTATCCAAGGTGATGACCCTACTGTGGGAATAGGTCTCAGCCCTTTGGATAGCATTTTCAAATTCAGACTAAAGCCCACAGGGGATTCACCACCCCAGCAGTGACTGCTGAAAATGACCTTGCAAGAATGAAGACATTTTTTACTCTCTCATAATTCAATAATTTTTCATAATTAAATAATAACTGACTACTATCTATCAACTATCTCTCTGTCTGCATACTTATCTGAGTTTTATTTATTTTTTATCTATTTTGTTTATTTAAATGAGATTAGTTTTGCAGTTCTTTGGATCCTGTCAGTCTTGCACATAAAAAGTCTTATAATCTATGCACAACAGGAATATTAATCCTTTTATTTGAAATAGAAAAGCTAGATGCATGATCAGTGAGTGCTGTCTAAAAGTACATTGTGGTAATAATTAGTTAAAGCAGAGAGTTTATTTAGTTCTTTTTCCCTCCCAAATCCCTATCTGTGCCCTAAGGTAAAAGAGAAGAACACAACAGCATGGAATCCTATTATACAAAATGCTTTAAGAATTAATTTTCATACCCTAAGGAAATATATAATTATGATTATTAGAAACTCCATCTGGTTTGGCTGCATCTGTTTAAGTCAGATAAAGACAAAAGAAACATTGGTCAGGAATGATAATGATCTAGGAATAAAGACAATTCTGCTTCTCAGATCAGCAAGTGAAAAACTTTTTATACATAATTTATGAAATATTATTTATCATTACAGGTTTAAAGATCTTATATTCTGCAAACAGAAGAAGACTTATTACAACTAAGCAATACTAAAATGGTTTTTTTAGTATTAATCACACAGTTGGGAGTGGGCAAACTGTAAATTGTAAATTTCATTTTAAACTTCATTGTAAACTTCATTTGAAAACTGTAAACTTCGTTTTAAAATTGAAGCAGGGATTTTTAGAGATGAGGGCTAACTAAGCAGTAGTATCTTATTTTGCCCTAGTCATAAGTACACTCTGCTCAGACCATTGATCTAAAACAAACAGGGGTTATTTTTTTTTAAAGGGTAAAAATAACATTACTTCCACCATCAAAACTAAATAAGCTCCTGAATGTCAGGTCCAGCAGGATATCAAGTTCTGGCTTCAGTAGCTGAAACTCAGAAAACCTTTATTTAAGAGATTATAGCTTCAGCCCAGTGATGTTCATTGTCAATACTGACCAGCAGACTTTACAACTGACTAATTAACCTACACACAATTTCAGAAATACTTTTCCATTATAATTAATAAACACAATTCTTGTTCTCTTTCCCACCCTGTCACTTTTTTGTTGTTACAGCCAAAATGACTTTGAATAGGCTTAGCTCACGCTTACCTCCTTTCCAGTGGTATCTCAGCACCTATATCTGAGACCAGCAATACTAAACAATACCACTTCCACTGTCACACCTAATTTCCAAAATTTTCCCAATATTTTATGCCAGTCAAATTGTCTATGCAACTGAAGATAATTACCATCATCCTCTTTCATATGGCTGAAGATGACCCCTATGCAGGAGGGCTAAATGGGAAGGGATTCCCTTTCATCTCAGCACTACAAAGTACCATCAGCATATGAAAAGAGTTGAAATGTAAATCTAGGTGCAGCACATTATTCAAGGCAAAGAATTGTCATCATAAGGATAAACAGGTAGCACTAATTTTATTGTGTGCCCTTAAGATGGAGGTTGGGATCTTACCAAAATACTTCAGAGCTGTCCCCAGTATCACAGTGCAAAAGAGGTCACAGCTCATTTTGCCAAATGAGTAGTTTGCAAGTAGTTTGAAAGCATGTAGAAATGCAAGTAGATAAATAGTAGGAAGTAGATAAAAAGTAGTACTTTGGTAGGAAGGTAACAGGGTTCTGTGTGCCTTGGCATTTAGTCATGGTGGCCATATGTCCATGCAGCTGTCTTTCACAACGCTGGCTCCCTCAGCTTAGTAATGCAAATGAGCATCACCCCCTACAGTTAAACATGACTAGACAATCACATCAAAGGGGAAACTGTTACTTTTTACCTTTTACTTTTTTATGGACCAAAAAGCAGTATGTATTTTTAGAATCAATCCATTGATATGATCACTGGTTAGTTGACAGATGTAAATTTGGGGGTTTTATGAACAAGTACATCATAGCAGAAGGGCCTGTGTGCTGTACTGGTTTGAGCATTGGACTACAACTCTGGAGATTAGGGTTCAATTCCCCAAGTTACCATGGCCAAGTCATATGCTCTCAGCCTCAAATGAAGACATTGGCAAACCTGCTCTGAACAAATCTTGCCAAGAAAACTTCATATAGGATCGCATTAGTGTCACCACAAGTCCTAAATGACTTGAAGGCACATAGAAACAGCAGCAACAACAATGCATATTAGCAGTGACTGTGTGCTTTATAGCATGTTCATTTGATTATGCATTCAGTACTGTTATTCCTCCATGTATGGCAACACCCACTTCACAATTGCCCAGAACTAGTGAAAATTAATTTTTTTAATGAAAAGTTGCATGATCCGTACTTGATTAATTCTGGATGTTTTACCTTACTCAAATAGAAAACAATATTTCAAGTTGATTATGATTAGCCACACTTGTGCAATACACCACTGGTATGTGCATACTTTCCATGGCAGAAGGGTGGATTCTTGTCTCTCTCCATCCATCCATCAAGGATATGCCCACAGTCACTGATATCATTAAGTTTCTGATCAAAGAAGATTTTGTACCTCCTGCATAAATCTGGAACCATGCTTCACTCCTCCAACACTTTCCTTTATGTAAGAGGAGGTGAAGGAGCAAAAGAAGATTTAATGCAGGGGAAGGAACCACTAAAGAATGGATCTTAAATGTTTAAAGCAATTTTGGAGCATCTGGAGGCCATTTTACACACACATACTGATGCAAAGCAAGCCATACCAGTCCTCCCCATCAAACAAAAAAACTTCTAATTCCACAAGTGTGGAATTTCCACAAGTGTGCTTTTTTGTTTTTGTTGTGTTTGCTTGTTTGCTTGGGGAAAAAGTGTGGTTATCAATTTTAAAAAAATCATGATACAATGATTGACATAACATATTGGGAAGAGCAGGGACAAACCCATGTGCTCTATCCTCTCCCCCACGTTCCTTT
The DNA here is from genome assembly GCA_034509955.1 of Urosaurus nigricauda. Taxonomy (NCBI): domain Eukaryota; kingdom Metazoa; phylum Chordata; class Lepidosauria; order Squamata; family Phrynosomatidae; genus Urosaurus; species Urosaurus nigricauda. The sequence continues at coordinate 37,025,365 of JAOEGL010000002.1, forward strand.
TGCTAGTTCTGCAGACTTCTGCATTGTCATAATTCACCTGGAGGAAGTAGACTCAAAGAAGTCAGAGTTATAGGAGTCTCAGCCTCCAGAAGGTGACTTCCTCCCAACGGCAGATGTAAATTCTGCTGAGTCTCTGCACAACAACCCCCCATTTATGTCAGGGCAGATAGATACTGAGGAGAAGTATGTGCAATGTGATGGTTAGCCAAGGAGGAATAACTGCATCATGCAAAAAGTTTAAATAGGTGGTGCTGCACAATTAGCCAAATGGTGTGCAAGGCAAAGAGCTATAAACCTCCCACCAACTAGGGAAGTACTTGTTCCAGATAATTGTTCATCAAAGTGGTGCATGTATTCCTGTGCTTTCAGACTACATGGATTCCTGACCTCTACATTGGCTTTATGTTGTAAATCTTGTTCTCTTCTCCATTTGGTTTTGTTCATTATGACTGCTGGCTTCTTGTGTCTTGTTTCATAATGTCTGAGACCTTGCTGTTGCACTATCTCTAATTTTCAGAGAACTCTCTGGATTACACATGTGTAATTTGAACTGGTCTGACTAAACTGTGACTGGTTCACCTTACTAGAATCTGACTTTCCTAATACTGGCTGCCTCTACACCTAGGACTCACATAATGGAGGCAGGACAGACGAGGGCATCTGCAACTACTTGTGTAACTTTAGAGATGTAAATATTTGATTATTCCATTCTCACATGCAATAAAAAAAGATTTAGAAAACTTTTCTCTATGGTGGATGAGACTATCAGGGCTTTTGCATGTTTTAAACAAATGTTCACATATCATGCTTCTTTTTGAAAAAAAAATCATTTGCAAAAAAATGGAGAAAATATAGTGGGTCTTTTGCATGTTTTTGTGGAAAACCCACTCAAAATATTGAAAAGTGCTAAAAGATTTTTAAAAATTGTACAATTGATGGGGGTGTTTTTCAATGAGATTCCGTTCTTGTCAAGGAGGAAGAAATTTGCAAATATTTTAAAGCCTGTATCTCTATTAACCTTAATGCATAATTCGCAACTCTGATCTTCCAGGCTTAAATTGTGGAATCTATAGTAGATGACTCCTAATTGCAAAAATAATTGACTGGAGGAAGATGAAGCTATATAGTTAAAGTGTGAAGGGCAACATATTTAACTCAGTCTTCCTCCCATGTAAATCTAATCATATGTGGGGGAGGAAGAATTACTTTACAGGGCTTCTCTCATGGCTATCATTTGTCTCTGTGACTGAACAGGTGGACAAGCTGTGCAGCTTTCTACCTGGAAAGAAGATATATGAGAATGTTCGTTGCTTTAACAAAAATGTAAATTCGGTCCTTACTGTACTTTCTTTTCTGTGCTCTTACTTCTCCACTCATGGTTGATAACCTCAAGCTGTTTTGTCAGCCAGTAGGAGGAACAAAACCATAAGATATGAACAGGAAATAAATGGGAATGAATTCACATATACCCATTCAAGGTTCAGTTGTGACTAGTGCATGTGTTTCATAACAAACAGGCAGTGAAAGGGGAATTCTTACTGTTTTCATTTTTTCATACATTCCAGACCAATGCACAGCCCATGGAATTTCACAGGTAGCTGCTGATAAGATATTCCAGTTTTGTAAAGATGCTTATTGTTCCCAAGACTAACTAGAAGATGGAGTTTAGCATAAGATCCATCATGTGACGGAGAGGCTGACAAGACTTGTCAAGCCTACTGACCGTTATCCCCTTCTTTTGGTTCATGTGGGAACCAATGATACTGCAAGGCACAGCCTTCAGAATATCAAAAGGGATTATGAGGCTCTGGGAAGGAAGCTGAAAGAGATGGATGCACAGGTTGTCATCTCATCTCTTCTCCCGGTGGAAGGGCATGGTCCAGGAAGGGAGAGGAAAATAGCAAAGGTGAATAACTGGCTCCGTAGATGGTGCCGCCAAGAACAGTTTGGATTCTTGGATCATGGGCTGCGGTTCCATGAGGAGGGACTTCTGGCAAGGGATGGACTGCATCTCACGCCAGTTGGCAAAAACGTTTTTGCCAACAGTCTGAAGAATCTGATCAGGAGGGCTTTAAACTGAGTTATGTGGGGGAGGGAGACATTATACTGGAAGGCAAAAGGAATGGAGAGAATAGTCCAAGTGGCATAGAGGGAACAAGGCAAACAGTGCAAGGACCCAACAGTAGGAGGCAAAAAACCATGCAAAAGCAGCAAGTAAAGAGGACACATGGTCTTAGATGTCTCTACACTAATGCACAAAGTATGGGAAATAAGCAGGATGAACTTGAACTCCTAGCACAACAAGGGAAATATGATATAATAGGCATCACTGAAACCTGGTGGGATGAGTCTCATGATTGGAATGTAGAAATAGAGGGGTATAACCTTTTTAAGAGAAACAGGCCAAGCAGGAAAGGAGGAGGAATAGCATTATATGTCAGGGATATTTACACCAGTGAAGAGATGCAGGAAGTCAATACTGGAAGCCAGGTGGAGAGCATCTGGATAAAAATTAAAGGAGAGGGAAATAACAGGGATGTTACTGTGGGAGTCTACTACAGACCCCCGACTCAGGCAGAGGAATTGGATGATGCCTTTCTAGAACAGATAATCACATACTCAGAAAAGAGAGATGTAGTAGTGATGGGTGACTTCAACTAGCCTGATATTTGCTGGAAGTCAAACTCAGCCAAATCCTCAAAGTCTAGCAAATTCCTCACTTGCCTCAAAGACAATTTCATTGTCCAAAAGGTGGAAGAGGCAACAAGGGGATCAGCCATTTTAGATCTGATCTTAACCAACAGGGAAGACCTAGTTGATGGGGTGCAAGTGGTTGGATCCTTAGGTGGAAGTGACCATGTTCTCCTGGAGTTTGTAATACAGTGGAAGGGAGAAGCTAGGCATAGTCAGACACGCACTCTAGACTTTAGGAGAGCTAATTTCAATCAACTTAGAGAAATACTGGGAGTGATCCCATGGTCAGGAATACTAAAAGAAAAGGGAGTTCAAGACGGATGGGAGTTTCTCAAAAGGGAGATATTGAAGGCACAATTTCAAACAGTCCCAATGAGGAAGAAAAATGGAAGATGTCTCAAGAAGCCAGGATGGATGACTAAGGAACTTTCAAATGAGCTAAGTTTTAAACGGAACATGTATAAGAAATGGAAAAATGGAGAAATCACGAAAGAGGAATTCAAACAAATAGCCAGCACATGTAGGGGTAAAGTCAGAAAAGCTAAAGCACAGAATGAACTCAGGCTTGCTAGAGAGGTTAAGAACAATAAAAAGGGCTTTTTTGGATATGTCCGCAGCAAAAGGAAGAAGAAGGAAACAGTGGGGCCACTGCGTGCAGAAGATGGCAAAATGCTCACAGGGGACAGAGAAAAGGCAGAATTACTCAACACCTTCTTTGCTTCAGTCTTCTCAGAAAAGGCAAAGGGTGCTGAACCTAAGGATAATGGAGACAGAATAGAGGAAATTCAGCACAGAATAAGTAAAGAGGTAGTACAGGAATACCTGGTTAACCTAAATGAATATAAATCTCCAGGACCAGATGAACTACATCCTAGAGTATTAAAAGAACTGGCAAATGTAATATCAGAGCCATTGGCAATAATCTTTGAGAACTCCTGGAGAACAGGAGAAGTCCCAGCAGACTGGAGGAGGGCAAACGTTGTCCCCATCTTCAAAAAGGGAAAAAAAGAGGATCCCAACAATTATCGTCCAGTTAGTCTGACATCAATTCCAGGAAAGGTTCTAGAGCAGATCATTAAGCAGAGAGTCTGTGAACTCTTAGAGGCCAATGCCATAATCACAAAAAGCCAACACGGGTTTCAGAGAAACAAGTCATGCCAAACGAACCTGATCTCTTTTTTTGATAAAATTACCAGCTTAGTAGATGAAGGGAATGCTGTGGATATAGTATACCTCGATTTCAGTAAGGCCTTTGACAAGGTTCCCCATGACATTCTTGCAAACAAGCTTGCAAAATGTGGGATAGACAAGTTAACTGTTACATGGATTTGTAATTGGTTGAGTGGCCGAACTCAAAGGGTGCTCAACAATGGCTCCTTTTCATCCTGGAGAGAAGTGACCAGTGGGGTCCCACAGGGTTCTGTCCTGGGCCCAGTGCTATTCAACATCTTTATTAATGATTTGGATGACAGAATTGGGGGCATACTTATCAAATTTGCAGATGACACTAAACTGGGAGGAGTAGCTAATACCCCAGAGGACAGGATCAAAATTCAAAATGACCTGAATAGACTAGAAAGGTGGGCCAGTGCTAACAAAATGAAATTCAATGCGGAGAAATGTAAGGTTCTGCACTTAGGGCGGAAAAATGAAATGCACAGATATAGGATGGGGGACACCTGGCTGAATGAGACCACATGTGAAAGGGATCTAGGAGTCCAAGTAGACCATAAGCTGAACATGAGTCAACAGTGTGGTGCGGCAGCTAAAAAAGCCAATGCAATTTTAGGCTGCATCAATAGAAGTATAGGGTCTAGATCAAGGGAAGTTATAGTGCCACTCTATTCTGCTTTGGTCAGGCCCCACCTGGAATACTGTGTCCAGTTCTGGGCACCACAATTCAAAAAAGATGTGGAGAAACTGGAGCATGTCCAAAGGAGGGCAACTAAGATGGTGAAGGGTCTGGAAACCTTGCCCTATGAGGAATGCCTTAGGGAACTGGGAATGTTTAGCCTGGAGAAGAGAAGGTTAAGAGGTGATATGATAGCCCTGTTTAAATATTTGAAGGGATGTCATATTGAGGAGGGAGCAAGCTTGTTTTCTGCTGCTGCAGAGACTAGAACGCGGAACAATGGATGCAAACTGCAGGAAAAGAGATTCCACCTCAACATTAGGAGGAACTTCCTGACAGTAAGGGCTGTTCGACAGTGGAACACACTCCCTCGGAGTGTAGTGGAGTCTCCTTCCTTAGGGGTCTTTAAGCAGAGGCTGGATGGCCATCTGTCAGGGATGCTTTGATTTGGAGTTCCTGCATGGCAGGGGGTTGGACTGGATGGCCCTTGTGGTCTCTTCCAACTCTATGATTCTATGATTCTATGATTCTATGATAACTGGTGGCTGTCAAAATCCAAGAAAATGAGGAAATAAATTAACACATTTTATTTTTTTTAAAAAAATGTGTGTGTTTGTGTTTCTAATTGTCTCTTTTAAAAAGTTATTTGCCCTTCAAAATGATTTGCCATGTGATCTTTGCACATCGTTTGATATCTGTGATTTATTCTGAAGCAGGTCACTGTGAATGTTAATATAATTTTGCACCTATCTGGTCTCAGTGCATCATGGAATGGAAAATGCTTTGAATAAATGCTCCTCTGGCTATCTACTATCAGCAGTTGCTCTCCAGCAGCATTCTCTCTCATTGTTATCTGCCATTTAGCAGTCTGAGGCCAACAGTCAGTAGCCAATTATTTTATTTGTAAAACATGATAATTAACATGAAATTGTCTAGAAGAGTACTTCAAAATATACTATATTGGGGGTGGGGGGAATAGTCTTCTGTGTTAGTAGTTGAAATGCACAATTAGCCTCAGATGTTATTCAACAAAATGAATGCTACACAGAAATGAGGGAGACAACATTTATATTAACTTTAATATAATACCCCATGGAATTCCATGAAATGACAACTATATATTAAAATTTTTACAGTGATACTGTTCATGCTGAAGAAGCCAAACAAAAGATTAAAGAATAAACATATTTATCAAAGTCACTACAGAACAATGCCTATATCTGTGGGACTGCTACCCACAGTTTCATTTACCTGTGTCTGAAAAAAATATGTTCTTGCTAGGCATTTCTCGGTCCTCCAGTGTGATTCTATGGTATGCTTCAGCTGGAACTTGTTCATTTCAATAGGGTTTGCTATTATCTGTGGTTTCACCTTTCCATGGTAAGTCCAGGAATGTGTCCCCCATAGAAATGAGGTTGTACTGTAAGAAAGGACTAGGAAAATCACTGCAAAAACAAAATCTGCAGCAAAACCTCCAATATTTATCCCTGTGGAGAAAGTCACGATATTGTAAGTCTTCGGGAGATCTTCTTCAGAATCCTTGGCCAATTGGCAGCCAGTGGCTTCAATGTCAGCAGCTAATTAATTTGCTCCACTCCAAAATTAAAGAAACTATCCAAAATGCTGAAACCAATCCTCCCCAAAGGTTCAGCACTTTGGATAGCTCCACTACCTGGCATCTAGGCCTGAATAAACTAGAAAGTAGGGGAGAGTATTCTCTTGTAAACCCACAACAATTGAATAGCCATCAGCCTATGAACACTGAACCTTTGAGTGAACAAAGGATATTTTCAGTAAAGGATGGGCTAAGCAGGTCACTTTTCACAAATTGGTACAAGTAAGCAAGTACAATAATCCCCAACTGTTTATTGTTTGAGGACAGGCAAGTGGTTACTGATTTAGAGCATGCATTACTAATTTTGCAGTGTTTGGCCCCCAAACCACCCAATCTCACATCACCATTACTGCGTCAGTTCAGTTGCTGTTATCAACATACTGTGTTAATAGAGCCATGATTCTTGGCACTATTGTACTTAGTACTAAAATTCAGAAGCAACCATAGTGGCTGTCTAGCAGGGAGAGCATCTCTTTCTCTTCCAGAATGTAAGAAAAATGCTAGAAGAAATTTTATTTCCCTTCTTTCTTTTTTGTGATAGAAGTAAGAACTGTGATTTTCCTTACAGTGGCAGCAGTGCCAATAATTTCAGGAACGGCAGCAGCAAATGAGAGGTGCTTGACATCACATAAATGGTCTGGGGATGATTGTGGCCCAGGGGATATACTACCCATCCCCAGTTTAAGGAATAAGAGGAACAAAGCAACATAAGAAACATTTGGTTTCAGGTTTCTTAAGTACAGAAATGCTATTTTATTTATACTGGAGATGACTGTCAGCAAGTATTTTACTCTTCCTCTTCAGCTCCATAATTGTTAACATGATTTGTTGTATATAATAATATGTGTGGGTGTGAGTGGCTGAAGCCAGACTTGGTAATCACTGAGGACCACTTATCAGAACAATTGGAAAGATTGAAGCTGCCTTTTTACTGATAGGAGGAAAAAAACAGTTAAAGGTTTTCTTAGAACAGGATAATTCAAGCATCTCCTAAAAGCCAACCTGAAACAGGACTTTTAATCTTCACTAACCATCTTCCACAGCAAGGATTTCAATAAGAGATTCTTTCTTTGTCATAGAGATCAAAATCATTGTTTCAAAGTCTCAAAGACAACAATAGTTCCCATGGAAGATCAAATGATGAGCAGAGGTCAGACTTTTTTAATTACTACAAATTAGTTTCAGGGATATTCTGTAAATTAAAAGGGACTATCACCACTTGGAAGATAAGCGGGGTCAGGTCTAGTTAGTAGTTGTATGGGAGACCAAGATGCTTAGGAAAGAACTGGCAAAACAACCTCCGAGTATTCTTCCTTACAAAACCCAATGAAAATCATGAGGTTGCCATAAGTCAATAGGTGACTTGAAGGCAGATACAAAGATATCACCACTTCTACCCCACTGGAGCACCTGAACATGTAGCCATCACGGAAGTTTTCTGGAGCAGAAAGTTTTTTTTCCCTTCATCATCTTATCAACCACTTGGGTGATTGGCAGTGTGTCTCTGCTCTCTCTATATGACCTTGTAAAAAAATGCTGCTGTGTGGTAAGTAGGACTCAAATGCACAGCAGGGATGACAAGTTCAGCATCATTTCAGGGCGTTGAACCTCATTGCTTGTTGAAGATCCCTGCTGCTTCAGTAATTCATGAGGCTGTACTGATAGAGTTTCCTGGAGCAGGTGGGGACCTTGGCTTTCCCCAGCCAAATCAAAGTGTCATATATTGAGGAACAGCAAACACACAGCACAGCATAGCAGCAAGGCAAAAGCACCTGGCAACCCTCCAGCAACTGAATGATGTTATAATTAAGCTGTCTTCATGAAAGCATGGCTTTTGACTGAACTCAGTAGAGAGCAGATAGTCCGGAATGTCAGAATTAAAAGACTGGTTCTATGGGGAGTTTTACTCTCTCCTTCCCAAGAAGGGGAAGGTAAATATATATTGTGTTTGTGTGTTGGGGGGGGGGGGTAATATATCCCCAAGAATGTCAAGAGTCATCTCTATCTGAAATTTTTTACTGAATACACAGCTCCCAATGGTTGATCTTTTCATACCAGAGAGCTTAGTGTAGGGCAGGGGTGGGAACACTATGGCCCTCCAAAGGGTATTGGACTGAAGCTCCCAGCAGCATACCCAGTGGTGAGAAACAGCTTGAGATCACATGATTCGCACCTCAATCTAGAGGCTATGGCACAGAGCTGGCCCAAGAACCTTTGCTACATGTGGCAAAAAATACAATAATAAAAAAATGACACCCACTCCCATTGTTGTTGTCGTTGTTGTTGTTGTTGTTGGGTGCCTTCAAGTCATTTCTAACTTATGGTGACCCTTAGGCCAACCTATAATGGGGTTTTCTTGGCAAGATTTGCTCAGAGTGAGTTTTTCATTTCCTTCCTCTGAGGCTGAGAGCATGTGGCTTGCCCAAGGTCACTCAGTGCACTTCATTGCTGAGTGGGGAATCAAGCCCCAGTCCCATACCATGTACTAAAGCCAAGTGAACTACCAACTAAATCTTTCTTCTGAACTGCTGATAGGACAGCATCCTCCACCACAGCTGAACAGAACAGACTGTGGAGTTTAGCTCACAATTAAAAAAATGTGACTTACCACTGCCAATTTGAATTCGAATTCAGGATACATCCAGATTTTATCACATGCATTTTGCCACCAATGCTGCCAGCCAGGTGAATCCCAGGTAATGTCTGGCTAGAATCAAAGCTCACCCAGCTGATTTACAAAGCCAGAGCCCAGCAATGGAGGAGCAGAAGGGGTGAATGCATGTCATTCCCAGCTGCTCTGTGGCTGGACTTTCTCCCTGAGGAGAAGACCTAGTGACAGAGGATCGGGGGTGGGGGGGGTGGGGGGTGAATGCACCCCCTCTGTCTCCTGCTGGAAGAGACCTGACAGCTGCATACTCCATCTGAATTGACTAGTCTCTTCCAGATGATTTTTAAATTGTGAATTTTAAATGATGAATTTTAGATGTGGATTATTTTAATATGAGCACTTCTTATTTGTCCTTTTAAACTGGTGTGTATTTTAACCAATGTGTTTTAACTGATGTTGTTGTTGATTAATTGCTGTTGTTCCCAACTTGATCCATGAGGAGAGGCGGGCAAGGAATAAACAAATATATCATCATAATCATCATCATGGGCAGGTGACCATACTTGAGAGCAAGACTTTGGCTGGAGAGGAAAGGTAAGGCAATCTACCACCATTGCTGCCACCCCGAACAACCGTTGCAGGGTCTGGCTGGGCAGCTAGGCTGGGCAGCCAGAGAGGCAGATGTGTAAGGTGGTAAGAGGCAGATGTGTAAAGTGGTCTTCCCACTTGCAGCCCTCCACACCAGGTGACACCATAGCTAATGACACCACTGCACACAGTGATCAGGTGACAAAGAGGGCCAATGGGGTTCCTCTTGGTCCTCTAACACTTTCACTTCCTCAGTCTGAGCAATTTGTTCAGCTATAGACTAAGCTGCTCGCAGCAGGCACTTTTATCTATTTGACAATTCACACAGCAGGTGCCTCATGAAAAAGGATGATTGCTCAAGTGGCAAGTGTTGGCTCCTTTCAACACTTGGTTGTGGTACTATGTATCTCCTTAGAATATTTTCTGGAGAGCTTGGAATCAACAAAAAACAGTAACACTGTTTTGCTTCAATGACACATGACAGGTAGCTTAAAAGGGCAGAAGTAGCTTTGGCTTTCTCCGTGGATCCTTGGTACCTTTTACACAGACCCCCTTGTGGTCCACCCGCTCCCAAAGGGATGGTGAAGGCAATCCTGTTCAACCCATAAGACTAGTTAGCACCCCTGTGCACTCGTCCTAATTCATTGCTGGCAGGAGAACTCAAATGAAAAGAGCAAGCAGTAAAATTACAGGCATGGCCTGCAAATGAACATATAAGCATGAATCTGTCATGTTTCCTATTCTCTGGGTGCCTCTGCTGTTAGCAGAACAAGTGAGTTTAAAAGAAATACCAAGGCTAGGCAAGATGAGAGCAGTTGTTGCTGTACCAGTTTGCATTATCAGTTCAAGTCTTGGAAATTCCATCAGTTTTGTCTCTGACATCCTCTTCCTCTTCTTTCTTCTTCCCCTCCTCCCCCTGGCATGCATAAGTTTAGTGGAACCCTCATTGCTTCTTTCTAATATCTCCTGACTCCTGCTCTTGACTTCTTGGCAAATGGTTCTTTCTCCTGTCCCCAGGTGAGTTTTTGTCCCAGGAAGGCTTCAGGGTATATAGGTATCAGAGTGGCTCCCACATCAATGGGCCAGCAAATCCACTCTGAGTTTTAGTTTCAACCCTAATGGGTTAAAAGCACTGGACATATTTTGGGACTAGGATTCAGTATTTTAGATGGTTCCTTTAAAATTTGGTATAAAACCTGGTATAGATTTACCACCTCATGAGTACTGGATGCACCAGACTCCAGTGTGTCTGCATTGTATGAACTCTCCTACCTTCCCTTTGTGTGTGAAGTAGTACTTGTGAGTGGCATTTTTTTTAAAAAAAGTAGAACTCTGGACCAGTTAGTGACAGGAATTGCTGTGGCTACACTTTGGATAAAACCTACTCAGACAAGAAATGTTAACAGCTCGGTCAAGCAGAAGTCAACACGCATATCTATTATTTCATTTATATGAAACCCAAAGAGGCTTACAGTGTACATTAAAACAAAATAGCTAAAACAATCTGTTATACAACACTTCAAAAACATTAAACATTACACAACAATCCATATTAATTTATAACAGTTAAAATGCATTCAAACCTATTACATATTAGGAGCTAGCCTATCTGTTGCACTAGCTCTGTTCAAATAAGAAGACCTTTGCTTGATGGGGGGGGGGGGGGGGAAGAACAGAGAGGGGCCAAGTGAGACTTTGAGCTCCTTTATCTAGAAGAAGCCACTGAAAAAGGTCTCTCCAAGTTATATGTCTCCTCCTTCCCTTGTGAGCCCTCATCTGAAGTCTGAAGCTCACCTCCATCAGATTTAGGCCTCATTATCATTCACTGGCTGCCAAAATAATCACAGATTATGATCCTGCAGGAGGAGATATATGGTGAATTTACATCTAGGCAGAACTATGGCCTGATGATGATGATGATGATGATGATAAGAAGAAGGAGGAGGAGCAGGAGGAGGAGGAGGAGATTTATTTCTATTTCGCCTTTTCCGGGTGGGAAATCAAAGCAGATTACAGCAAATATTAAAACAAAATACAATAAAATCACAGTCAATTTAAAAGCCCCTTCCCCTCCCCCCCCCAAAAAAGCACATAAAATTTAAACATTAAGTCTAGAAAAGGTCCCAGAGGATGTTTTGTTATTCTGCATCTATCTATAGGGGCATAGCCAGATGTTTTTCTGATGCCTCCCATTCTCCATGAGCCACTAGATAACTATTGATGGGGAAGGGTGAGCAGATGTCATAACCACAAAGGAGAACAAGGCACTGTAAATGGAGGACATTAAAGAAATATGGAGGACATTACATAATAAAAGCTAAAGACACTAATATAAATTCAAGCTTCTTAGTCCTGGTCAGAATGGAAGACATATTTTAACTGAAAATTGGTGCCGCCCGACTTACCGGGTTGGCGTGGTTGCCACGTGGTCTGAAGTGCCCTGTGACCACCACGGCCGCTCCCTTCCCGGCAGCCTTTGGCAGGGTGGGCTCACCTCACATTGGGTGCTGCCTTGCGTGGGAAGGGAGCCCGCCATTTCCAGTTGGGACTTCGTGTCCCAGGTTCCTCCGGGGCGAGGCGGCACCGCCTGATTGATGGCCGGGGCCCGCCTCACCCCCTGATTGGCTCCAGCCACCAGGTGGACGGTGCTTGGGCCGCCCTGGTCCAGCCATTGGCTGTTGGGCCTTTAAAAGGCTGGGGAGAGCGCACATCGGCACCTTTGTCAGCTTCGGCTCTCCCACCCTCCCTCCCTCTGTGGAGTTGTTGTCACAACTTTTGGGGTGCGTCAGCATAGGCCTGGATCTGGGGTGAGGGGTTTCCAGGGCTCTATGGCACTGGATCGGGAGTCATCGTGACCTGGGTGGATGGAACGGAATGGGTGGCCAGTGCGGGGGCCACACTCGTTGTACACCCGCTGACTAGAGTGCCTTGCAATTCGATTCGAGGCAGCGCAGTTGCAGAACTGCGCCACAGGACTGGGCTTGGCACCTACGTCATCCCGATGCTTGGCTTACAAGCAACCATACATTACACAACCATTGGGGTTGCAGATGTCCAGATCCAGACCTTATGCTTTGAGCCAACCCTATATATATTTTTCTATGAGATTTCTCCTGTGTTCCATCTGTGGCTTGTTCAATAAAGTTGTGGCCATTTTTTCTACAGCTTATTTTCCTGTGGTTACTGGCGCTCGACCTGCAAGGCAACTAGCCTATGTATGTCACTAACAGGATGCCAGGATGCTAAGTGGCCCATTAGGGCTCACTTAGCTCTTGAGGAAATGTGGGCAATGGGAGGAATGGTGGGGAAACTTCTGACATCTATCATCATCTCCCTCTGTAGGCAGATGGTACAACAGGTATACCACGCGGCACAAAATCTTCCTCATTAAATCAGTACCATGTCTGCTTATTAGACAGATCTATCCATCTGCGATTCCTCTGCATCTGTTCCCTCTATGTTGGCATAAATTGGCAATCCAGTCAGACTCTGTCCCTGTGCCATTTGGTCTGTTGTGAAAAATTTAGCTTTGGCAAGATTTAGCCCCACATTTCTCACAGCCCAGCGTTTCCTTTCGTTTACTGCTCAGTGGTTCTGCTACTTTGTTCCCACAAATTACACTCCGTTACTGTGAGCTCTTCAGATGACATCAGCTCCAGCTGCTGCTTTATTTTAATCCTTGGTTATTACAGCTTTTTTGTTTCAGTTTAAGAGTAGTGTAATTCAGTACATCCCTGCTATTTTGTAGGCCTATGGAATGGTGGGTTTCCTAGCAATCAATCATAGATATTACTATCACAAATCTTGGTGACATTTTGCAAAGAATTGGTGGGTTGCCAAAATAGTGTATTTCTTATTTTTAAAACTTATGTTTAACTTTCTTTTTTTTATTCATCTAGGATATGATATTGCCTTAAGTGCAGTACTTCATGTAATACAGGCATTCCTCAGTTAACAAATCCTTTGACAAAGAAGCTCCTTATTACAGAGGGTTGTTGTTTTTTTAAAATACCCATCCAGACAACCTTTCTTTCCTTCTTGTCCTCTGTCTAGCTGGAATATTTTAATGCCATTAGCATGGGGAGGATGGCAAAGGAGGGAACAACACAGAGTTTCAGTATCAGGTTAAAAGCTTTAGCTGGGAAATAATTTAATCTGCTCTAGCCAATCCTATCATAGCTGTGTTTGCCTTCCCAGAAAGCAAGTCGCTTCCAGACTCCTGGCTGAGCATAAATGAACAACAAAATAGGTAAGAAAGGGGAGAACAGTTAAGCTTATCCCAACATCTCCCAACAGGTTAATAATAATAATAATAATAATAATAATAATGTGTAAATTTGGCCCCCAAAATGAAAATGCAGTTGGTATCCTCTAGGGTTTGGTTCCAAGCCCCCCACCCCTCAGTGATACAAAAGCCATGGATGCCCAAGTCTCATTAGTAAAATTGCATAGTAAAATGGTGTCACTTAAATAAAATGACAAAATCAAGGTTCGCTTTTTGAAATTTAGGTATTTAAAAATATTTGTTCAAACTGTGGATGGTTGAATCCATGGATGAAGAATCTGTGGATTCGCACAAACAAACAAACAGCTTCATTTATATACCGCTTCATACCGCCTAAGGAGTGTCTAAGCGGTTTAAAACTGTAAGCTACTTGCCCCCAACAATCTAGGTACTCATTTTAGCGACCACGGAAGGATGCAAGCCTGACTCGAGCTTGAGCCCTTTTGCTGGTCTTGAACTCGCCACCTTATGCTTGCAGTACAAGCATTTAACCACTGCGCCACCAGGGCTCCTTCATAGGACTGACTATGAAAAAACTGGAGTCTGATCACAGGAAATACTATCCCTAGATACACTTTGGAAGAAGCTTTCAAGTGATCTCAAGTGATCAAGGCTGAAAATGTTTTTGTTTACATATGCAAAACTTACCTGGCCCATTTGTTTTATTCATACTGAAAAATCAGTATGCAAAGGGATCTTGTAGCCCCTTTGAGACTAACTGAAACAGAGAAGTTGGTAGCATGAGCTTTCATAGACTTGAGCCTACTTTCTCAATATATTGTTAGTTTTGCACTTTTTTAAAAAAATGTACTGAAACATGTGGGAATCAAAATAATCATAGATAACAAATCCTTCATTGAATGCTTTGCTTGTTGATGTCTTCTGTTTCATCCATTCCATCCAAGGATCTCATAGCACTTTCTGATTGTGGCCCTAAGAAGATTTTTACCTCTTCAGCAACCATATGATGTAGATTTCGCTAAGAAGTAATGAATGGCTCGGTTCACTGAATTCCATAACGGGATGGGAGTTTGAACCTTCACCCACTCAGGACACCCCAGTTCCAGTAGTGGAATCAGGAAACATACATATTAAGAAGGACATAGAAGGGGAAAATATTGCGAAGGGTGAGGCTAATTTCTGGATATTATGAGCATTCCATTACTGAATTTGCTAATGTAGATGGATTCAAGAGTTGACCATTGATAAATTTCTATTTTAACCCCACACTGATTTATTATGAAAAATCCCCAAATGTTTACAAAACAAGATAAGAATCTGAATTCAGGGGGAGGAGGGGCCCTCTGGATCTAGCCTCTCCTTTGTTCAGACAGATTAATTCAGTGTGCATTATTCCCTGAAGCACAAATCATGATCTCCTGCTCACTTCCTTTGGCTTAGAACAGCATTTGATTACAGTTGTTATACAACAGCTCCCATCATCTTTGCCTATCCCTAATCCTACAACTCTTGTGATACTTGCCCATAATCCTTACTCTGACCACCAAAAAGAGTTGCTGCTGCTCCCCACCTGCCATTTCTTACATGTAAAAGCATTGAGGAATAAGAGAAGAATCTGGCTATGTCCCTGTAGACATATGGTTACATACTTCACTGAAGTCTATCAAAGTCCTCAGAGGTCTCACCACATAACATAACATGCCACGCTACAGGGACTTCTTTAATACCAAATGCTTTCCACTAAGCACAAAATTACTGCTGGGAAGGGGATGGCTGCAGTGACTCTACAGTAGGTCTAGAGAGGATTTGTTGGTGTCAGTGTAGGAACAGAATACCAAGCTCTGCATCAAAGACAAAGAGATATATACAAGGCTGATTTACACCTGCATAAGCCATTAACTGGATGCCAGTTATTGCCTCAGGCTCCTCTTAGATATGAGAATTGTTTCTCCTTTTCCTTGCCAAACTAAATTTGTTTGTCTTCTCATGCCACATGGAAAGAGCACCTGGCTAAATACCCATCTCTGTGTTGTTGTTTTTTATTGAGCACAAATGTGTGTGTGTGCTTCCATTCCTTGTCATTTGCTATGCTCCTTGTCACACAGTTAAGCTTTATACACCATTCAAACACCAATAAAAATGCTTAGCAGGGGGGAAATCCATGTGTTCTTTTCCAAAGAGAAAAAAAAAGTAACAGAAGTCACAGATGCCTACTGTCAGCCAAATAACTATGTATTGCTGTAGAAGTATACATATTTATAGCACCATTCTATGCATGTTTGCTTAGATTTAGGTCCTATTATGTTCCAGCTCAGCATTTTATAAGCACTAGATGATTTGTTACAAGGCATAATATGACATACATTGTGGCTATCACTACTATCTCATATTCCGTCCCTTCTAGTAGATATGTTAATTATCAAAAACAGTGAGGAGGGATCTTATTCTTTTCAGCTCTATGTTTATAATAGGACTAGGCAAAGTATGATCTGCAGGATTTATGCACCCCCATGAATGTTTTGTGCCCCATGAGTGTTCCCACTGGTGTTTCCCAGTACCCTATTATCTATGAGAGGGACACCCTGAATTTGGGGACTTGAAGTGCCATATTGGGATGACATGTAGTGCTCCATATCCCGTATTCCCCAAATTGTGGAGAACAATTTCCAGACATTTTTCTAATAAACGTAGCATTTGGTAAGCATAGCAGAGAAGCCAAAACATGTCTCACATGCTACTTTTTGTCATTTTGCTGCATAACAAATGCTCCAGAGTGCATCTAGGGCCTGTTGTTCCCAAATGCAGATACTAGTCATCTTCACAACAGACCAAGTCCAGATTATTTGGTACACAGCAAAAGGATTATAGGCAGGGCTCCACCTCTTGCACGTCCAGCTGGTGCTTACTCTTCCTGCTCTCAGGAGACTGAGTGACACTTACTTTTTTGAATGAAGAAATTCACATCTCTGCACTGATTCAGAACCAATTCACTACATTTACTGCAATCGAATCTCTCCATGCCATTTTAACCCTGTTGCCATTCACATTTGCCAACATATCAATTTAAAATAGATGCACCTCAATTCCTGGGACTGATGCAGCATTATCCAAATTGATTTGGTACTGTGGTCATACTACCAAAGATGTGGATCATTGCGGCATTTAAAAAAAAGAACTGCTAAGGGGTCTGGTGCCAAATGCACTCATTTCAATGGGCTTTTCAGTCACCACTACCACCACCACCCCAAACTGCACCCAGTACAGTCAGGGCAATTGTGAACTTCATGGAAATCAACTGGTTCCTGAGAAAGTAGGACATGAGCCAAATCTATATAAGGTCAGCTTCAAATCATGTGAGAGGAGGGCTTCTCATGAAGGCAAGATTTGTTTAGAGGGGGTTTGCCTTTGCCATCCTGTGAGGCTGGGGGAGTGTGACTTGCCTAGGGTCCATGGCTGAGCAGGGATTCAAATCCTGGTCTCCAGAGTCATAGTTTAACTCTTAAACAATGACACCATGGTGGTTCTCAACTGAAGACTAGCCCAAGCATTTTCTTCATGATTAAGTTATCCCTCTGACATACAGAATGAAATATTTTACATCATTGTTCTATTATCATATTATTGGTCTTATTGCCTTGTGCTGGTTTGATATTAAACTGTTTTGAGATATACCCCACATGCATAAAGACTGAGTATAAAATTCTTCTTCAATAAATACATATGAATACAAATGAAGGGCAAGACCATGCTGAAATGAAACAATGAGGTTATTTATTCCTGGTCCAGTGATACATTTAAAAACAAAGGAGATGGGAAAGACAAAGCAAAACTGAATGACAAACAATGCAACTGCATTAAATTCCTTGTGAAACACAGAGGTACTCCAGAAGTATGTAATTACAAATAATCTGATACTGCAAGAATAGAAATAAACATGTTGAATAATATATCAAGAATTTCAGAGTATCAGCTGTTTCAAAATACACACACAAAGCAGACTGATATTTTAGAAATGTAAATCAGACAACAATGAGTGTGTATATGTGCCTTCAGGCTACCTGTCAACTTATGACAACTCATGAATTTCATAGGGTTTTCTTAGGCAAGGAATACTCAGAGATGGTTTTTCCAGTTCCTTCGTCTGAAGTATAGCTTACAAAATCTGGAATTTGTTGGTAGTTTCACATTCAAGTACTAACCAATGCTGACTCTGGTTAGCTTCCAATATCAGTCAGGATCTGTGCCAATAAAAAAATCAAATGATGAGAGAATGAAAGAAACAGGTGATCATTTATATATTCAGCTCAAGCCTTCCTCTGCAAAATAGGAGAAGTTGCCAAGCAAAGTAGTTGAGCAGTTTGGCTTTCTTGTCAAAATACACCTGTAAATAACATTACATATTTAATAATAATACATGCCATGAGAAATAAGCAACAGTACAAACAGCCACACTTATCAGCTTGATATAAAAACAAACATAACCATAGGTAAAAGGAATGTCTCATGTAGTCCATAGTTGAGCTGAACAGTCTTATAAATAGCTCTATATCAGTGGTTCTCAACCTGTGGGTCACAACCTCTTTTGGGGTCAAATGACCCTTTTACAGGGTTCGCCTAAGACCATCAGAAAACACATATTTACCACTACATGAGGAAGGGTCATGACATTTGGAAGGTTGAAAACCGCTGCTCTATATGAACAAATGTAAAAGGATTTAACTTGGCTAGTTCCAAAACTACAGATATAAATTTGGTTTACTTCATTCTTGTTTGCAAGTACTAGACATGTCAAAAGCTTTATCCCTATTGGACTTGATCAGTGGTTACAAACATTGGTCCTCTATTTATTTTGGACTTCAGATTCCAGAAACCCCAGACAACTTGGCAACAGCCAGGAATTATGGAACTGAAATCCAAAACATCTGGAGGAATAAAGGTTAGGAACCACTGGACTAGATTAGGATCATTTTTATTTTGTAGTTTGGTTTGGTTTGGTTTTGCGTTTCCAGATTTTGCTGTAAAAATTCTGAGGGTTGTTGTTCTTAGAATCATAGAATCATAGAGTTGGAAGAAACCACAAGGGTCATCCGTTCCAACCCCCTGCCATGCAGGAACTCTCAATCAAAGCATCCCCAAGACATGGCCTTCCAGCTTCTGTTTAAAGACCTCCAAAGAAAGAGATTCCACCACACTCCAAGGGAGTCTGTTCCACTGTCGAACAGCTCTTACTGTCAAGAAGTTCCTCCTAATGTTGAGGTGTAGCTTGCATCCATTGTTCAAGGTCCTATTCTCTGGAGCAGTAGAAAACAAGCTTGCTCCATCCTCAATGTGACACCCCTTCAAATACTTAAACAGGACTATCATGTCACCTCTTAACTGTCTCTTCTCCAGACTAAATATACCCAGCTCCCCTCATAAGGCATGGTTTCCAGACCCTTCACCATTTTGGTGGTCCTCCTCTGGGCACGCTCCAATTTGTCAACATCCTTTTTGAATTGTGGTGCCAAGAACTGGACACAGTATTCCAGATGAGGACTGATAAAAGCAGAAGAGAGTGACACTATTTCTTCCCTTTATCTAGACACTATACTTCTATTGATGCAAACTAAAATTGCATTTGGCCTTTTTAGCTGCTGCATCACACTGTTGACTTATGTTCAACTTGTGGTCTACTAGGATTACTAGATACTTTTCGCACATAGTTTCATTAAGCCAGGTGCCCCCCCCCCATCCTTTATCTATGCATTTCATTTTTCCACCCTAAGTTCAGTACCTTATATTTCTCCAAGTTGAAATTCATTTTGTTACCTTTTTGTCCAGCTTTCTAATCTATTAAGGTCTTCTTGAATTTTGATCCTGTCCTCTGAGGTATTAGCTACTCATCCTAATTTGGTGTCATCTGCAAATTTGATGAGCATGCCCTCTATTCTTTCATCCAAGTCACTGATAAAGATGTTGAATAGCACTGGGCACAAGACAGAATCCTATGGCACCCCACTACTCACTTCTGTCCATGGTGAAGAGGAGCCATTGTTGAGCACCTTTTGGGTTTGGCTGCTCAACCAATTACAAATCCACCTAACAGTCACATTGTCTAGCCCACATTTTTCCAGTTTTTCTGCAAGAATATCATGGGGGACCTTTTAAAGGCCTTACTGAAGTCGAGATATGCTATATCTACAGTATTCCCTTTGTCTACCAAGCTGGTAATTTTATCAAAAAATGAGAGCAGAGTAGTCTGGCATGATTTATTTCTCAGAA
This sequence comes from Urosaurus nigricauda, assembly GCA_034509955.1. NCBI lineage: Eukaryota > Metazoa > Chordata > Lepidosauria > Squamata > Phrynosomatidae > Urosaurus > Urosaurus nigricauda. Next base: position 37,045,229 of record JAOEGL010000002.1, read on the forward strand.
ACCCATGTTGAATTTTTGTGATTGTGGCATTGCTTTCTAAATGTTTAAAGACTCTCTGTTTAATGATCTGAGATAGAAACCTTCCTGGTACTGATGTCAGACTAACTGGATTATAATTGTTGGGATCCTCTCCCCCCCCCCCTTTATTTTTTTTGAAGATGGGGACAACGTTTGCCCTCCCCCAGTCTGCTGGGGCTTCTCCTGTTCTCCAGATGTTCTCAACATTATTGCCAATGGTTCTGAGATTACATTTTTCAGTTCTTTTAATACCTTTGGATGTAATTCATCTGGTGCTAGAGATTTAAAGTCATTTAGATTAACCAGGTGTTCTTGTACTTCTCCTTTACTTATTCTGTGCTGCATTTCTCCTGCTGTGTTGCACAAAAAACAATATTGGTCCCAGTGCAACTATCACCACATGACCATCCTACCCTCTATGCACTATGCAAAGTTGTTTCTGCAGATTTTCAAACTCAAGTCTTTAAAAGTCTGTTTTCTATTTTTGCCTTATGGATTGTGGCAATTAACTGCACGCTCTTTGGTATTTTTACCAGTGGAGTGCAGGAGGTGATTTCGGGAAGTTTATGGCTGTAACTACTCTAGATGCTCAAAGTAAGATAAAAAAGAGAATATATCTACATCTATCTATCTATCTATCTATCATCTATCTATCATCTATCTATCTTTGTTTCAGAAAATCCAGTCAACTATATTCCAGAGTCTTCCATGATAGGTGCATCTTAGGTTTGCCATAGGTCAGAAATGACTTGAAGGCACACCCCCACCACTACCACCGCAAAAGACACCCCTTCTATGTCACTAAATCAGCTCAGACATCTATTATGGATTCTCCATGTATTACCAGACTCTCTAAAGTGGTAAAGAAGAGGAGGAGAAAGATTTTTGTAAGGCACTTGTGAAATTGAGCCTTTTAAAATTTATGCAGCTGTTTTCTTCTCTTCCCAGCTCAAGAAAAGTACAAAGGATTGAAAATAAAAGCAGAGAGAGCATTTTCCAGCAACATTCGATAAAGATGTTCATGCAGGCCTTAAGTTTAACCTTAAATTTCAGTTTATCAGTTTAGATTTTTCTCCTAATGTAAATGCAAATAAAGTAATATTCGTAGCTTATTAATCCTTGTTTCTTAACTTTGTTATCTCTGCTTTTCTACAGTAGTGCGGCTTTCATTTTTAACACATTTAATACATGATGGGGGATTTTAAGCATAAAATTAAAGTGTGTTTTATAGTATTGATCAAGTGCTCTCAAGCTTTGTTTCTTCTAATTTCTTTTAAAAAAATCAACTGGAAACTTCTGCGAGCTAGCCTTGCCCAACTGAATTTGATATGGAAAATATTGTCTGATTAGGAGCTTTTACAAAGGATAACTTTGCTCTTAAATGTGATGATCCCGAGAGCAGAAGTACAGCCGAAAAGGGCACTTGATTAAAAAAGAGAGAGAGGGCACTGAGGCTAGAGTGGTGATGAGGGATTCTACAATTAATTACAAATGTGTGGGCAGCAGAGTGCACTGCATTTTAAGTTTTAACTTAATGAAGCTTTGTGCTGTATTCAATTATTACTGGCATGTCACTGCACTTATTTCTCTGTCAGGAACAAAACAGCAGGTGTTTTAGTACAGCATCTCAAAGGATTTTGATTCCGACCACTGCTACAAATTTAAATCCTAACTGGCCAGATGTCAAGAGCTACCATCTGCAAAGTGGATTGAGGACTTGCATTTTTAAAGTACGTATTTATTAAGATTTCATTGCTGATGTTCAAAGCACAGAAACTTTGATAACAAACTTGGACAAAATGTGGTGGGGCCAGAGGAAGAGGTTAAACAGTGGGCAGAGGTTCCCTTCATTCACATTCTTGATAAGAATTTTCAATAATTTCTGTTTCCTGAATCAACAAACTCTTCAGTTAACAAAGTTTATGACAAAGAAACTCCATTTTACAAAGTCTTTTCATGGCCACACACTGATTCCCTTCTTCTTTGTCTAGCTGGAATTTTTTAGAAACATCAGGATGGCAAAGATGATGAAGGAGCATTAGAGAAACAGATTTCATTGTTGAGATCAAGCAGTGTGTCTGCAGAAAACGATATAGTAAAATTTGAGTTGGAAAAGGATAAGATGCTACTCTAGCCAGTCTTAATGTGGCTGTGTGTGCCTGCCCATAAAAGGCAAGGTAAACAGCAATCACCTCCAGCATCCTTGCCAAGCAAAACAGAGAGAAAAGGGAGAGCCGATAAGCTTCTCACTAGCTTCCCCCAGCATGTTGAAAAAGCATAAATATATAAGGTCAGTTACCGAAATGGAAATCAGAAGAAAATGGAGGCTGGTGAAAGAAAAGTTGTCCCTGAATGTATTTTGGAAGATCCATTCAGGTGGTCTCTAGAAGATCCAAATTTTTTGTTCACTTTTGCAAAACATAGTTTGCCTGGTTCTTTTATTTCACAAAAGAAGTTTGCTGAAACATGTTGAACTGCTGTTCTTTTCTGTGATATAGGACCCTATCTGTATTCTTTCCATGTTATTTCTGTCTCTGTTTCCAGATTTTCTGCTAAATAAATAATACCCAGAAACACAGCTACTTTACTAACTGAGGTATGCCTGAATTCACATTTCTCAGCATTTTGCAGTATAGGTTTCCCAAAAGCTTTTTTTGTATGGCCTATAGTTCTTAAAACCAGCATTTGTTTCTGGGATTATTAATTTTTAAAAAATTATTTTGGCATTCCAGTTCTCAAGTCTCTAGAGTCTTACCTATATTCTAGAGTCTTACCTTGTGAATGTGCATATATACAAAGCAAAGGTGCTTAGGGACAAATTGGATTGCTGCACTAAATTTTGCATTGGAAACCTATGGCTCTCTGTTTCTCTAATACAACTGTCATCATCCTTCACTACTGATGATGCTGGCTGGAAGTGGTCAGGAGATGGAGTCACACAATATTGGGAGCACCTAAAGTTATTTACTCCTATGCTACTTTGAGGATCTTTTTATTTCTAGCACACCATTTACAGAATTATTTTCCCAGAGAAATTTGCCAGTTAGCATCTTTATTTTATTTCCAAATAAACCCATTTCTTTGACGTTTTTAGTTTTTTAGTTCTGTGTGCTTTTTATGCCATAACTTTCTTATGACAATGTACAGGTTGATTATCTCTTATCTACACCTCTGAAATCCCAAATACTCCAAAGTCCAAAATTGTCCACATGGGTTGCTCAGATAGTGACATCTTTTCTTTGTTATGGTTCATTCTACATAAACTTTCTTTCATGCACAAAATTATTAAAAATATTGTGTATAAAATATTGTGTATATGTGTATAAGGTATATATATATATAATATAAAGGAATTTCATGTTTAGACATGGGTCTCATCTCCAAGATACCTCATTATACATATGCAAATATTCCAGAATTAAAACAAAAACAATAACACAAAATTTAAACATTTCTGGCCCCAAGGATTTTGGATAAGGGATATTCAACCTGAATAAGTTTCTTATTATCATAATAGCTGGCATCCTCTTAATAACTTGCACATAATTCATTTTTCCTCAGTTCAGAGCTTGGAATTGTGTACCAGTCTCATGCAGTTACTAAACTTTGCCCAGAAAATCTACCCTTTAACTGCTTTAACCCAGCCAAATGCCAGTTAACTGGGCTGTAGACAACTGGGGAGCACCCAACATTATCCTCCAGAATATCTGGACCCCCCCCCCCCAAGTTGTCATTCTGTGTCTAGCTATAGAATCATAGAGGCTTATCACTTGCATGTTAATTCAACTTACATCTACCCAGTTTAAAATATAATTTGGATGGCATCCTGATGTTATCAGATGTTTTTATTGTTGAATTTGCTCCCTGAATACAGCCCGGGTCCATCCCCACTTCCAGAGCCACTCCGGTGGCCATTTGCTTAACTCAGAAAACTCCTGGATCTGAAAAGAGCTGGGAAGAGTTGCTCTGGAAGCAGGGATGGACCCAGGCTGTATTTAGGTGGCAAATTCAGCAGTAAAAACCATCTGATAACATCAGAATGCCACCCAAATTAAATTTGAAACCAATTAAGCTGAATTAACATGCATGTGGTAAGCCTCATAACTGACCTTTCTCTGTCATTTTCCTGCTTTTCACTGGCCAGAAGAGGTGTTGCGTTAGTTAAAAGGGTGGGTGAAAGGAGAGGTGTTTAAGAATTGCACCCATGTGTAACTTTACAATACATAAACACAAGAACATCTGGTTGTCTAGTCAGTTCATTTCTTTCCCTCCTCTGTAAATGAATATATGTAAGATGCAAGCATGTTAAAATACAAGAATCAAATGGCAGGTAGCTATTTGTCACACCTATTTGTCTCACCTATTTTGCAAGACAGATGCCTTGAACCTTGTGAGCCTCTTGAGCGGAAACATTTGTTTGGCAGTAGAGCACAGGCAGAGACAAACACAACAGGGAGCTGATTAATAACATCCCTCTCCAAAAGTGGCAGTCCAGTTGTACATCTGAATGTCCATATGTACAGAAAGCTCACTGGGGAGCTGGAGACTTATAGCTTATAACCATGACTGGGATAACAGAATTTTTAGCCATTTATAAATGGAATCCATCGCAGGGCTTGGGTGGATAATTGCTTTGATTTATTACGTACACCAACATAATACGAAAGGATTTCATAATCTGCTCCATCCAGTAGGTGTGATTGAATCTGTCAGCTTGGACTTTTCCCTTACAACCTCTTTAGTTCAAGAAAAACAGAAACAAACAAACAAACAAAAAAGACAGTGGTGCCTGGAGAGTGAGCAACATCTGGACAGAATGAGGAAAGTTTGCTTTTGAAGCACTAACAACCAGCATAGCCAGTGATCATGCTAACTGGGGGATTATGGGACTCAGAGTCCAAAAAAGTAACTCTTCCATGCTCTGCTTCTGAAATTATGATCTCTTGTGGCCTATTCCAAGGGTTGTATGAAACTGAGATGGGCAGGTGTATATGCTGATAAGCAGGGGAATCAACCAGGTTAACAAAAGCTTGCTTAGCCATGATTGGAATATACATAGCAGGGAGTGAAATCGTGTACATCCCTTCCTTTATGTCATGGTCCACAACAGTTCCTATATGTACAAGTCTGTATAAACAAAACGGTTTCCATGCCAGCATTCTTGAAGCTGTTGCCTACCAAATGTGATGGAGTACACCTCCTAAAACCTCTAGCCAGCATGGCCATTGTCTGAGGCCAGTGGTGGTGGTGGTGGTTTAATGTAACACAGAAAAGTATAGTGCAACCTGGCTAGAGAAGAATGCTCCATGCATTTGGGAATTAGGACTGAAAAATATGTTAGTTTCACTTTTCTCTGCTTTCAGATTTTCTTTAAACCTCCAGTGTTGTTGTTTTCCCTTTCCTGAACATGAAGAAATGTTGAAATCTTGGGAAATGTTTAAGGAATTTAACTCATAGAATCAGAGAGTTGGAAGAGATTCCAAGGGCCATCCAATCCAAACCCCTGCAGTACAGGAATACACAATCAAAACATTCCTGACAGATGGCCATCCATCCTCTGTTAAAAAAACAACAACAACAAACCTCCAGAGAAGGAGAAGGAAACTGACACCCCCTCATTTATATCAGCCATATTCGATGTGTGGCTTCTCTTCTGAGACCGATTCTCTTAATAATGCATCGCATTTTCTTTTTACATTATTGTACCTCATTCAGATGAAAAACCTGTTATCTTCCAGGTTGAATTCAGTGTGGACTGAGTGGCTGTCCATCCTGCCTGGGGCAGTGCAATAGCTGTAGGACAAGGAATACCAAAGTGTGGGTTAATTCCAGATTTAGACAAACTTAGACCTGTCAAAATCAATGGCACTTAAGTAACAACTAGGTTCATCTTCTGATTTGAGAGACTCCTCTTAAAATATTAAAACAGGAAGGAACCGTCTAATTCAAAAGAGGCAAATAATGAGCATTTGACAACCTAAATGTGCCTGTGTTAACATTATGAGCCAGAGGAGAATTCTACAGGAAAAGTTGCTTTTCCTGAATACCCCCCCCCCCCAAAAAAAAAGAGAATCAAAATTTAACCAAATCTAAATCAATCCAAGGGCACTTTGTTGATCATTAATGTTTTGTTCTAAAGTATGCCTGAAAATAGGGAGTGGGGGGGGGAGGAGGAGGAGGAGGAGGAGGAGGAGGAGGAGGAGGAGGAGGAGGCTGTGGTGATGAGAATGGTTGTGTAGTCAATTAAATCCTATTAGGGTGTTTCCTTTGCAGTTCTGCATGACTTATTCTAGCTCTTTTGAACCATATGCCAGGAAAAGCCTAAATATGGGTAGTGTTATATTCCCCAAAGTGCCTTCTTAATGCACAGCACCTTGTTTTGTTAAATTAGTAAAACACAGAAGCTTGCTAAGTGGCGTTAAGTCTTAAATGAGTCACTTCAAATATCTGTCCTGGCAGTGGCAATACATTCTAAATGACTGGCACTTACTGTTTTGATTTGTGGGTTATTTTTTCCAGACACAATAGAGTGACTGAAGCATCAGAGGTTTTCCTCGCGTTTCTCAGTATATTTGGCTCCACAGCTTGGCTTTCTGTGTGCCATATGTTCAACCATGTCTTAAATTAAGTTCCCAGAAAGTCTTTAAAACACTATTGAGTTGCTTTTGGGGGGAGTTCAATAGAATGTTAGCACCTCTTTGGTTGTGCACAGCTAGTATGATTATTATTAGTTGATTCCCTCTCACACCTCAGCACCCAAGTTTCCCTTAATTTCCCTGTTGTCAAATGATTAGTGCAACCTCATGCTGTCATGACTCTTACAGATAATGAACTGGCATCCTTTATCATGTAAATCACTGGTTTCTGAGGTTTATATAACTAAGTTTTTAAAAAGAAGATAAAAGGAGTCTATCTGAATGTCAGTCGACAAGCAGATTTGTGGGTGTAGGGGTGTATTTTTATATTAAAGTGGTAGAGGCTGCAGCAAACCCTATTAAACCCTGACTTTATTTACCACACTCCAACTCAAGCATATGTTAGTTGTCTGTATAAGTTGATTCGAATTGTTTTCAAAACACCTTTGCCTGTCTAAATGAGGAAATCTCAGTGATTCCACTTGGAAGTATGTCTGACTCAGTTATTACTCAGTTATTACAGAAATGCTGCTATGCATTTGCTTGTGGGAGGGGTCAGCAAGAAAGACTTTTTTAAAATAAAAATTTAGGCAGACTTTTGGCGGTTGGTAGGTTCCAAGGTGAAGGTACTACAGAATACAAAGGCATGTAAAAATAAGGATTTTAAAAAATTAAGGACCTCTGCTTGAACAGAACCAGAGAATAGCCATCTTGACCAAGATTTTCTTAAGGCATGTCTACACAGATTAAATGAAGCATTTTCACACCATCCTCACCATGACCTGTCTTCACAACGCATAGCCAAATCTCTGATTCAAGTACAGACTGTTAATCTGCCAATCTATCGGCCAATCACAGAGCAACATGAGACCAGCCAATGAGAAGCTGGCTGGGCAGGGCTATGAAAGGGCCTTGCAGAGAGTGAAAAGTGGGGTTTTAGTTTTGAGGGGAAAAGTCACATCAAAGGGAGGATGTGCTCTTAGGGTTTCTGAGGGAACATTTTAGGTTGGCTTGGAGACCAGGAAAGGGTCTGAAGAGTCTAGAGAAGGACTGGATAGGCTTGGGGAGTCCAGTACAGAGAGGCTCAGAACAAGCCAGTGGTTTAAAGAAATATTTTGGTCTTGGTACAGGAGATAAGATTGCCTGAGTGGCTGTGTTGATATTAATATTTTAAAAGAACCTTTTAAACAAATTTAAGTCTACTTTATAGTTTATTTTTTGTATTTTATAACAAACTTTTATTAATGTTTGAAATACAACTTGGCCTTTGTTTGTAACAAACCACTCTACCTAATATAAGAGTCCAGCAGCAGCAGAGGGTGTGTTTGGAGGACGTCAGCCACACCCTCCTCCAGCTTTACCTGAGGGCCTGGGAGAGGTATAAAAGCCTCTCCTGCACCACCTTTGGCCCCAGCAGCAGCACCGGGTGTGCTTGGAGGAAGCCAATCCTTCTATTTTTCTGTCTGCCTGGGCTCCTTGAAGAGGAAAGATTGCTGGCTCCAGCCCTTGCTTCACTGTTTGTCTTTGGAAGAAGATAAATAAGCCAACCCCTCGAAAGGACGGACAGAGGTTACTAATTACTCATTTTGTATTATTTGAATCCATTCTCATATCCAAGGGAAATAATATATGTTGGATATGCTGAATTTTTAGACAATATTACTTTTATTTTATTTTATTTTATTTTAATTTTCTAGATAATATTTTTAGATAATATTACTTTTTTATCTTTACAAACTTGCTCTTAAAGTAATATGGGTTTTAATCATTTCTTATATATAATTTTAACTTTATCCTTAAATCTGTTTTGCAACATTTTGTATTCAACTTAACGATTAGAGAATCCAGGTTTATACAACTGAAAATACATGATTTAAAGATGGTGGTACTAACTAGACAGGGATGGTTTATGCTATAAACCATCCTGGGCATAAAATGCTGTTTGAAAGCACTGACATTCTGGACCATGCCAACAACTACCATGTCAGAATGCACAGGGAAGCCATTGAAGTCCACAAACACCTGGACAATTTCAACAGGAAAGAGGAAACCCTGAGGGTAAACAAGGCTTGGCTACCAGTCCTGAAGAATAGCAAGGTCAAGACTCAACCTATGCAAATGAGAAACAGCCTAAGGCCAGGGGATTCCCAGCAGACAATGAGCATCAGTTAGCAGACATTAATCCTTGTTTGCATATCCTCTCACCCTGAGGACTGCCATTAGCAACAGAACAATACATTTGCAAATTACCCCTTCCTTCCCAGGGTCACATTAGATATATATATCCAATCCTTTTCCAGGCTATCATTCTCTGAAGATGCCAGCCACAGATGCTGGCAAAACATCAGAAAGGAATTCTTCTAGAACATGGCCACATAACCCGAAAGCTCCACAAAAAATAACAAAATTCTCCATAGAAGGGATACTTATGAGCGATCACCTGCCCTTATCACTCACTATAAGCTCCCCTCATGAAATAACGTATAGCCCCTTACATTATCTTGACAATACAAAAAATGATACTGGACACAGAAGATTAAGATGGACAGATAGTATTGACAACAAGATCTCATCATTATTAAACTCCTCCGTGCACAGGGAGATTAAAAACTCAATTATAAATACTCCAGATTCACAAGTTGCCATAACAAACTATCAAGTACTTTTGGACATGTTGTCCATAAATATGAGGGTCACTCAAAACTGCACTCAGAAGAAAAAGAAAAATTATATTTATACAAGTTTGGATAGAGAATGTTTAGAAACCAAAAATAATTTGAGGATTATATATATATACCAAATATCGGAAAGACAATAGCCAAATCTTGCCTAAATCATACTATACTCTTTAAATCATAAAGCCTTGATTGCAAAAAGGAAAAAAGAAAGAAATTATAGGCAATGGTCAGCATTATTACCTGCCTCATTTGAAAGGAATACTAAACAGTTCTGGTCCATAGTAACAGGTGCCCTTAGAAATTCTGATGGTGCTTCTCAATGTAATATACCTTCACAGAAATGGGAGAATTGTTTTTCCACAGTGTCCAGTGATTGTGAGGAATTTACCCCTGGATCACTTATCTAAAAAGTCCAAACCCCCATAAATTTCACGGATATCCCACATTGGCCTCCTGTTACTGCACAAGAGGTTAAGATATTGATCTCTTCTCTTAAATTTGGTAAAGCCCCTGGCCCCGATCTATTTATCCTCAAACTACTAAAAGCAAATATTACCTGGTGGACTCCTGGCAACTCTTTTTACCCACATTAATAGAACGGCACAGATACCTAGCAGTTGGCCTCAAGCAATAATTATCCCAATATACAAAAAGGGAGACAAAAATGATCCATCAAATTACCACCCAATAAGTTTATTGTCAGTGATCAACAAATTGTATGGCAATTTCTTAAATAGTCGCCTCACAGATTGGGTGGAGGTTGAAAAAATTTTGGGAAATGAACAAGCTGGTTTCAGAAAAGGCAAGTCAACTACGGATCATTGTGTTGTCCTAAGTCATCTTGTAGAAAAGTATTCTAGATCATACAGTCATGGTCTATTAGTTGCCTTTATAGACCTGAAATCGGCATTTGACTCGATACCAAAAAACAAGCTCTGGGATAAGCTCCTTACTTCCTCCATTGACAAAAGGCTACTTGGCTTAATTATGAAGTTGTTTAGTAATACTACTGTTCGAGTAAGGTGTGGAATACAGGGTAATCTTACTAACCCTATTAAAGCTGTATGTCTGCCTCGGTCTGTTGACTGCAATAAAGGTGATTGATAAGAGACACAGAGGTGCTGTGTCTTCTTAAAGAGCAGTGTTAGGGTGAAGGCTGGCAGGAGTCCTTCACATATTTTGGTGGCAGCACTGGGATAAAAATTCCCATAGGGCTGCCACAGTTGGGAATAGGTTGTGGGTGGACTGAGAGTATGATAGTTCACCACACTCACCATGACCTGTCTTCACAACGCATGGCCAAATCTCTCATTCAAGTGCAGACTGTCCTCACAATGTAAGGCCAGTTATATCTGCTATTTTCCTCCCTTAAACCACCTTTTGCTCTGGGTTTTGGAAGAAAATCTGGAGGACTCTGTAGAAATGCAGGGCATCCATTTATACATGTCCCATTGTGCCATCCACCGTCACTGCCACAGGCTAGACTCACTCCCTCTAAGGTCACAACAAGGCACCCAGCCATGTGATTGACTTTGGGTGTCCTGATTCTGATCTCAGAGGGATTTGATCTCATTTCCTTGAAGAAGGTATAAATGGACCATCAACTCCCAACTGTAAATTGAACTGGGGAATCAACTTTAGCTGTTCCCTTACGCAAAACTGCTGATCCATCTACTGCGAATTTGCACATATATTGCTCAGGAGACAGTATTTTCTTTTAATAGTTGCTGACCAATTTTAACATCTCTAATTTTAACATATTCTGGTTTAATTAAGTTTTATGGGGGGGGCATGGGAGGGATAGGATTGCTGTTTTACTTTGTATTTTTTAAAATTCTGTTGTACCTCTATTTTATTAGAGGAGCGGGTTATAAATAAACTATTATTATTTTATATGCCAGCAATAGCCATGTTTGGTGACACAGGAAGGATGTGTGTTTAGACAGCTGGTCAGCATCACTATGGATTGCAGAGGTAATTGGTGGAATTTGGAGCAGCTCTAGGGTCAGAATACTCTGGGATCAGCCCGGAGTGTTCTGGCTGGGCAAAAAAGCCCTTGGTGGCAGCACTAACACTGTGGAACTCCCTTGCAAGGGAGGCTAGCTTAACCTTTTTCTTTTCCTTCCACCAGCAGTCAAAACATTTTTAATCATGCATGCTTTTGACTGTTGGAGAAAGGTCTTGTAATGAGTGGGTGCTCCACAAACTTTAAGATTACTTCTAATTCAGTTGTGATTCATTATTATAATTTGCTAGATTGTGTTTTAATGTTATGGCTTCTTATGTTTTTATGTGCATCTGATTTTGTTAAATCTTCTCATGAGCCTCCCTGAATTCCACTATTGGGAAAAAGGTGAAATACAAATCAGACCAACCAAAATCTTCAAAGATATAGCCATGTTAGTCTGTAGAATCAGTATGTAGAGAGATCCTGGAGCACCTTTGAGACTAACTAAAGAAAGAACTTGGCAGCATGAGCTATCATAGACAAGTCTACTTCCTCAGACCAGAGACAGATAATTCTAAGAAGTTAAAAGCAAGGGATGTGAACACCACAGACTCTCCCCATTGGTTTTACTTAATCACTACTGTTTCAGAGAATATTACCTCCAAATTGTTATATATCAACAAATGCCTCTGAATTTTCATAACACCCATAAATTGGTACAATCCCATTTTTAACACCTTCCATGCCACTGGCTATTATCATGAGTTGTGGCAACAATTTTCCTAAACAAATTCATGCAATGTCTTGGGCCACCAATTAGCCTTCTAATTAATTTTCTAATGAGTCATGCCTGCTCATGAAGTGACCAAAGTACAACAGCCTTAATTTAACCATCATGGCTTCCAGGGAGAGTTCTGGCTTGATCTGTTCAAGGACCCATTTGTTTGTTTGTTTGGCCATCAACAGTATCTTCAGCACTTTTCTACAGCACCACATCTCAAAAGAGTTGATTTTCTTCTTACCTGCTTTGTTCACTGTCCAGTTCTCACATCCGTAGATGGTGATGGGGAATACAATGGATTCAATTATTCTAACTTTAGCACTCAGTTGTATATCTTTACGCTTTAGGAACTTTTCTAGCTCTTTTATTTCTGCCTTCCCATTCCTAGTCTTCTTCGTATTTCTTGACTGCAAACTTCATTCTGATCAAAATCTTTTAACTGTTTTGATTTTCTCTTTGACTAGGTTGAATTATGTAGGTTGTCAATGGTCATTATTTTTCTTTTCTTTATGTTCAACAGCAAGCCTGTCTTTGCACTTTCTTCCTTGACTTTCTTTAGTAATTGTCCATTTATGAGGTCCACTTACAAAGACTTAAAACCCCAACATGATTCTGGCACATCTTTCTCTTCATCACCAGAACAGCCCTGGTGGCACAGTGGTTAAATGCCTGTACTGCAGCCACTCACTCAAAACCATAAGGTGGCGAGTTCAAGACCAGCAAAGGGCTGAAGCTCGACTCAGGCTTGCATCCTTCCGAGGTCACTAAAATGAGTACCCAGATTGTTGGGGGGCAAATAGCTTACAATTGTAAACCGCTTAGAGACTCCTTAAGGGTATGAAGCGGTATATAAATGAAGCTGTTTGGGGTTTTTTTTGGTTTTTTTGTTTTGTTTCAAAGTGACTTGTTTTACACTTCACCCTCCGTATTTGCAGACTTGGTATCCTCGGTTTTGAGCATCCAGGGATGGCAAACCATGGGGGGGGGGCAGAAGAAGAGGTGGAGAAGACAAGGAGGAGGCGACAAGAGGCAACAGGAGCCAGGAGGAGGAGGAAGAAGAGGCAAAGGAGGCAAGAGGTGATGGCATCGGGGGCAAGGAGGAGGATGGGGAAGGAAGAAGAATCAGGAAGAGGAGGAGGAGGGAAGAGGCAGCAGCGGCGTGGGTAAACAGGATGAGGAGGATGAGGAAGGAGATGGTGTGGAGAAGAGAAGGAAAAAGAGGAGGCAGCCCATTGCCTCTTCCTCCTCAGCCTCAGCCTCCTCCCACCATGGGGCAGCTAAGGGCTCTCGCTACCAGGCAGGGCATCATGCTCCCCCACCACTGCCTCCGCAACCCCTCACAATATTCCTCCTGGGACCTGGGACATCGGAAGCATTGTGAGAGGCCTGGGCTTCACTCAGCCCCCCCTCAGCAGCAGTGTCACCCACTCCTGGCACAGCCACCCCCTCTGCTGCTGCCTCCACTTCCTCCTCTTCCTCTCCTGTGCCAGTGGTGGAGGTCGCAGCAGCAGCGGTGGCAGAGGTGGAGGCATGGTGGCAGCCCCAGAGTGGGCTGCTTGGGCAGCATTGCTCTCCTAGCGGCTGGCAGTAGTGGCTGGGGCTACAGGGCCAGCCGGTTGCCCTCCTCTTCCTCTGCCGCTGCCCTTCCTCCACAGATGTTGGTGCCCAGCGTCCTCCTCTGCCTCATTCTTCTTGGCCTCAGACTTCTCCTCCCATCACAATCATGCTTCCCCACCACCATACCACCCTCACCATGGCTGCTGGCCCAGGTGAGGCAAGGCAAGACTGCTCCAGTTAGGACCAGCTTTGGCATCATCCCCCAGGCTCCTCTGAAGCTGAGGGAGGCCTTCAGACACCTCCTTCCTTCCCGAAGCCCCAGGCGAGTTGGCCCAGGCGAGTGCGGTTCCATGAGGAGGGACTTCTGGCAAGGGATGGACTGCATCTCACGCCAGTTGGCAAAAACGTTTTTGCCAACAGTCTGAAGAATCTTATCAGGAGGGCTTTAAACTGAGTTATGTGGGGGAGGGAGACATTATACTGGAAGGCAAAAGGGATGGAGAGAATAGTCCAAGTGGCATAGAGGGAACAAGGCAAACAGTGCAAGGACCCAACAGTAGGAGGCAAAAAACCATGCAAAAGCAGCAAGTAAAGAGGACACATGGTCTTAAATGCCTCTCCACTAATGCACAGAGTATGGGAAATAAGCAGGATGAACTTGAACTCCTAGCACAACAAGGGAAATATGATATAATAGGCATCACTGAAACCTGGTGGGATGAGTCTCATGATTGGAATGTAGAAATAGAGGGGTATAACCTTTTTAAGAGAAACAGGCCAAGCAGGAAAGGAGGAGGAATAGCATTATATGTCAGGGATATTTACACCAGTGAAGAGATCCAGGAAGTCAATACTGGAAGCCAGGTGGAGAGCATCTGGATAAAAATTAAAGGAGAGGGAAATAACAGGGATGTTACTGTGGGAGTCTACTACAGACCCCCGACTCAGGCAGAGGAATTGGATGATGCCTTTCTAGAACAGATAATCACATACTCAGAAAAGAGAGATGTAGTAGTGATGGGTGACTTCAACTAGCCTGATATTTGCTGGAAGTCAAACTCAGCCAAATCCTCAAAGTCTAGCAAATTCCTCACTTGCCTGGAAGACAATTTCATTGTCCAAAAGGTGGAAGAGGCAACAAGGGGATCAGCCATTTTAGATCTGATCTTAACCAACAGGGAAGACCTAGTTGATGGGGTGCAAGTGGTTGGATCCTTAGGTGGAAGTGACCATGTTCTCCTGGAGTTTGTAATACAGTGGAAGGGAGAAGCTAGGCATAGTCAGACACGCATTCTAGACTTTAGGAGAGCTAATTTCAATAAACTTAGAGAAATACTGGGAGTGATCCCATGGTCAGGAATACTAAAGGAAAAGGGAGTTCAAGACGGAAGGGAGTTTCTCAAAAGGGAGATATTGAAGGCACAATTTCAGACAGTTCCAATGAGGAAGAAAAATGGAAGATGTCTCAAGAAGCCAGGATGGATGACTAAGGAACTTTCAACTGAGCTAAGTTTTAAACGGAACATGTATAAGAAATGGAAAAATGGAGAAATCACGAAAGAGGAATTCAAACAAATAGCCAGCACATGTAGGGGTAAAGTCAGAAAAGCTAAAGCGCAGAATGAACTCAGGCTTGCTAGAGAGGTTAAGAACAATAAAAAGGGCTTTTTTGGATATGTCTGCAGCAAAAGGAAGAAGAAGGAAACAGTGGGGCCACTGCATGCAGAAGATGGCAAAATGCTAACAGGGGACAGAGAAAAGGCAGAATTACTCAACACCTTCTTTGCTTCAGTCTTCTCAGAAAAGGCAAAGGGTGCTCAACCTAAGGATAATGGAACAGGAGACAGAATAGAGGAAATTCAGCACAGAATAAGTAAAGAGGTAGTACAGGAATACCTGGTTAACCTAAATGAATATAAATCTCCAGGACCAGATGAACTACATCCTAGAGTATTAAAAGAACTGGCAAATGTAATATCAGAGCCATTGGCAATAATCTTTGAGAACTCTTGGAGAACAGGAGAAGTCCCAGCAGACTGGAGGAGGGCAAACGTTGTCCCCATCTTCAAAAAGGGAAAAAAAGAGGATCCCAACAATTATCATCCAGTTAGTCTGACATCAATTCCAGGAAAGGTTCTAGAGCAGATCATTAAGCAGAGAGTCTGTGAACACTTAGAGGCCAATGCCATAATCACAAAAAGCCAACATGGGTTTCAGAGAAACAAGTCATGCCAAACGAACCTGATCTCTTTTTTTGATAAAATTACCAGCTTGGTAGATGAAGGGAATGCTGTGGATATAGTATACCTCGATTTCAGTAAGGCCTTTGACAAGGTTCCCCATGACATTCTTGCAAACAAGCTTGCAAAATGTGGGATAGACAAGTTAACTGTTACATGGATTTGTAATTGGTTGAGTGGCCGAACTCAAAGGGTGCTCAACAATGGCTCCTTTTCATCCTGGAGAGAAGTGACCAGTGGGGTCCCACAGGGTTCTGTCCTGGGCCCAGTGCTATTCAACATCTTTATTAACGATTTGGATGACAGAATTGGGGGCATACTTATCAAATTTGCAGATGACACTAAACTGGGAGGAGTAGCTAATACCCCAGAGGACAGGATCAAAATTCAAAATGACCTGAATAGACTAGAAAGGTGGGCCAGTGCTAACAAAATGAAATTCAATGCGGAGAAATGTAAGGTTCTGCACTTAGGGCGGAAAAATGAAATGCACAGATATAGGATGGGGGACACCTGGCTGAATGAGACCACATGTGAAAGGGATCTAGGAGTCCAAGTAGACTATAAGCTGAACATGAGTCAACAGTGTGATGCGGCAGCTAAAAAAGCCAATGCAATTTTAGGCTGCATCAATAGAAGTATAGTTTCTAGATCAAGGGAAGTTATAGTGCCACTCTATTCTGCTTTGGTCAGGCCCCACCTGGAATACTGTGTCCAGTTCTGGGCACCACATTTCAAAAAAGATGTGGAGAAACTGGAGCATGTCCAAAGGAGGGCAACTAAGATGGTGAAGGGTCTGGAAACCTTGCCCTATGAAGAACGCCTTAGGGAGCTGGGGATGTTTAGCCTGGAGAAGAGAAGGTTAAGAGGTGATATGATAGCCCTGTTTAAATATTTGAAGGGATGTCATATTGAGGAGGGAGCAAGCTTGTTTTCTGCTGCTGCAGAGACTAGAACGCGGAACAATGGATGCAAACTGCAGGAAAAGAGATTCCACCTCAACATTAGGAGGAACTTCCTGACAGTAAGGGCTGTTCGACAGTGGAACACACTCCCTCAGAGTGTAGTGGAGTCTCCTTCCTTAGGGGTCTTTAAGCAGAGGCTGGATGGCCATCTGTCAGGGATGCTTTGACTTGGAGTTCCTGCATGGCAGGGGGTTGGACTGGAAGGCCCTTGTGGTCTCTTCCAACTCTATGATTCTATGATTCTATGATTCTAACAGTGGCAGCTGCAGGGGCATCGGTCTCTCAGTAAGAGTGGTGAGGCAGGCTTCGGAGAGGCTGGAGGGGATGTTTCATTGTCTCCAGTGGTGTTGCAGCCACACCACCATTCAGGAAAATGGGACTTGAGCATTTGTGGATTTTGGTATCCATGTGGGGATCCAGAACAGATCCCCACAGATAGCAAGGGCCCAATGTACTTGGTGAAAGGAATTATCATGGAAATTACAGATTTAAGATTGCAATGCAATTGAAACACATGAGACTTAATTACAACTAGGCTATCCCATTTGTTTCTGTGGTTGTTAGGGCACATATTCACATACACCTCATATTCTTTTCTTTTTCTCCCCTGGGACAAAGATATGGGACTCAATGGGACTTATTTATGAAGAGATATGTATAGGAGTGTGTTATTAGCCACACACTTCTATTCATATTAGTATGTATCCGATAGAGTTCAATTCATAGGACAGTTACAAACACTTACATCCTACTGAAAACAATTTGATCTTTTGCTCTTTTTGATGTGATTGATTTGTTGATAGGACCTAGACATTTGATCCTTACACCCAACTTTTCAAATTGGTTTTAAACATGATTATTTTTTTCTGGATTGGACCTGCATATTTAGAACATCAACAACCTCATCATATCTGAGTATTTTAGTTTTCCTTATCCCTATTCCTATTTATGTGGGCATATTAATTTAATTAGATAACTAGACATTACCATCCAGAAGATCTCTTGACAGAAGTAGAACAGAAAAATATAAATTGCTGATGACAGTATTGTATTATAAAAAAGGAATATAGGAAGGTGATTCCTTCTGCTATGCAGCCTTGTCCCATGCATGATTACTTGAATTAAGCTTCAGTCTGTTTGATGGGCTTATACATAATATGGCAAGGACTGCACATTTACACTGATCTTACTTTATGTTCTTTCTGCTTACATTTCCAGGTTTAACCAAATACGCACATGCACACAAACACACACGTACACACACACACACAGTTCTGATTCATGTTAACAAGCCATAAAGTAAAATATCAACATCTGGCTAGGTATAAAGGTTGTCATTAAGTTATTTTCAAATGCCTTTGGAAGTAATTAGTGAGTCTCCAGTATTTGCAGCATTCCACAAATAGAGCAGTAATAAGCACAGTTCTAAAGCTTGAAATAGCAAGCACAGCACGAAACATTTCTCTGCTTCACCATACAGACACATATTTCTGTACCTCATTTCATTATCATACAGTTTAGAGACAATTGATTGTCATATTTTAAAATTCTTGGAGTGTACAGCAGTGATCCAACTTGATGTAATGGAAGCAGTACAGGTGTACTGGAGAGATGTGTGTTCCAAGATATGTTTTGTGTAATTCCCACTGGATATCTGTAATTAACACATTGTTTCTCACTGTAGAAAGCCTTCACATGAAATAAAAGTGACTAGACTGTGTTAGGAGTTATGTTCAATAAATAGGAATATTAGACTTTGATACATAAGGCAGGAAGCTGCCTGATGCCAGAGTCCGTACACAATGGAAGGGCAAGAGTGTCTGGATCTCTTCCAACCCCAGAGGCACAAGATTCACACTCATCACTTTAAGCACATGTTTTTGGTGTTGTGATTTTGTTTTGTTTTGTTTTTTGAGCCCTCTATAGAACAACATTTAGACCATGCTTTGATCCACCCACAGACATTCTCTTCACTTTAGGAAACAAGTCCCAAGTTAGGAAACAGATACTGAGACAGAGAGAGTGTGTCTTACGTTTATCGCGCTGCATTCTGGCAATGTTCTGGGTTCTAAATGAGAACGGAACGGAACGCAGTATATCGCATGGCAGGGTTCCCATACAGTTCCCATATGGTGCCTAAAGTGTCCTACGACCATTTCAGAGTGAGAACTGTTAAAAAGGGTTCTCAGCCAGCAGGAATGTTATCGGCCCATTCCAGGTGAGCCCAGTGCGATATTCCAACACTCTCCCATTCCGTCCTTGTGTTCTGATTGGCTATCAGTTTCCTGCACTCTCATCCTAGAACCTCTGCAGTCTCTACTGCTCTTCCAGGTGCAAAGAGGGCACCTATTGTTGTTATTCATTTTATTTGTTCACCGCAGAAAGTAATTATAACAATTTATTTTTCTTTATAGATTTATTTTTGAGGGAGGATTTTCCCCCTTGTAAAGGTAATATAGAAATTCTTTCACAAATCTTGTTTAACCAAAATAATTTCTATGGTAACGTTTATATAACAACATCCAAAAATCTAAATAGACCAAAGGTGTAATTTCCATGTGGATCACGACCGGATAATTATTAATTATTATTAATTATAATAATGATAACTATTACAATTATTATTAATTATTATTAATTATTAATGCCACAAGATGTTGAGTTTACTCAAAAAGATCATAGAGTGCAGACATCACTTCCTTCTGCTGAACTAAAATCCTTTCTGGCCACCAAGCATGCACAAAGGAAAACTTACTTGGGAACAACCTGCTACAGTCACAGAAAAACAGTACATGCAGTTCAATAAAATGGGTTCTCATAATGTTACTATAATGTTACAAAATAGCTAATGCAGTAACACCAGCTCCAATATAATTATCTCTCTTATCTCTCTTAGACCTGTTTCTCTGCATTCTGCTGCTCTGAACTCTAGTCATCCAGACTCCTCTTCAAATCGGAAGGTGAGAAAATATCTTTCTGTGTTTTAGTCTGTAGATCTTTAAGCTTAGCTATACCCCTCTAGCTCCCTTTGATTTAGAGTTTAACTCCCATGCTAGTCCCAGTTTCTTTCCTTCTACCCCATTCTCACTTGAACTCACTCTGGTTAATGTTCCATTTTTCAAACCTGTAAGGTCCTGCAGAGAGTTAGTGCCTGGATGAGCTTTCCCCACAAATCATTAAACTCAGTGCTGCAAATAACAACTGAAGGTACTGTAGTTGGTCATATTATAAGAAGACATGTCTCACCAGAAAAGTCACTCATCACATTAAGCCAGGAAAAATTTAAGGTAGTAGGAAAAGAGTAAGACCAAATCACAGATGGATTGACTCAGTAAAATGAATCCGTAGCCCTGAATTTGGGAGACCTGAGCAGTGTTGTTAATAACAAGATCCTTTGGAGATCTCTAATTCACAAGGAGGGCAAGTGGACGGCACATAGAACAATATTCATAAGTAGATTTTGCAAAATTCCAAGTCACTGCACAATGAAGTCTTTTGAATATTTAATGCACAATCTTTTATAATGCAATTTTTATGCTGAGTTGAGAGACCATAAAATCTACTCCTTTTGCATAAAATCCTGGCAGGAATGTGATATTTAGCTTTACTATTCAAATTGCTAGCTTCTTTTTAGATTCAATGAGATGGTATTAGATTATTGCTCCCATTTTAAGTGTATACTCTATGGGTCAAAGTGTATGTAAGTTGTTGGTTCATGTCCTAAATAGATCTTATGGCCATAATAAAACATTTTGTTACTATTGTGTACAATTCTATTTAGGTCATTCTTCCATATTCATAGAATAACAATATTTGATTCTTTACTCCCTTTCTTTCACTGTTTCTCCTAAATACTGTCAAAACATTTTTATGAGAAGCCCTAATATAATTTTAACATGCAACATTATACACTTTATTGCTAAGAGAAAAGCTAGCCATCATTTCACTGTATTACAATGTGGTGTCTGTTGAAACAAAAATAGCGTATATCAACCTAATAGACATTAGGCAATAAAATGTAACCAACACGCTTCTGGAAATTGTGAGGAATGTGCCTGCTTGTTAATATCTTAAGGTCATTTTATTGGAAATACATATGTTTCTGCTCCATATCACTGTTGTGTGTGATTGTGTGTGTGTAGTCTATAGAAACAGCTCTCATAAAAATGAGAACTAAGCTGGTGTGGGTTGCTTTACATTAGGAGAGCAGCAGATCTAATTTTTTCTCAACAAAGCCCCAAATGTTATATTCACTTTGTGACAAATATGCCAAGCTGTCCTAAACTCTGAAAGATTCTGCAAAGTGACTTTGCAGCCTTCCATGGATACAATATTGTGTTAATGCTGGGAGAAAAAATGTCCCATTCACTTTGCAAATGGGAGACAGTTAACTCTTTATGCTGTCAGTGACTGTCTCTACTACTTGTCACATCCATCATGAAAATCTAATATAAAAGCAATTATAATCCTGATCAATATGGGTAATCTGAAGCATTTGGTGTTGCAAGCAGTCTGCGGTAGAAAAGAAACACTGCAACAGCATAGAATATTCTATTTCTCAGTGGGGGGAAACCACCTAATCATGTTTGCAAAGTTCAATTTCTGTGGATACCATACCACAGTGACAGAAAGCATACTTTTCATGTAGAGGCATTCATGTTCAGTTCCCTCTTATCTTTAGCTACAGGAATTCAGATAAAAAGATTGGGGAAACACATTTGTCTTCAAACCTAGATAGTTCCTCCCAGATATATAGTAGACAGTATGTTGCTATGGATGAGGAAGCTCTTCTTCTGCCAAGGACTGCATTCCTTTGTAAAGCTGTTGTTATTAGGTGCCTTCCAAGTAGTTTCTGACTTATAGTGATCTTAAGATCACTATGCAGAGAAAACTTTGTAAACCTGTCACAGAGTTTTCCAGGCAAGATTTCTTCAGAGGGAGTTTGCTTTTGCCTTTGCCTTCCCCTGAGACTGAGAAAGTGTGACTTGCCCAAGATCACCCAATGGATTTTCATGGCTGAGATTTGAGCCTGGTCCCTAGACAGTGGTGTCTCTACAGTTGATGTCACCCAGTACAGTAACTCATCACCCCCACGCAGGCAGCCACTGCATGGGAGACAACAAGGAGAGAGAAAGGGCAGAAAGGGAGGGGAGGGATTGTGAAAGGAGAAATAGCAGCAGGCAAGTAGGGGCACTTTCCGTCCATGATCCCCCACCACCCAACCATCTCACTTCCCTCCCCATCCCAGCCAAGCTGTCTGGCACCTACCCCAGCCATCTGGCTGTTAAAGAGGAGAAGCATTGGGTGAGGAGAAGGGGGAGGAAGATGCTGTGGGTGGAACATAAGAAGCAAGTCCCTCCATCACCATTAAGAGAACTACAGTATTTTCCACAGGTGGAAAAATAATTACACTTTGAGAGCATTGGAACATTCCCACCTGTGTACAGTCTGTCAAGACAAAGCAATCCATCATTGCAAGGATGCAACCCCTTCAGAAAAGAGACAAATCTGATCCCACTGGATATTTTGTGTTTATCCCTAATCACAGGTGCATCATTTTTCAAGACAAACAGAATATCATTTTCCCCATAATTCCAGAGGAAAGTTGAGGACAGATTCTTTTTGAGTTTCAAATTGCAAGATGTCCAGGCAGTACAGCCAGTAACCACATAGGTGAAGGGTTTTGGGGAGATGTAGTCCAAAAAAGTACCTTTTCCAAGCTTTGATTCAGAAAGTAGAGAGATTACATTATTGGATTACTATGTTCCTTAGTCTTAGTAAAAAAAGAATTAGGACGCAAGACAGCACATTTAGAGAAAGACAGTTGTCAATGGACAAACATGTCCTCTTTCTTGCTTCTTTCAGTGGCTGGCAATTTCCAGCACTGTGAAACCACACAGTGAGCAGCCACACTAGACTGCCTAACCATTTCATTGGATTCGTATGAATCTGGTTGTTTTTGCATTTAATTGAACTTGCAAATAGAAGATATTCTTGAAAACCTGTCTTACTGAAAATCTGTCCTTACATTTCGTTATAAGCTACTTTTCCTATCATTGGTGCACAGCCAGGTCTTTATCAAACAAGGTGAGGGAAGTTCCTTTGTTGCACTTTCAGTATTTATTCTTTTTGATGCCTTTCAGCTCACAATGATTGTCAGTTCAATTCAAAAAGTAATTAATCTAAAGGCTTGAATTTAAAATGTTTAAAGACCCTTTGAATTTCATGGTGGAAAACTGACAAAGCCCCAGTAGACTGAATTAACCAAGTTGTGAATCAAGGCCTATAAATGCACTGAAAGTAGACTGTGTCTTTATGAAAGAATTCAAAGCCAGAGAAATCAGATAGATCAGAAGGCATGTTACTGGAACTGTTTACAAAATTCTAGGATTTATTTGTGGGAGTTTTTTGTTTTGTTTTGTTTTGTTTTGCAAAACAGGAGTAGCATCAGGCTTTGTTGAAGAACTCATTGGTGCAGAAGACCCTGATGACCTACTAGATGATTTCTCTATTTACCAGCCCTCCGAAGCTGACAGTTTTATGTAAGGGCCAGTTAACACAATCATGTTTGTACACCAGGCATTGCTCTTACTGTGATTTGAGCACTGAGCTAGAATGCTCCTGTTTAGAGCCCCTAAAGTTGACACTCTGAAACACAGAGAAGGGAGATATCCTTTTATGAATAATGGAACAATGTTTGGGAAAGGAGGATGGGGGCAAACCCAGTTGTCTTTCCAGCCAATTAGCAGCTTAACCCAAATGCCTTAATGGAAGAAATGATTTGGTTGCATTTAGACATTGGTGGCTCATAACCAAATTATTAGAGTGAGATATTCCCTGCTGCTCAAGCTATGAGCTGTCTTTGCATATAGAAATAGAAACATCTATCTGTTGTTTTTTTCTCCCAAATTCATACTTTAAAAACTCATGTTCTTTCTCTCGCAAACATTGTGTATTCTGGTAAATCCTTCAAAAAAATGAACTGAAAAGAAATTCCTTGTCATCTGCCCTGGCCAAATTCAACAGGTACAAGAAAAGAAACCATAATGTACATATAAGCATAACACATATAAATCATAACACATATATAAGCATATATTCTATGATTCTATGATTCTATATATTGTATAGAATTATACCATTCCATACAATGAGAGTAATATATAATGGAAATATATAATGGAATGGAATGGTATAGACAAGATGAAAATGATACAATGAAGCATACTGAAAACCAGTTATAGACGATATCAAAATTATAGTTTATGCTACAAGTAGGAAAAAAAATTACATCAAGCAAAAATTATACAAAAGGTCAAAATGAATAGAACACAATGAAAAATATGTAACACTACATGTAAAGACAGCACAAAAAGACTATTGTAAAAATATACCCTCTGGCTGTTTATAAATCCATAATGCACTGGGCACTTGGTATCTGCTGAGATTTGGTCCCAGTACATATCGTAGGTACAAAGTCCATGGATGCTCAAGTCCCATTATATACAATGGCCTAGAAAATAGTGTCCCTTATATGGTTGAATCTATGGATGCAGAAGCTGTGGATACAGAGGGTCAATTGTAATGTTATATCTTCTTTTTGAGGCAGAATTGCAATATGTTGTATGTTTCTGACAAACATATTGAAAATAGTTCAAACTAACTATTACCAATATTCTGAGCATGTTGCTCCTGCCTACCATGAAGTTATTAAAGTTGAGGAACCTTTTTGGAATTAAAAAGAGACAACAATCCTCATTCAACACAGGTGGCTGGCATGTCAGTGGAGTGGTTTATCTGTCTACATTTTAATATTAGATTAACAAAAACAAAACAAAACAAAATCTCCAAGTACTGGTATCCAGGAGTTAGATTTGAGGGAAGTATCCATAGAGGGGACAAGGCTGTTTGGAGACCTCTGTGTTTTAGATACAGAACTGCTGTTTGGGTGAATTTGGCCATGGTCTGGAGTTTCCATTTTTCCTCCAGCCAGTTGTCTGTCCTTTTTGGTGCCTGACCTGCATGTTAACCAACATTTACCAAACTGGATGGTAAAGTTCAAGTGTTCCAATCCAATGGGATCTGCAAAAAGAAAAAATTTCTAAATCAAGAACTTGGAATAAAAGTGGATGTAAATCTAAATTCACATCCAAGCTTGCATGTGGTAGGTTGTCATTGTTATGCCATTTTTAAATTTAAATTGCTATACCATTTTTAAATTTCCAGTTATTCCCTTTCAAGCAATACAAAGCTGATAAAGTGTGCCTGTACTTGGAGGCATGCCCAAATTACTCCCATAGAAGAGTCAAAGGCTTTCATGGCCAGCATCCATAGATTTTTTTTATTTTTTATTTTTTTTTATTTTTTGTGGGGTTTTCAGGCTATGTGGCCATGTTCTAGAAGAGTTTCTTCCTGACATTTTGCCAGCATCTGTGGCTGACATCTTCAGAGAATGCTTCCTGGTCTGGAGTTTTTCCAATCTCAGGGTGGCTTGGAACAGTTTTCCCCATAGAGATTTCCAATGTGGCATCAAAGGTTTTCATGGCTGGCATCCCATAGAACCTGAAACATCAAGTACAGTGTAGGTAGATGACTTCTTCAGTATGTGGATCTTCTTATCCTTACTTGGCCTGCTGTATAGTTGTTTGTAAGACGAACAGCTTCATATAAGGAGGTAGAACATATATTATTAAAAAAAACAAAGACAAAGGTACCCCAGAACTATTTATGGAATCACAGAATCACAGAATCTTGCATTAGAAGGTACCACAAAGATCATATAAAAAAGATCATATAGTTGAACCGTCTACCATGTATGAATATATACAACTAAAATACTCCTGAAACATGCCCATCCAACCTCTCTTTAAAGACTTTCAAAGATTAAAACTCCACTTCCTTCCAAGGCAGTCCATTGCACTCTTGACTATCTCTTACATTGAAGGTGTTCTTCCTATTGTGGAATCTCCAAATCCATTGGTCTGTATTCTGGTCTCTGGAGCATCAGAAAACAAGCTTGCTCCTTCTCCCACATGATGTACTACAAATATTCTTTAAAAGACAGAAGTTAAACATTAAAAGAACTGCATACTTATAAAAATCCATTATAGTCAGTTCCTAAAAGCCTAGAGATAAAAAAAATATTTTCACTTGCCAGTGGAGGAACAAGAAGGTGGGAATCATCCTATCTCTCCCAGAGAGGGAGTTCCACAGCTTAGGAGCAGCCAGTGAGAAGGCCGTCCTCTTCGTTCCCACCAAAGGGCCTGAGAAGATGGTGGAAATGAGAGAAAGCCATAGTTTGGGTGGAATAAAATAGAGAATCACCCCTGCCCCAAAAGCCAAGTAAGAAGCAATCACATTAGAATTAATATCAGTACAGTTTGTACTAGGACTGTGCATGAAATCTGATATACATGTTTGCATGCTTATCATTGAGAACATCAAGGACAACTCCCACAATCTTTCCCTACCTAATAATGGGAGAGATAGGATGGTTCCCACCTTCTTGTCCCTCCACTGGCAAGTGAAAATATTTTTATATCCCTAGGCTTCTAGGAACTGACTATAATGGATTTTTGTTAGTATGCAGTTCTTTTAATGTAAGTAAGAAGTAAGCAATCAGAACAGTTTTTGGAAGTTGCATTGCCTCTCAGAATACCTTAAAATGCCATGAACACAGATAGTTAACCTATGAAAACAAGGGGCAGCACTAGTGAATGCACATGGGTTTGAGTTTGTTCAAAACAACAGTGCACTGAAAAAAAGATTTTACATTTGTTATATGTTTGTATTACCACCAGACAATTGTAGGTAGTACTGCAAAACTCAGGGTTTGCACTATGCTGTCATATAAAATTACTACAATATTTTGGCATAGGTTTTGAGTGGAAAGGACAACGTTTCCATTTCTGGGTGATAGCTGGGAAACCCCCTGTCTGTAACACAGATCATGTGTGTGTATATTGGGTGTTGGTGCAAAATTCAGGGCTTGCAATACAAATTCCTACATAAAATGACTACAAATCTTTGGTAAATGTTTTAAAGGGATACGAAATATTGGTATTTCATAGTTAACCAGGTTTAGGATAATACAGAGCTTATTAACACTAGAATGCTTTCACTACATTACTGTATTCTCAGTTACAGAAACACCCTGTTGAGCTATCATTTTCAAGACAGACAGATAAATAGACAGATAAAGTCTTCCTTCACTGAAATTCCCCTTGCACTTAATTTCTTTATAAAGCATAAAGCACCTGTAATTTAAATGTTTGCATGTTTTCAGAGATTCTTTTCTGTTTCAGTTGACAGCTCTTGGGATTTTTTTAAATCCTTCTAGTGAAAAATAAATAGATTCAAGTTAAAACTGTTGCCAGGTGCTATAAGGTTTCATAAAGCCAACTGTCACATTTTTAGTATGATGCCATCTGCTGCTTAGGCTGGATTAAAAAGTTGCAGGGCTATGAATTTGTGACATACTGTTTTCTCTTGCCTAAAGGCGTCTGTTAGTGGCTCCTGATGAATAATTCAGGGATCTTAGCTTAATAAATGAATCCTCAAGCCTAGGGCGATGATGTACCCTGATTCATCACAGGATACTACTGGATGCTACACAGGGTGCTACAATCCTCCAAGGTCTCCCACAACAAAATGCCTGTCAACAGAGTTGCAAATTGATAGGTTGCTATCTCTTCCTCAGCTGCCTTAATTGCACCTCACCATTCAAAACTGGATTTGTCTCCTAATCCGTAATGCTCAAAGAAAACGAAAATGCTTTTCATCTCTTTCAGAAAAGGCTTTCAAATGCAGGAGAGCTTTTTCAGAAATACAAACAAATAATAGAAAAAAATTCTCACACTGTATCTCTTTCTCAATAGTTCCAGGAAAACATCAGCTACCTTTTGTTTCATTCTGCCATTCATTTAGAATACAGAAAAGAAAAACAACAGAGATTAAGCAAATATGAGCTCCGGCTTCCTCCGACAATTGTGCTGCACAATTCTCGTTTTTCATAGAGTTTGATCCCAAACATACTTTCTAATTCAGCAGCCCACTGTTGTTTCTGGGTGACCTTCCCTCATTGCCATTCATAGCAAACAGCTGAATTTGCAAATGGAATGCTTCTTTCTTTTGGATTAAGATGTTCCCTGAACACACCCAACAGAAACCAAGTAAAATGTTGTTTTCTTCAGTTGCAGATTCCTGTTCAGAATAACAAAAGCAAAGTATGGATAGTGGCATACGCTTCAACAATTTGCTGATGAAAACTGGAACTCATGTGGTGAAGAAATATCTGACTGTGGTTAAGATGGCCAAAGTTCAGACAAAGCTAGGAAATGCTGCAGCAGTTTGCTGTTGCCTAAGCCAACTGTGAATGGTAAAATTCTACACCTTTCTCTCTTCTCTCCATTGCCATGTTAATTGACTGCAAATTATTAATTTTTTCCATTTGGAATTCAGTTTGCACCAATTGAAGCAAGCAAAAACAATTAAACAACAAAAAAAACAAGGGGAATGTGGAAGAAAGAGAAAGAAAAATGGGTCATTTTAAAAGCAGTTGAAAAAGTGAAATGGTAGCGGGTTGATTGGAACTCTCTCTGCCAAATCAGGAAATCATGGCAGAGGCTTTGTTATTTGGAAGGTTTTTGGAAGATTTAAGGTATAAACCAGGGAAAATGCAGCTGTGGGCTATTTGCATCCCTAAAGCTGTTTCTGTGTCCCCAAAGTGAAGTTTCACTCATTTGTATCATTTTAATTGCTTTTGGAAAAGTATTTACCCAAAATGTCCTTACTCCATAGAGGAAATTTAGTTTTATACCCAGGGGAGGCTCCCCTCCCCCCATAAACTAGAAGTAACTTTTGTGCCACTTCCTACTAGGTTTGCCATGTTTCCTGCAACACAATCTGGGATATGTGAGGCAGGTCCATCTAACCTTTTGAAAAGTCCCATGACCTCTTAGGGCTCTCACAAGATTTGAAATCTCAGAGGATTTCAAAAACCCATTCAGTTATTGCAGTGGTAGGGCAGCCCTTATGGGGTGTCAGCCTGGCAGAATTGAGAGGAGGAAGAATGGTGCAATCCCAGCAGACAAAGCACTGGTAGGAATGTGGATGCCATCCACTCCCAAATACAAGATTAGAAGCATCCCATATCACCCCAATATAAGTTTCAACCTTAGGACCCAAATATAGGATTTCTATGCAATATGGGATCATTGGGATCCCTACTTCCAATGGCTGCTACATCTCAGGGCCTGGTCCTAAGCAACTGTGGTTAGTTCCCAAGTGTCAGGTTATGGCCCAGAAACATTAGGGCATGAGATGATCCTGAATAGGTAACCATACTACTTCTTAGTTGAGAGAAAGACCTCTCCTGGACCTAAAGTATCCTTAGGGAGGCAAACAAGTGATGAAAAGTCCCTCCATGATACTCAGAGGGTAAAAGGCATTTTGAATTTATTTATTTTTAAAAATAAAAGGTTGGTATGAGGCATGTTGTGTACAGTCCTGTCATCCAGTACAGGGAGTGTGTAACCTTAGGGAGATGTCCACCCCAACATATACCTTGCAGTGCACAGAATAATTGCCAAAACCACTCGTAAATTAAAAGTGCACCATTCACTATGCAATTTTGCAGTAATTGTTTTCTTTTATTTTGTATGCAGCACTAACAATATGTAATGGGAGATATCTGTCTTTGCCTCAGGAATAAGTTGAAATGAATAATTAGAAACAGTCATCCTTCCCCATATCATAAGAAAAAAGGACTCCTATCATGCTTTATGAACCCTTGGGAGCTTGAGGTGTATCTGGAGAGGCCCTTGTCTCTGTCGCACTATCTTTTCAGGTTCATTTAGTGGGAACAAGGAAGAGGATCTTCTTAGTAGCTGCTCTCAGACATTGCAAATCCCTCCCTAAAGAGGCCAGGATGGTTCCATCCTTGTTCTCCTTTTGACAACAGGTCAAAAAAACTGGAGAAACTGGAGCGTGTCCAAAGGAGGGCGACTAAAATGGTGAAGGGTCTGAAAACCTTGCCCTATGAAGAACACCTTAGGAAGCGGGGGATGTTTAGCCTGGAGAAGAGAAGGTTAAGAAGTGATATGATCGCCCTGTTTAAATACTTGAAGGGATGTCACATTAAGGAGGGAGCAAGCTTGTTTTCTGCTGCTGCAGAGACTAGGACTCAGAACAATGGATGCAAACTGCAGGAAAAAAGATTCCACCTCAACATTAGGAGGAACTTCCTGACAGTAAGAGCTGTTCGACAGTGGAACACACTCCCTCGGAGGGTGGTGGAGTCTCCTTCCTTGGAGATTTTTAAGCAGAGGCTGGATGGCCATCTGTCAGGTATGCTTTGATTGGGAGTTCCTGTACGGCAGGGGGTTGGACTGGATGGCCCTTGTGGTCTCTTCCAACTCTAAATTTCTATGATTCTATGATTCTATGAAAATATTTCTGTGCCATTAGGTTTTTACCAGCTAAACAGGGTTGGGCTTTTAATGCTGTGCAGTTCTGTATTTAAGCTTGGTATACTGTCTTTTAATGTATTTTAATATTTTAATTGTAAATATTTTAATTTCATTAATTGTTTGATTGCTTTTTAAAACAGGTATTTATACTTTTAATGCTTTTTTGTATTTTTTAATTTGTATTGTTTTAAATATGTTAAGATGCCTTGAATGCCATTATCAGTAGAAAGGTGGGATACAAATAAATAAAATAACAACAATATAGGTGCTAAATACCTCAGAACTCCTCCTTTGCAATTAGAAACACTACCTTTGAAATAAAAATGCAGGGAGGGGTTAAAAAATAATATGATTCCTAACATATTTTCACTGAAAGTTGTATCCTTCAACTGATACATGATGCTGTATCTTTCAACTGCTACATGGTGCTGTCATGGTCCTGATTTTAAGATAAAAATTGGCAGAGGAGGTGGGGGGTAGGAATAATATACAATACTTTTAGATCCAGAAGTTTAATGGATAAAATAAGCTAAAAAATATCTAGTTGGAAAAAACAGGATTGTCAGAATGGAACCATGCATTCCAAAGATCTTTAAACATGTCTCACTTACACTACAATGCTGTGCACATTTAGTTAAGAGTAAGTCCCACTGAACTCATTGGAGTTTACCTCTGCAGTAAATATGTGTATGATTGTATCATTCACACAAATGGACCATTACCCTACTGGGGGGGGGGGGCGGGGGGTTTAACCCTTTCAAAATTAAGTAGACTATAAATTATCTACTAAGGTGTGATCTCTACAAGTTGTACTTACTTTACATGGCACTGTGCAGGTCTAGCATGTGTACATACACACACAGAGAGTATATATGTATCATAAAATGTACATGAAAATGTGTAAAGGTAATGGTACAAAGTTTCTGCAATTCATTATTTGACTAGTCTATGTTATTTCTGGATGTATCTTTTTGTGGTTGTGAATTTAAACCATAACTCAGAGGTTGGAACGGAAGTCCTTCCATCTCTCCAGGTCTGCTAATTGATGGATCAGGTCCTTAATAAAAAAAATTTGCTTTGAAATAATGAATATTTAAGGTGAAAAATAACAAATTCCACCTTGGCATAAACTGTATTATTTCATATTTCCTGTTTGGAATGTGGAAATCATAGTAGGATCACACTGCATTTTTTCCACTGACACATTGAGCAAAGAACACTATTTTTCATGGATCTTACAGTGAGCTTACAAGGACCCTAAGGGAAGCTATGTGCATGACTGAATATTAGGCCATGCAAACAAAAGGCCATGCCATCTGTGATTCCAGTAGAAAATAATCAAACAAAAAGCTTTGAGTTTGACATGTTAACTTATATTATCCTTCAGACAGACAAGATTTTTTCTTCTCCTTTCCTCTCCTCCCTGCTTAATCTCTATCCCTTTGCTCCTTCAGACCTTTTTGCAGGTGAGCCTCAGCTTAATCAAAAACACAAGAGATTTCTTCCTATGTAAGTAAGATGAAAGACAGCAGCCCTTAGCAATGGAGTTTTGAGAATAATTTTCACATGATTACCACTTCCATGTACAGATGACTAAAATGAATTTTTGAAAGCAGTGAATATGTTTACCTTTTGTTTGTTTCAACCACTAATGGTATTTACTTGATCCATAATTCCTCATTTAGGAGCCATCTCTTAAATGTGCCTTTTGAAATCTCGTGGACACCTCTGCCATAGTTTCATACCTTCCAACATTTTGCAGATGTAAATCTGGACGCAAACACAATCAGAGTGCAATGGAGAGGGGTTAGTACTGAGGAAGAACACAGAAGCAAGGAGAGAATGCAGTAGTTTGCTTTTCCCTGAACCTACTGAGAAGGGCAAGATTTTTTCTTCTCCTTTCCTCTCCTCCCTACTAAATGAGTGCAAGCTGCTTTTGGATTTTGAACTCAGTTTGCAGCAGTTGAAGCAAGCTGAGGAGATCGGTGGGGAATGGGAGGAGAGAGCACAACTGGGATATTTTTAAAAGCAATGAAAAAGTGGGAGGATGGAAGATTGTTCTTGACAGATCAGGACAATTGGAGGGTATGTAGTTTTGCCCCATTTACCAAAACATAATCCCTTTCTCATCAAAATATTTTAGTCTATACAGGCTAATAAAAAATATAATCACATTCACAGCATCCAAATTACTCTCTTCTTTCTAATCTTTTTTCAGAATGGAATGTATAGTGAAATGTCAAGCATCTGTGAGTCTTATTGTTAAGATGTGTTCCTCCCTAGTTTCAGTATCTCTTTCCAAACATCTCTTTGGATATTGGCTCACACAAAATTGCCTTTTAACCGCTGGACAAAACAGATATTATGTATGGATAGTGCCAATATATCATTTCGTTTTCAGGAGCTATGGTGCTAAGATTAATCTGGAAGGAATCAGACATTTTCCAGATCTGTTCTATTCTTGTTGAAAGGAAGCAAATAAGTTCTTGTTGGGCTTCTAGGTGTGTGTTTCTTCTAAGCCTTCTGTGATAATGCAAGAGATCTGGGAACTGAACTTCCAATATTTGGTTGTCTTGGAGATGTTTCATTCATAGGGTCACCACAAGTTGAAGTCAATTTGAAGGCAGTTAACACACATACATTGGTAGTATTTTTATTTTTAAATTTTCTGCTTCAAATCCTACAAGGTCTTATGCACATTCTGTATGGTGGAATGCATGGTGTATTCATGACAGACAAATATGAAAAACAGAAGGAAATCTTCCTAATTTATCTCATAGTCCACTCTATGATAAGAACTTGCCATATCTTCAGGAACAAAAGAATAGATTGGATCAAACCATAAAACCTTTACCTGTATAAGTCTTAAAAGGAATTCAGGACACACCTATATTGCAAGTCTGTGGGTTTGGCTTTCTCTCATATTCAGTGTTTCTTCAATCTCATAATCTACATCAAGAAGCATGGATTTTAGGTAAATTCTTCAATAATGAATTGTCCACCTGTCTCTGATTTCTATGCCTGATGTTCCCAGTGTTTGTCTTATTTCCAAACACATGGACATCACACATCTCTTGCAATGTCATGTTTTGGCCTGTGAATGTCACACACTGATGGTTTTGATTTATTCTTTTTTTTTTTAATTGACAGTTATGATGTGATAGATTTTTAATTGCCCAGCTGCTTAAATTATCTCACATTTTGTAATGTAGTTTTCCTTATTTTGAAAAAGTTTTTCATTCTTCTTTTGCTGCCAACTCTTTTGAATAATGTTACCAGCAAAGTCATATTTGATACAAAGGGGAAAGACATCTTAATATGTGGATAATCTAATGGCCTCACCAATTTCACTTTTCATGTTCACAGACAGCGTCCTTGAGAAGGCATTTCAAGTTAAATTCTTTTATTGAATGGACTGGGAAAGCAGAGTAATAAAAGGTGCCACAATTACCCAAGCAATATATTTTATGAGACCCTCAAGACTGTGTGCCAAAGGAACATCACTGGAGCTGTTGAGTTGTGAAGGAAAAAGATGAAGAGGAGAGTTTCTGGCATTAGGACAACTGTAATGGCTTTCCTACTGTGTTAATGCTGATGCCAACTAAAGTCTACAATTATAGTTTAATTAATGCCAATAGGGTCCTAGAATATCCTTTGTGAAAATGGACATGCTAGGAAAGAGGATTATTAAATCTATAAAAACAATCTGACATCGATCCCCTCACCATTGGGGACTGTTAAGCCAGGGAGACAAAGTCATTGTTCAGGTTTCATTAGGATGGGCCCAAGAGATTTTGATGGGGTGGAAGAGACTCATAGCTTGAAGTCAAGATGATATTTCCAAAAAGGAAAAAAAAAAAGACAAACAGGCAGATAGAATGAAGTCAGAGAAGAAAGAAGGAAAGGGACATATTTAAGACCCATTGTGGTATAGTAATCACTGTGCTAGACCAGATGTGGGATGACCCAGATTTAAATCCCCATATATTAGTGAAGCTGGCTGGATGACCCTGAGCCAGTCACTGTGCCTCAGACTTACCAGTTTCACAGGTTTTTTTTTTTTTTTCCGAAGATAAAATAGAGCAGAGAGAGTAATGCAAGGCATTTTGCTTTCAGAATAAAAATCATTTTGCTTTCGAAATAAAATAACAAGATGGCTCATTCTGCCATTCCATATCCAACTGGACTGGCAGCTGAAATGTCCTCAACAGCATCAATGGAACAATGGAATACCACATCCACCACTCTATACCATTGCAAAAGCTTGTAGAGCAAATATTAACAACAATATTTCTCTTTTGGTAGTTGAGAGACTGAGCACTTCTGTATTTCTAGTGGACTCAGATGAGTGACTAGCTCAAAAAAAGAATAATCTCTGCCATCACAATCCAGACTTCCAAGTTTTTAGAATGATTTTTGTTTTCTGGAGTATCTATTTTTATCATATCTATTTCTTTGTAGACCCAGAGTGAGCAAAGACTGACCTTTGGGCCACAAATGGCCCTGCATAATCCCTTCATTGTGGACTGAGGACATTCTTTCTCTAACACTGAAGCCATATTTGTCCTTTGTATTTAAAGTGCTGTACAGTGACATGCAATGCAACAGGGTGAAGCATGTACAAGGGGCTATTGTAAAGTTTTAATGATCAACTTTTTAAAAAATTGACAGAAAGTTTGTTTTGACTTGTAGTTGTAAACTTATCTCTATGTAGTCACTATCTAGAGTTATACATTTTTCTCAGTGTATCTTGACCTTCCATATACCTGATATTGTAGATGTCTGCAGATTGTGCCTTACATGGGGGTATCATAAAGTAATAATTATCACTCAGAAATTATTATGGCATATTGATGAAATTTTGTCAGTGTCATCATTGGTCCCTAAGTGCACGTTGCTGAGAAAATCAACTCACTGTGTCCTTTATTTTTGTGACTGGTTCTGCCAGAAGTGACTAAAGTGTAAAATCCTTGACAGGCGCAATCTGCAGACTTCTACAATAATGGTATTTGGAGGGTCAAGAAACGCTGGGGAAAATGTGTAAATCTGGATGGTGACCAAATAGAGATAAGTCAACAACTGCAAATTAAAACAAAGTTTCTTTTAAATTTTTTAAAAGGTGATAATTAAAACTTTATGATACCCCCTTGTATAACATGCAAAGTGTTTCATCATTTGCACTAGGTGGGGTTTGGCACAAATGTGCTAAGAATAAAGTCTGTGGGGGCGATGATCACCTGCAAAAATCCTTAAGTATAATAGCTGGCTTGAACTAGTGTTGTAGTGGTTTGAGTGTTGGACTATGATTGTGGAGATCAGGGTTGAGTTCCCTGCTTGGCCATGAAAACCCACTGGATGATCATGGGCAAGTCACAAACTCTCAGCCCCAGAAAAACAAACAATAAGGTTGCCATACGTCAGAAATGTCTTAAAGGCAATAAACAACAATAATAACTGGTAGGGCTAGCCCAACCCAACAAGTTGTAGCTGGAGAGAGACAAGATTATCCCCAGACTTTACAGATAACAGGGGCTGAAGTAGAAGACATGGGGACTTTAGTCTCTGCTCTTCCTTTGTACATTTCCCCTTATTTCATGCAAGTGAACAGAGAGAGTACCTTTATCAATTATACATCTTGAAAGAAACAGTTCAACCTCACTTGAAGCACTCACTCTTGGGTAAAGTAACTTATATCCAGCCACATCATTTTGAGATTGTATTCACTTGCCACCAGACTCTGATCACTTACTGGAACCAAAAGAAGGACAGCGAGATCCTAAAAATTCTTGAGGAGGAAGAAACTAAATTTAAATTTCATGTAAGACAGTAAAATAACTTGAGTTAATCCCCAAATAGGTTGCAAGTCTCAAAAATCCACTTCTTGCTGGTACTGAAATATATTCTGAATTGATGGTTTAATTTTCTCCGTTTAACTGTTTGCCCTGAAACCACATTGTTCATTTACTTACTTACTTCCTTTTCCATCTCTTCCCTGCCCTGTTTTTGAAAGAATAGAACCCTTCAGCTGGAATCCAGATCCTACAAGAGAGAGGCAATCTGCCTCTTCTTTTGTATTCCCCCCCGCCCCCCTACACACACCTAGATTCTGTTGCTTCTAAGTTTTGCCTTGCCAAAATGTGCTATCACACTTGACACAAAAGCTAGCTTCAGGGAGATAGGCTTGTGCAGCACTGGCTGAATGGAGCCAGCTTTTTCCTTCAAAACTTTGGTGTTTCTTCCAAGGATCTGCTACCTGACATGAATACTTCACTCCATGTGGGGTGCCATGGGTTCCTTGGCAGAAAGTCAAGATGTAAATGTACTAGACAGATAAAATAAATTTTATTTGCTATATTTTTCATGATAAACATTTATTATTTTATTTATTTATTTCATTTCTATCCCATCTTTCTTTCCAAAGTGGCCCCATAAATATATAAAAATATATTTTTACTAAATCTTATTGTAACCAGAGAAACAAGTTTGCTGTTGTGTTCCTTCAAGTAATTTCTGATTAATCGGTACTCTAAGATGGAATTATCACAGTGTTCCGTGGCAAGATTTGTTAAGAGAGGGTTTGCCATTGTCTTTCTCTGAGGCTGAGAAATATGATTTTCCCAAGGTCACTAGTGGGATTCCATGGCTCAGTGGGGATTCAAACCCTGGTCTTCTGAACTCAAAGTCCAACACTCAAAACACTATACAACATGAACTTTACAAATATGGACCCCCAAAGGAATAATCATATATTTGTCTTTAACATCAGTTGGGAGAGATTATTCATATACATCTTCTTTAAATGGAATCTCTGATGTGTGATTCCTGCTCTTACCCCAGCTGGGAAATTTTATTGTTATTCTGTACTCCACAAGTACCTGAGGCATGAAAGCTGAGGCAAACAAATACACAATATGAATGTACCATCATGGGGTGGATCTCAGAGTGAGGGGCAAGACACCATCCTTCTCAAATTCAGAAAGCATGAACAAGAACAGAAAACTGTTATAATGGGATCCCACACCATCTTGGATTTGGACTTGCCAGGAGCAGAATGGAGGATGAGGCAAGTAGGCCCTTTAACATCTTTGCACCCGCCCCCAGCCCCGGACCAACTCATCATAGTTGGCCCATAAAGAATGGGCTCGTCATTCCCAGCCATGGATTTGTCAGGAGGAGAATGGAGGATAAAGATGAGCAAGGGAGGCCCTTTAACATCTTTGCCCTCCCCATCTAACCCCAGACCAACTCAGCGTGAGCAGTGGCCCATAAAGCATCAGGCAATACTAAGAACATTATTTTGTTGCTAATTTTTAGACTCCTCCTTTTTTTCAGGGTGTTAGATTGTAATCTTTTAATTTTAACTTCTTTACAGTAATCACTTAACTTGCTATGCTGTATTTGTTTTATTATTTCATTGTTTATTGGCATTTGCTTTGTTAATTTTTTGAAGGAGCGGTTAGAATCAGAGAATCATAGAGTTGAAAGAGACCACAAGGGCCATCCAGTCAACCCCCCTGCCATGCAGGAACTCCAAATAAAATCATCCCTGACAGATGGCCATCCAGCCTCTGCTGAAAGACCTCCAAGGATGGAGACTCAACTACACTCCGAGGGAGTGTGTTCCACTGTCGAACAGCCATTACTGACATGAAGTTCCTCCTAATGTTGAGGTGGAATCTCTTTTCCTGCAGTTTGCCGCCAATGTTCCGTGCCCTAGTCTCTGGAGGAGCAGGAAACAAGCTTGCTCCCTCCTCAATATGACATCCCTTCAAATATTTAAACAGGGCTATCATATCACCTCTTAACCTTCTCTTCTCCAGGCTAAACATCCCCAGTTCCCTAAGGCGTTCCTCATAGGGCATGGTTTCCAGACCCTTCACCATTTTAGTTGCCCTCCTTTGGACACGTTCCAGATTCTCCACATCTTTTTTGAATTGTGGTGCCCAGAACTGGACACAGTATTCCAGGTGGGGCTTGACCAAAGCAGAATAGAGTGGCACTATTACTTCCCTTGATCTAGACACTATATTTCTATTGATGCAGCCTAAAATTGCATTGGCTTTTTTAGCTGCCGCGTCACACTGTTGACTCATGCTCAGCTTATGGTCTACTTGGACTCCTAGATCCCTTTCACACGTAGTTTCATTCAGCCAGGTGTCCCCCATTTTATATCTGTGCATTTCATTTTTCTGCCCTAAGTGCAGTACCTTACATTTCTCTGCGTTGAATTTCATTTTGTTAGCATTGGCCCAGTTTTCTAGTCTATTCAAGTCATCTTGAACTTTGATTCTGTCCTCTGGAGTATTAGCTACTCGACCTAGTTTAGCATCATCCGCAAATTTGATAAGTATGCCCCCAATTCTTTCATCCTAGTCATTAATAAAGATGTTGAATAGCACTGGGCCCAGGACAAAGCCCTGTGGGACCCAACTGGTCACTTCTTTCCAGGTTAAAAGGAGCCATTGTTGAGCACCCTTTGGGTTCAGCCGGTCAACCAGTTACAAATCCATGTAATGGTTACCTTGTCTAGTCCACATTTTACAAGCTTGTTTGCAAGAATATCATGGGGAACCTTGTCAAAGGCCTTACTGAAATCAAGATATACGACATCCACAGCATTCACTTCATCTACCAAGCTGGTGATTTTATAAAAAAAAAAAGAGATCAGTTTTGTCTGGCATGACTTGTTTCTCTAAAATCCATGTTGACTTTTTGTGATTATGGCATTGCCCTCTAAATGTTCAGAGACTCCCTGCTTAATGATCTGCTCCAGAATCTTTCCTGGAATTGAAGTCAGACTAACTGGACGATAATTGTTGGGATCCTCTTTTTTCCCCTTTTTGAAGATGGGGACAACGTTTGCCCTCCTCCAGTCTGTTGGGACTTCTCCTGTTCTCCAGGAGTTCTCAAAGATTATTGCCAGTGGTTCCGATATTACATTTGCCAGATCTTTTAAAACCCTTGGATGTAAATCATCTGGTCCTGGAGATTTATATTCATTTAGGTTT
Source organism: Urosaurus nigricauda (assembly GCA_034509955.1). Lineage (NCBI taxonomy): Eukaryota > Metazoa > Chordata > Lepidosauria > Squamata > Phrynosomatidae > Urosaurus > Urosaurus nigricauda. The sequence goes on from JAOEGL010000002.1 coordinate 37,084,528, forward strand.
ACCAGGTATTCCTGTACTATCTCTTTACTTATTCTGTGCTGAAATTCCCCTATTCTGTCTTCTGCTCCATGTCAAAAAAACCCTTTTTATTGTTCTTAACCTCTCTAGCAAGCCTGAGTTCATTTTGCGCATTAGCTTTTCTCACTTTATCCCTACACATGCTGGCTATTTGTTTGAATTCCTCTTTGGTGATTTCCCCATTTTTCCATTTCTTATACATGTTCCGTTTAAAACTTAGCTCAGTTGAAAGTTCCTTAGTCATCCATTCTGGCTTTTTGAGACATCTTCCATTTTTCTTCCTCATTGGAACTGTTTGAGATTGCGCCTTCAGTATCTCCCTTTTGAGGAACTCCCTTCCGTCTTGAACTCCCTTCTCTTTTAGTATTCCTGACCACGGGATCACCTCCAGTATTTCTCTAAGTTTATTGAAATCAGCTCTCCTAAAGCCTGACTATTCCTGGCTTCTCCTTTCCATTGTATAACAAACTCCAGGAGAACATGATCACTACTACCTAATGATCCAACCACTTGCACCCCATTAACTAGGTCATCCCTGTTGGTTAGGATCAGATCTAAAATAGATGATTCCCCTTGTTGCCTCTTCCACCTTTTGGACAATGAAACAGTCTTCGAGGCAAGTGAGGAATTTGAGAGAGACTTTGATGATTTGGCTGAGTTTGACTTCCAGCAAATATCCGGATAGTTGAAGTCACCCATCACTACTACATCTCTCCTTTCTGAGTGTGTGGTCGTCTGTACTAGAAAAGCATCATCCAATTCCTCCATCTGACTTGGAGGTCTGTAGTAGACTCCCACAGTAACATCCTTGATGTTTCCTTCCCCTTTAATTTTTATCCAGATGCTCTCTATTTGGCCTCCAGTACTGATGTCCTGGATCTCTTCACTGGTGTAAATATCCCTGACATATAATGCTATTCCTCCTCCTTTCCTGTTCGTCCTGTTTCTCTTTAAAAGATTATATCCCTCTCATTCTACATTCCAATCATGAGACTCATCCCACCAGGTTTTAGTGACGCCTATTATATCATATTTACTTTGTTGTGCTATGAGTTCAAGTTCATCCTGTTTATTTCCCATGCTCTGTGCATTAGTGTAGAGGCATCTAAGACTATGTGTCCCCTTCACCTGCTGCCTGTGCAAGTTTTTTTGCCTCCTACTGTTGGGTCCTTGCACTGTTTGCCTTGTTCCCTCTATGTCAGTTTGACTATTTTCTCCAGCCCTTTTGCCTTCCAGGTTGGAAATGGGGATTTCCTTTTGATAATTATTGATTCAAATGTAATATTTTGTGTTACACTTTTGTCATTATTGAATGGTTATGAAATTATTATTACTATTAATTTTTTGCATGTATTTCTATATTATATTTGTTTTTCCCTTTTCATGTTTATTTTTATTGCTTTGTATTATCCCCACTGTTGTAAGCTGCCTAGATTCCCAATGATTGGGCAGGATATAAATAAATCATATCACTATCATCATCATCATCTTAAATGTCCTTCTATAGAATTTTCTCTGGAAAGAAAAGTTTATCCCCCTTATTGTCATTTATCTTGCTGTACATACATAGAAAATAAGTTTCTGAAGAAGTGTAGCCACCTCTTTGATATGCTTTACATGTACATGAATGTTTTCTCATCAATACATATATGCAACCTGGACCTGCAACCTGGACCTGCAACCTGACCTGGTACTATAAGAGGCTGTTATATCTCTTATACAATACTACAGAATCTGCAGAGATGGGGCAGGGATTTCAATAGGATGGGGAAGACTCCTTCTCAGCCAGGCTGAAAGGCCATTTCTTAGCTACACTGAAAGTTGAAGTAAGCATGACTAAGTGTGTGTTTAAGGAGGGACAAAATAGATATTAAGGGGAATAAACATTTTCTACAATTCACAAAATGACTTGATTTTGCTTCCATCAAGCAATTCCAGAGATTATCACACTCCCTTTAAAGCACCTTATCCCTGATGGGATCAAGACTCATTTTAATTTAAAAAGAGTGTTATCATACTCATCCACGGCTGGGCAAATGCAGCCCCTATACAACCCAGATGCCAGCCTAGATGTCAGCCAGGCTTATCCTGCAGCTTTTCAAGAATGGGAAAATCCAGAATAAGCCCAGCTGGCACCTAGGCTGTACATAGGCTGCATTCGCCCAGCCGCAGGTGAGTACGATAACATCCATTTTTAAATTTAAATGCACCTCTATCCCACCTGGGATAAGGTGCTTTAAAGAGAATGTGATAATCTCCTTCCTTAGAGATATGTATGTCAGCAATCAGGCTTGCAAATTAACCTCCCAATGACCAATCATAAAACTAAATACTCCAAAAACAAGATATATGATCACATGTTACAACAAAGAGATGTCTTTCACCACTCTTGTATGTTAAGCCTTTTGTCTAGTTTGATTAGGGAGGGAGAGATGAGAGAGAGATGGAGATGGAGATGGGGATGGGATAGAAAGAGAGGAGAGACAACATAGGAACAGACAACAGTGGATTTGTAAGTTTAGGTGATTTTCAGTACTGCATCATAAACAGTGCAAGCAGCTCATATGCCAAATAGGAACAGAATATCTCACAGCATTTCAGAAATGTGTATGCAAATGAGCCATGAGCTGCAGCAGAAAACAAGAAATACTCTGTGACTATTTTTTAATACCTTGTAGACCTCAAACCAGATACATGTGGGATATGTGGTCCTTCCCTGAATGACATTTCTGTCTTAAGTCCAAAAATCATGGCTCTTTTTTTTTAATTGTGTGAGAACCGAGAAAGCTAAGTGGTAGAAGCTCCAAACTGTACAAGTGCCAAACTTCAAGAAGCTCTGAAAGAGGTGAAGAAGAAGAATGCACTCTTGGATCCCACTTAACAAGAAAGAGCCTCGACTTAATGCACTACAGACAGTGCTCTTGTGTTTCCTTTCCTAATATTTGCAGAGCTCCAAGGATGTTATGATCTCATCATTTAAGTAATGAAATGTTGTATCTGATTCTAATCAAGTCTCCTGTCCCAAGACCAATTGCTTGTCAAGGGCAGCAACACGATCATGCCTTTCCACCCATATCATATTGCATAAGTGGCTAGGGAACATGATTTGCTTTGGCATGTTCGTTTTGAAAATATCAGATACAGAAAAGCCAATGCTGGAGGCAGAAAATGAAACTCAGTGGGCCATTCATCCGAGCAGGCAATGTTATTTAAAGTGATTGGTAATTTATTTTGTAAGCCGCACCATATGCTTAGGGTATTCTTGAACTCTAATGCAAAATATTTGTTGGCAGGGCACTGCACAGTGTGTGTGTGCATGCGCCCATGCCACTAACCAGCACATCATATTATGCAAAGCATTGTTTGCAGGAGTTTCCTCCTATTCTGTAGCTGAAATTATCAGACTAGATCTTACTGTCAGTGGCCGCCAGATACTTCCATGTCCATGAAGTGGTGAATCAATTTTTGTTCTTGTTGTTAACTACCCTTGAATTGACCCTGACTCATTGCAACCCTGTGAATGAGATACTTCCAAAAACCCTTGTCCTCCACTGCTCTGCTAAGGTCCTGCAAATTCATGTCCATGACCACTCTGATTGAGTCCATCCATCTAGCATGTGGCTTTCCTCTCTTTCTTTCACCCTCTAACTTTTTTAGCATTACCATCTTTTCTAGTGAGTCATGCCTTCTCATGATGTGGGCCAAAGTATAAAAAACTCAGTTTGATCATCCTGGCTTCTTGGAAGAGTTCAGGCTTGATCTGTTGAAGGACACATTTGTTTTTTTTCCGTACTGGGTCTTATTCTAAAAATTAAAGGAGATAGTCAAAATAATGAACTCTATCCTCTAAATATCTTCAACACTTTGCCTTACATAGTTCCTTTAAAGCTTAGAATAAAACCAAAAGTAAATTCACTGCACCATTGAAATGAAAGTTTGTAGCTGCTGCTGGTTAGTGTCTTAAGCATGCTGAAAATATATATGCACTTGGTGGTACATTTTGAAAGCACTGACAATGATATTTCCCTTTGACAGTCCAAGGAGAATCCAACAATGTAGGCAGTTCAGTTGATCCACATCAACAAACCATTTATAAGTCACATTCCCACTCTCTCTCTCTCTCTCTGGCTTTTCTTCGCTAACGAAGATTCAGGAAGGACTTATCCCACGCTTACTACAAGCGCGTTGATGACTAAAAAGGCCGATCCGAGATAAGCAAGTCCGGTTACAGAAAGCACAGCAGAAAGTCTCCTTGGGTCATGTTTCCAAGTTGTGGTTCTTTCTGCGTTGTCATTTCTCTTCGAGACTCATTCGGCGTGAGTTCTCAAAAGAGGCTGCAGCATTGTGGATAGTGCGTCTCCATGCCTCCTGATGTGAGGCCAGGGCAGACCATTGTTGGTGATCAATTTGGCCAAGCTTGAGATGTTGTTTCAGGGAGTCCTTGTATCTCTTCTTTGGGGCACCCCTCTTTCCCCGGCCCCTGGCAAGTTCACCGTAGAGTACTATTTTGGGGAGGCGGTGGTCCTCCATCCTGGAAACATGCCCTGCCCAGCGCAGCTGCGTTTTGAGTAGCATGGCCTCAATGCTGGTGATCCCTGCTTGCTCCAGGACAGCAACATTCATCACATAGTCAGTCCAGTGTATGTTTAGGATTGTGCGTAGACAGCGCTGATGAAAGCGTTCAAGGAGTTGTAGATGTTGGCGATAGGTGACACATGATTCAGACCCATAGAGGAGGATGGACAGTACAATGGCTCTGTACACACTGATTTTGGTGCTTCGCCTCAGGTGTTTGTTACTCCAGACTCTTTTGTGAAGCCTTCCGAATGCACTATATGCCTTTGCTAATCTGTGATCGATCTCTTTGTCAATCTTGGCCTCTGAGGAGATGATACTTCCCAGGTAGGTGAACTCCTGTACGGACTTAAGTACAGATTTGCCTATGGTGACATGGGGGTGATAGTGTTCTTCCTGTGGTGCAGGCTGGTAGAGGACTTCCGTTTTCCTCAGGCTGACTTCCAGCCCAAACAGCTCTGCAGCTGTTGCAAAACAGGATGTTAGACGCTGCAGAGCTGCTTCTGTATGGGCAACAAGAGCAGCATCGTCGGCGAAAAGGAGCTCACGGACTAGATAGTTTAGAGTCTTTGTGCGAGCCTTCAGACAGCTTAAGTTAAACAAGCTACCATCAGTATGGTAACGTATATAGATGCCGTATTTTTCTTCGAGATCTGCTGTAGCCGTTTGGAGCATCATGCTGAAGAAAATTGTAAATAGAGTCGGAGCGAGAACACAGCCTTGTTTCACACCATTAGTTATTAGAAAGGGCTCTGAGAGAGCATCGCCATATCTGACTTGTCCTTGCTGGCCCTCATGTAGCAAGATGATCATTTTGAGGAATTTGGGGGGACATCCTAGTCGTTCCAGGATCTGCCACAGTCCTTTTCTACTCACAGTGTCAAAGGCTTTGTTAAATTGCATTTAATTGTTTTATCACTGGAATATGTTTGATTATTTTAAGAGCTGCTTACCTTTTGTAAAAAAAATCTGCCATTTACAGTAATTTTTATTGCTTGATTAGTTTTATTTTATTTTATTTCATTTGGCTCACTGCACTTCTATACCACACCAAAGCTCTGTGGGCAGTTCACAAAAATAAAAACAATGTAAACTAAACAACTACAAAATGTAACTAACACCAACAACAATCCTGAATTGTATTTTTTTTAAGAATATAATCTTTTCAAAACATCTGGGAGTATCAAGGTTTTTACCTGGCAGCAAAAATAACATGTTGGACACAGACAAGGTGAGACTCTTTCTATGTTGACAGTAATCCTCAACTTCAGTGCAATCACTGAAAAGGCCCACTGTTCTTAACATCCTTGAATTTTTTAAAGGAAAAGCAGTGTACAAATGTTTTAAATTATATATGGACAATGTATTTGGGGATTTAATACTTAGCAATGTTTGGAGCATTCTAAAGTCAGGCATTTTCCCAGTTTTGTTCCCTGAACTCTCTTTAACTAGAGACAGTAGAGACTGAATCTTGGACTTTGTGCAAGTAGAGGATGGAATCAGCCTCTTGAACTATGTCCAGAGCTACTTACAGCTTTATGTGGTGGGTGCATTTGTTAGTGAAGATGGCTGAGTGGTAGATGGATCACTTTTTGGTACATGAAGAAAACTTTCAAGTGGTAAGATTCTCACCAGGCCTGGCCAAAACTGATTGTCCATCACCACCACCCTAGAGACAACTTGGCTCAGGCACGAGATCAGGACTCTAAATCTTCTTTGTGATTATAGGTTTCATAATTCATGCAAAATATTGTTTGTATACAATGCCTGTCTCAGTTCAAAACGAACATCTTTTCCCTTTGTGAAGCAAAGCACACAAACACAAATACAACAGGACAAGTTGAATGATCACAAATGCACAAACTACTCATTAAATGCCCATAGTTTTGCCCATTCATGAATCATAGAGCTGGAAGAGACCACAAGGGCCATCCAGTCCAACCCCCTGCCATGCAGGAACTCCCAATCAAAGCATACCCGACAGATGGCCATCCAGCCTCTGCTTAAAGACATCCAAGGAGGGAGACTCCACTACACTCCAAGGGAGTGTGTTCCACTGTCAAACAGCCCTTACTGTCAGGAAGTTCCTCCTAATGTTGAGGTGGAATCTATTTTCCTTCAGTTTGCATCCATATAAGATTGTATGCATAGCACTGTGTAAACTTACAGTGCTATATAAATTATTATTATTGTTATTATTGTTGTTGTTGTTATTATTATTATTATTATTATTATTATTATTATTATTATTGTTGTTCCATGTTCTAGCCTCTGGAGCAGCAGAAAACAAGACAGGTATTGCATTTTCCAGTTCTGTGCATCTTACAGAAATATGCAAATAACAATAACAAAAATAGACAAATTATCTCTAAAACCAGCCCAAAAGAACCTGCTGTTTTGTGGCAGCTCATCGTGATTTTTTTAAATGATTTCCTGTTTACTGTACAAGGATGAATCAAGTCAGGACTTGCATTGCTCTATGCCTTAGGATTTTAGAGGCAACAATGCTTTGAGGGCCTCCTTCTAGCCTAACAATAAGGGCAATTGGCTGGGAGGCTGGGAGCAAAGCCTGGCTACATATTATAAGCAATCTGATTTTTCAAGTTGACGCATATGATGATGGTCTTTCACACAGATGCATTATTCCATTGCTCCATGGAGTTAAGCTATTCTGAATTCAATTGCTGTAGACTATGTATAAAAATGTGCACCATATGACTTCAAGGCCCACTTTTTACAGCTACTAAAACCCCTTGCTAGATGCCACCATCTCCCTCACCACCTTCCCATCTTGTAATTTTTTTCAGTGCAATTTTTGGGTTATTTTCTGCCTGACAGCCACAGCCACCACCAAACCCTTCCAAAACTGTGTGCAGATATAGGGAGTTGCCTTTTCCCCCACTGAACTTCAAACCCTTCCCAAGCCTTTTTTCCCCGGCCACATTTCATCATTTTTGATGAAAATAGAGTGTTAAATTATGATACGCAAAGGGATCTTGTAGCACCTTTGAGACTGACTGAGCAAAAGAATGTTGCAACATAAGCTTTCATAGATTTGGTCTATTTCCTCAAGTACATGGAGGGAAGTGGTGCCTAGGAAGGACCTTTATAATTAGACAGTATGAAAATGCAAAGCTTTTGGTGATGAGCTGACAAGTTCAATTTTAATTATGGTTGTTGAGGGACAAAGGCAGGAAGAAAGATGTTGCCTAAAGCCAGGGTGGGTAGATGACTATATGAATGGTGGAGGGAGTTTTGGAATGTGGTGTGAGCAGCCTGGGAACCAGAAAGGAAATATGATAAACTGACCAAGAGTGTCCTCATGAACATGGGGTGTGCACCATTCGCCTGTTTGCCTGATGTAAAGTGCTGAAAAGCCTGTTTGTAGATTATCTTTTGTGCATGGTGGAACAGTTGAATTGTGTTGAGTGGTGAAAGCTGCCTTCAGAAAAGTTTGAACCAGAAGGAGGAAATCTAGATTTATCCATGTGTGTTTAGACAACAGCTTCTATGAGTACCATCCAGCCTGGCCAGTGATCTTGGATTATGGCAGTCCAAAATGTGTACAGTGGTCCCCCGGGTTAGGAAAGTAATCCGTTCCGGATTACTTTTCGTAACCTGGAAATTTTCGTTTCCCGGGGGACCGCTTTATTTGACGGACTGCACGGCAAATTTAAAGGGACTGCGCGGTTTTTCCTTTTCAGATCCCGGGGTTTTATTCGGATTCCGGGGGCATTTTTGCGGCCCCGGCTCTTTCGTTCCCCGGGGTTTTCGTACCTTGGGGGATTCGTAACCCGGGGGACCACTGTATTTTGCAATTCTACTTTTAGAAATTTCATGAAACAATATGAATTACTGGGGGACAATGATACTGCTCAGTTTAAATATTTGAAGGGATGTCATTTTGAGTCCTGAGTTTTCAAGACTTGGGCAGAGCTGTTGATGACTGGGTCTTTGTAGGTCTATAGTTCACAAGGTTGTCATAAGTTGAAAGTGACATGAAAACAACAAAGCCCAAAATTAACAACCATGTAGCAATTTGCATACCCTGACTTAAATTTACCTTGGGTCTAACTCATTGACTTAGTTGACAATGAGAAAATTAATTGACAATGAGAAAACGAATACATTCTGCAGCGTTATGCTTCTATTACTTCTGCATTGTTATCTGATGTATCAAATGCTGCCTCCATTTTTTAAGCAGGGGACTTAATTCTAATTCTCAAACTCTGGCCTTCCAGATGTTTTAGACTTTGGCTCCCAGAATCCCTGACCATCAGCCAAGATGTCTGAGGCTTCTGGGAAGTGAAGTCCAAACCACGTAGAAGACCAGAGTTTTGGAATCACTGTTCTAAAATATTTGTGACTCTCCCAAAGATAGTGTGAACGGTTAATTACACAGCTTTTTCCTACTATGAAAATTCAAGCAAGCACAAAGTCAGTCTGAATGTGTCACAAATGTTGTGACCTAGATTTTTAGATTGATTCTCAACTGCTTTTCCCAAGTGAAATCACCACCACACCTTCCCTATTTTTTTCAGATGTCTTGACCATGTTTTTTTTTAAAAAATCAATTCTACCCACACAAACACTAGTTACTGTTTTTCATATCCATAGCTCCCTATAAATATCCACACAACCCTTTTGAAATAGTATAAACTTATACACACATTCTCTTTCTCTTCTTTTAATAACATAAACCATTTTAATGCTATAAAAATGCACAAACACAATTTGATTCCTCTTGTGTTTAGGTGATCCAAGGAACTGGAGCACAGCTAAAAATCAGTAAGTGTCAGCAACACAAAATTTTAGATCAGACATCCCCAAGTTAGTGCCTTCAAGATTTTGTACTACAGTTCCCATCCTTCCCAAGCAGCACGGCCATGGGACTTTGGCTCAATCAGTACCCCCACACATATAAAGGAGCTCAATATTAGTTGTTGGTAGGCATATAGGTGCTGTTCACACAAACAAATGGGCTGTAATCAGTGTAGCACTTGTATCAATGGCAGGGTAGAGTTAACCTGGTTGGCCTGATGTCTCTCTTGTCTATTTTTTATACTGCATGAGGTTTATGAAGTTTTTGTTGTGTCCTCTAAACCTTCCATTACACAGGAAGAACGCTGAGTTCAAGTAAAGTAGAGGTAGTCCTTCTTCATCATGGGACTTGTTATAAGACACATCTTAAAACTTCCATCAGATCTTGTTGAGACCTTTGATGCATTGCTGTGACTACATGTTCTGTAGTCATTTGCTGCCTTCCAGCTTGACTTTCCATCCATGCTTTTTTTCCAAGTACAAATGCTTCAGAGGCAGATGCTAGGTACAGAGGGAAATGCCATGGGCCTTTCTTTAGTGGCACAGCTTCAGTCTCTACCTCTCATCATGAAGCCAATGCTCTGTACCAAAAAAGTGAAAAGAACAGTCATTAATAGAATCTCTTCCATAGGAATTTAAAAAATCTGTCCTTGGGGCTCACTTTTCTTTATCTATAGCACGCTGACCCTATGAACCCCATTATCAACTTCCTTGAATGCTCCACTAAGTTTTAGTAAATATCACCCTACAGGGAATTCAAAAATTATTATTGCTCGAATAGAGGGCAATTTAGTTTTTAGCAGAAGTGTAAAAAGACTTCTCCCTATTTGTTGTGTTTCCTTTTGAACAACCTCTATTAAAGCAACAGTGATAAAGACACACATCTAAAATATTTCCATTTCTCCTCAACAAAAATCACACACAAGAGTAGCAGCAACTTGATATTTGGGGTGCAAATTAACTTACTATTTTACGTGCAGTTAATAGAAGAAAAAAAATTAAAAATGTTAGTCATTGGCCTGCATTTTCTGTTTCTGGTCTTAATTGAGATGGTAGGGAGGACTATCTGCAGGCTGGCACCTCCCTCTTTGGCCATGCGGTCACTGGTAGATTTTCAAAGACAAGGAAATTGAAGTCTATTTGCAATTCAAATAAAATGTTTCCTTGGAATCCAGAATTTCTTTTTCCTTTGTGAAGCCATGGGCTCCATGTAGGTAGAGAACACTGAATTTCTCAAGAAGTCTTCATGTTTTGCATCAGGAAAACTTTAGGTGGTGTAGAAGTAAAGCATGACAATCAGTACCAATATTAGAAAAAAATTGCTTTCCATTTGTTGGAGGCAGAAGCCTGAGATGGCAAAGTCCCAGTGCACTGGCTCTCTTTTTAGGATTCCCCTGTGATGGCTAAAATGAGGTATCTTGAAATCCAAAAAAATCTAGGGGTAGCCATGTTGGCCATATAGGAAATCCAATAACATCCAAACAATCATACCTTTATTGGGCCAGACAAAATGCATAATTACATATTGCAAGAAGACACGGTGACTTTGAATGATTGCAACATGTAAATTGTGCATTTTGTTTCATCCCATGCAGGTATCATTGGGTCTGAAGCCTCCTTTTTCTTCTGCGCACCATTGTCGTAGCAACTAAATGGCGTAGTGAAGGTGCGCAGAAGAAAAAGAAGAGCTGAATGCCTGCTCCTTTTTGCATCGTAGTTGCAACGCAAAAAACACAGGTGGCACCTTTGGCATATTGCAACTGTGCAGTGCTAAATGGCGCTACATAGCAATGATGCCCCGATCACATGCTAGGGTTGCGGAGCATGTATTTGCTTCACCCCGAGGCAACCCTAGCACGTGATTGGGGAGCCCTATAGTGCCTGTCTGTTTAGGGCCATTGTTTGGATTTGCTATATGGCCAACACGGCTACCCCTAGCTGTTTTTTGCAGTTAATAGAGTGAATCTGGGATAATAGAAATATACATTTGAAAATTAAAGCTCAACAAAAATACACTCACACACGACCATATTTTTGGCCACTGTTTTTTCCCTGAGGGATGTTATTTCACAATATGGTGTTTTCTTTAAAACATCTGTGGGAAAGGAAATGATGGGCTGAGTGGTAGAACAAATGTTTCATGAATCCTAGAATCTCTTAATAGGGCTGGAAAGCCCATCAACTGCTCCATTGGATTTCTTTCATTTTTTACTCTAAATTTTGAAATGTAGTGAATTGCTCAGAAAATGTACCAAAAATGCATATAAATATATTTTATCATAGAATTCATTCAGAAGTTCTTAATTTGAACCTAAGATATGCAATATAATACATTACTACTAGCAGAAACCAGCAAAGATCTGCAGCAATTACTGAGAGCATTTCAAAAGAGTGGGGAATAAATACAATACAATAAATAATAATGAGGAGGAGGAAGAGGAAGAGGAGGAGGAGGAGAGTGCCAAGGCAGGCTTAATGTTAAACATTAAAAAAACCAAAAATAATGACAATGGAAGATCTAGAAGAATTCATCCTAAATGATGAGAAAATTTAAAAAGTCAAACAGTTACCATACTTTAGATCAAACATTGATCAGAATGGAGACTGTGGCCAAGAAATTAGAAGATCCTGTAGAGGAAGGAATTGGTAAAACCACCTCTGAGTATTTCTCACCTAAGAAAACCCTCTGAAATTCATGGGGTTATCATAAATCAACAGATGAATTAAAGGCATACACTCACACTCACATCGTAAACGCATGGGGAAATTATTCTTGCTACACACTGCAAATAATTATCCTGATGCAGGACCTCTTCCCTTTCTCATCTCCATGTCCTCCAAGCATCTCTCTCTTTTTTCCCCCATTACCCTCTTCTTTAAATCCCATGCCTGAGCAGAGCCCAAATGTGCAGAGAAAGATACTCACTTTCTCTAAACTCCAGCTCAGACCAAACCAGCCAGTTAACTTGGAATCATGAAATGAAGCTACAAATAGCATTTGTTACTAATCACAGACTATGTGTTCCTTATTTTATGCAACAATTATTACAAATGTATTCAGGAAGATGTAGAATGATGCTGTCTTTTTCTAAAGGTTGTTCTTGTTGTTGTGGGCCTTCAAGTTGGTTCAAACTTATGGAGACCCTAAGGTGAAGGTGAGCACTAACTCAAGTGGTTAAGGCACTAACTCTGTTGACTACAAGATCAGCAGGTTGGCAGTTTATGGCCCAGGTGCTGCATGATGAGTTCAGCTCCCATTGCTAGTCCCAGCTTCTGCCAACCTAGCAGTTCAAATGCATGTAAATGCAAATAGATAAATAGGCACCACTTCAGTGGGAAGATAAATAGCATTCTGTGAAGTCATGCTGGCCACATGATCACAGAGCAGTCTCTGAAAACACTACTTCGACTTAGTAATCGAGATGAGCACTGCTCCCTAGGTTTAGAAACAACTTGATAACTTTGTCAGCTGCAAATACCTTTACTTCACCTTTAAGGTGAATCTATCATGAGGTTTTCTGGGGCTGAGAATGTGTGACTCACACTGCTCTAAAACATCTCATGCAATCTTAACATTTTGGTTACCATCATTCAATTTATACTTTAAAAAATAATAATTTGGCACCCATTCATTTCTTGTTTATTATTCCTATAGTTCTTTTCTGCTGAGAAAAAAACCCTATCAAGCAAAATTCAAATGACCACAGAAACACAAGAGGTGGAAGGTGGCATTCCTGTCCCCTTCTATGAGAATTTCTTCCCATTAACTCCCACCCTCCCACCCCATCCCTGAAACCAACCAGAGACACATTCTTCTTCAGTTCCCTGTACCACAATCCAACTTGCAGACTTTCAGAATAAAATTTGGGGAGATGAAGTGACATATGTGGGGAAAGGGGACCAATACAGCGTGAGTGAAAAACATCACCACCACCACCACCCCAGTGTTATTAAATTGTAATTCTCATCACCCTAACCATTCAGTGACGTGTGATGGAAGTAGTAGGTCATGAACATTCAGAGCCCTGAGGTTCATCAGCTTTGTATTACTTGTTCAGCTAAGATCAGGTACAAGCCAAAGAGTTAAGAGAAATCATATCCCAAGGACACATACATTTATTTTATACTGTCACATCTTTGATTGAACAGCTGTTTGAATCATGACCCCCAAATTTAGAAAAGAAATCTGTTTGACCAAGGACGAAGCTGCAATAAGCAATGGTACCTCTAACATCATGCCACTTTCTCTGAAAGAACTATTGTCTGCCTCTGACTCAGTCTCCGTTAAGTAGCAGCTCAGTACATCTTTGTTCCCCCCCCCCCCCCATCATCTTTATAGCATTTATTTCAATTACTGATTCTGCTCTTAGGTGAGAAAGACTTACTAGACTCTGATTCCCTCTGCTGTTACTTTATACTGTAAAATGCTCTCTCAGCTCCAGAATGTTAGATTGCCATAGGGGAGATTCAATTATCACTAATGCTGATACATTTTCCTTGGTATCACAGAGTTCCTTAGAAGTCTTGCTGCCTTCTTTTTGTTACACCTCTCTGCTGAAATAGTTCTTTATAAATGTAATTGATTGACCTGTCCAGTTTTGCCCACATATCAATGCATTGACCAGGGATTCGTACAGATCAAAGAGGAGAAACATGTTGCTCTCCAGATGTTGTTGGACTACATCTCTTATCATTCATTGTAAGCAACTTTGTTGGCAAGGGCTGATGAGATGTGCAGTCCAACACATCTGCAGAGCCACACATTTCCCATCATGGCCTGACAGACAATCCAAGATCTGGATCAGAGGTGCAGAAAGCTGTCCCATCAGTTTTTGCTCCTCCAGAGCTCAAAAAAAATGACAACTATGCTTTTGCTACCACCATTTTGGTGACTAGAAGTGATAACATATTATTTCTGGTCACTTCTAGCTGTTTGGAGAGAGGGTTGGCTATTTCAAGGTAGGGAGCATCCTGAAAATAGCCCCACAAAGGAAAGTTACCTGGAAAATGTGGCCAGGGGAGGACAACTGGAAAAGCTAGGGGATGACAGAGCCATTGCAGTATTGGTCCCAAGGGCTATTCTGGACCCTTTAAAGTGTGCATGTGTCCCGAAGGCCACAAAATTCTCATCCCAGTACAGATACATTCCCTGACCAGAAAAACAATTTAATTTTACAGTGATAAAGTGATATTTTTGTTATGTCATTCGGAGGGAGGTGAGAGGAACCTGGTGAAGTGATTTCCTCTGACTCTTGGTGCATCATCTCTTTAACTTATGAGCCCTCTGATATTGATAAAAAACAGAATAGTGTAGTGGATTGAGCACAGGACTACAACTTCAACCATTTTTGTCAGGGATATTTACACCAGTGAAGAGATCCAGGACATCAATACTGGAAGCCAGGTGGAGAGGATCTGGATAAAAATTAAAGGAGAGGGAAACAACAAGGGTGTTACTGTGGGAGTCTACTATAGACCCCCAAGTCAGATGGGGGAAATTGATGATGCTTTTCTAGAACAGATGACCACATGATCAGAAAGGAGAGATGTAGTAGTGATGGGTGACTTCAACTATCCGGATATTTGCTGGAAGTCAAACTCAGCCAAATCCTCAAGGTCTAGCAAATTCCTCACTTGCCTCAAAGACAATTTCATTGTCCAAAAGTTGGAAGAGGCAACAAGGGGATCAGCTATTTTGGATCTTATCTTAACCAACAGGGAAGACCTAGTTGATGGGGTGCAAGTGGTTGGATCGTTAGGTAGTAGTGATCATGTTCTCCTGGAGTTTGTTATACAATGGAAAGGAGAAGCCAGGAATAGTCAGACATGCATTCTACACTTTAGGAAAGCCTATTTCAATAAACTTAGAGAAATACTGGGGGTGATCCCATGGTCAGGAAAACTAAAAGAGAAGGGAGTTCAAGACGGATGGGAGTTTCTCAAAAAGGAGATACTGAAGGCGCAATTTCAAACAGTTCCAATGAGGAAGAAAAATGGAAGATGTCTCAAGCAGCCAGGATGGATGACTAAGGAAATTTCAACTGAGCTAAGTTTTAAATGGAACATGTATAAGAAATGGGAAAATGGGGAAATCACCAAAGAGGAATTCAAACAAATAGCCAGCACGTGTAGGGATAAAGTGAGAAAAGCTAATGCGCAAAATGAACTCAGGCTTGCTAGAGAGGTTAAGAACAATAAAAAGGGCTTTTTTGGATATGTCCGCAGCAAAAGGAAAAAGAAGGAAATGGTGGGACCATTGTGTGGTGAAGATGGCAAAATGCTCACAGGGGACAGAGAAAAGGCAGAATTACTCAACACCTTCTTTGTTTCAGTCTTCTCAGAAAAGGCAAAGGGTGCCCAACTTAAGGATGATGGAGCAGAAGACAGAATAGGGGAATTTCAGCACAGAATAAGTAAAGAGATAGTACAGGAATACCTGAATGAATACAAGTCTCCAGGACCAGATGAACTACATCTAAGGGTATTAAAAGAACTGGCAAATGTAATATTGGAACCATTGGCAATAATCTTTGAGAACTCCTGGAGAACAGGAGAAGTCCCAGCAGACTGGAGGAGGTCAAATGTTGTCCCAATCCTCAAAAAGGGGGGAAAAGAGCATCCCAACAATTATCGTCCTGTTAGTCTGACATCAATACCAGGAAAGATTTGGAAGCAGATCATTAAACAGAGAATCTGTGAATATCTAGAAGATAATTCCATCATCACAAAATGCCAACATGGGTTTCAGAGAAACAAGTAATGCCAGACAAATCTGATCTCTTTTTTTTATATTATATTACCAGCTTGGTAGATGAACGGAATGCTGTGGATATAGTATATCTTGATTTTAGTAAGGCCTTTGACACGTTTCCCAATGACATTCTTGCAAAGAAGCTTGTAAAATGTGGACTAGACAAGGTAACCGTTACATGGATTTGTAACTGGTTGACTGGCTGCACCCAAAGGGTGCTCAACAATGGCTCCTTTTCATCCTGGAGAGAACTGACAAGTGGGGTCCCACAGGGTTCTGTCCTGGTCCCAGTGCTATTCAATATCTTTATTAATGACTTGGATGACAGCATTGAAAGCCTAGTTATCAAATTTGCAGATGACACCAAAATTAGGAGTAGCTAATACCCCAGAGGGCAGGATCAAAATTCAAAGTGACCTGAATAGTCTAGAAAGCTGGGCCAGAGCTAACAAAATGAAATTCAACACAGAGAAATGTAAGGTTCTGCACTTAGGGTGGAAAAATGAAATACACAGATATAGGATGGGGGACACCAGGCTGAATGAGACCACATGCGAAAGGGATCTAGGAGTCCAAGTGGACCACAAATTGAACATGAGTCAACAGTGTGATGCAGCAGCTAAAAGGTCCAATGCAATTTTAGGCTGCATCAATAGAAGTATAGTGTCTAGATCAAGGGAAGTTATAGTGCCACTCTATTCTGCTTTGGTCAGGCCCCACCTGGAATCCTGTGTCCAGTTCTGGGCACCACAATTCAAAAAGGATGTGGAGAAACTGGAGTGGGTCCAAAGGAGGGTGACTAAGATGGTGAAGGGTCTGGAAACCATGCCCTATGAGGAACGACTTAGGGAGCTGGGAATGTTTAGCCTGGAGAAGAGAAGGTTAAGAGGTGATATGATAGCCCTGTTTAAATATTTGAAGGGATGTCACATTGAGGAGGGAGCAAGCTTGTTTTCTGCTGCTCCAGAGAACAGGACTTGGAACAATGGATGCAAACTGCAGGAAAAGAGATTCCACCTCAACATTAGGAAGAACTTCCTGACAGTAAGGGCTGTTCAACAGTGGAACACAGTCTCTCGGAGAGTGGTGGAGTCTCCTTCCTTGGAGGTTTTTAAGCAGAGGCTGGATGGCCATCTGTTGAGTATGCTTTGATTGGGAGTTCCTGCATGGCAGGGGGTTTGACTGGATGGCCCTTGTGGTCTCTTCCAACTATGATTCTATGATTCTATGATCTATGGCTTGAAAATATTTTTAAAAGAAATATAAATTCCAAAGCAAACCTTTTTGCAACCCAGAGAAAGGAGCTTTCTGCAGATCCACCAAATCTCTAGTGCTTGGCATTTTTAAAAACTCAGTAGCTTCCTTTAAAATAGAGGATGGAGACATTTAAATAGTTTAAGATGATTGTCTCAGTCATTAAAATGGAGAATGCAGTCAAAAAAATCAGAAGGTGACAAAGGACCTATGCAGACTGCCCCTTTCTCAGCCAGATTGAGGTCGTGGCAACCACACGCTTTAGCCCTGATCTGGCTTTTCCAGGGTGCAAAAAGGAGCTGCTTCTGCACCCTGGAAAGGGTGCAATAGCCACAGCTATACAGTGCTCCTTCCACACTGTGTTGTCCAGATGCAGCGCCCTGACACCGCACGCAATGTGGAGCAGCACACAGCATCAAGGCACCCTGGCGTTGGAGCTGGGGCATGCATCAATAGATCAATAGGATGCAGAAGACGGAATTCCTAAAATGAGTGGAGGTACCTTCTGTGAGCAGAGCCTATCTCTCCATGAAAGTGAGATCCTAGATCCAGCCCTGTCTGCTTTGTCTGCCTTTTTTTCCCGTAATGATGCAACAAGTGCCTCCCCAACATCTGCCAGTGAAGAGGACTTGGCTGAGAGTTTGTTTGCCCTACCTGCACCTGGGCTACTCCCATGCCTTGGCTCCTGGATTTAAGGAGGAGGAATGGACCTTTTTCCCTCCTCCCCAACATCTGCCAGTGAGGAAGACTCGGCTGAGAGAGTGTTTGTTTGCCCTACCTCCACCTGGGCTACTCCCATGCCTTGGCTCCTGGACTTAAGGAGGAGTCTTGTCTCCCCCCCCCCCCCCACACACACACTTCTTTTCTTTTCTTTTTTTTAGACTGTGTATAGTTCACATTGTTTTAGGATTGGGATGGGGGTTGAGAATGGAGATTTTCTTTTTACTTGTTTTGATATTTTAATTGTTATGTATTTTGCTTGGCCAATTTTATTTTTTGTTATAATTACTATGTATTTTTGTTGTTGCTATAACTGTTTTGTATTTTTGCTTTGTTAATAGTTATTCTCTTTTGTACCCCGCCCCGATTGCTCATTCAGAGGGGCGGGCTAGAAATAAAACATTATTATTATTATTATTATTATTAACAAAGGTAGAAGGTATTATCTGTCTAAATGTGGTGCTGGAGGAGAGTTCTACAGATACCATGAATGCCAATAAAGACAAATAAAAAGGTCCTATAAACAGGCCTGAACTTCCACAAGAAACCAGAATGTCTGAACCGAAGCTATAATTTGTTGTTGTTGTTGTTGTTGTTGTTGTGTGCCTCTATGTCGTCTTCCGACTTATGGCAATCTTAAGTCAAACCTATCCTAGGGTTTTCTTGGCAAGATTTGTTCAGAGGAGGCTTGCCGTGGCCTTCCCCTGTGGCTGAGAGTGTGTGACTTGCCCAAGATCACACAGTGCGTTTCCATGGCCAAAACAGAATTCAGTCTCTGATCTCCAGAGTCATCATCCAAAGTTCAAACCACTACACTATATTAAGCATGTCATGGGACAAAAGATGATAATACTTGGCAAAGTGGAAGGCATTAGAAAAAGAAGATGACAATGTAGGGGGAATAGACTTAATCAAGGAAGCCATGGCCCTGAATTTATAGGACCTGAGCCGTGCGGTTGATAGTAAGATGTCCTGGACAACTGTAAATCAAAGCAAACTTGGCAGCAATTAACAAAGCAATGTATGTATGTATGCATGCATGCATGTATTTTGAATATTTATATCCTGCCCTTTATTATGGGATCTGAAAGCAACATGTGATATAAACAATTTAAAATACTTCCAGATTAAAACCATAAATACTTTAAATGAGAAAAGAACATAGGAAACAAGGAACAGTTAAAGAAAGGAGAGGCGGAGAGCAGTTGTTGCAGAAATCTGCTGAAAGTTCCACTATGCCTGACCGGACTTTGCTCTTTCCTACTTACAGCTTCTACTAAGGCACGCTTCTATTGATCCCATGGTGGGAAGTAAAGATGCCAACCAGGCAGGAGGATGGAAATGGAAATGCCACAGACCCTCCCCTGTGAGTGCACATCTCATGCAGAGAGGTGTAATTTGTACTTCCTTAGACCAGCAGGGGTGACTCTAACCCATTATAGGGTTGAGGCAGAATCCAGTCGCTAAGAGTGGAAGCTAGAGAGAAACACTGTGAAACCAGTGTTTCAATGTTTGGATGGTACTGTCTTATCAAACCATCTGTCTTTATTTTCAGCTCATGGCTTGGTCTAGTTTTATACATCTTTTAAAAAGTGCCCTTTGCATCTTCTCCATTAGATTCAGACAAAAGCTATCACACTCCTACCTATTCAGGACATCTCAGATTATTTCTTTCTGTATAAAATGTCTACATAGTTATGTCTGCCTTCATTTAGAAAACCTAACTGGCACAGGTGTTTATCACACAAAGGGAATTGGAAGTATAATCCAATGGCAATCTGAATGCAATCATGGGGTTTTGCGTGATTGTGTGAAAGCTGATCACACACATTTTCGGGCAAAGGGAAGTCCTTCCGAATGTAATCATGGGGTTTCATGTAATTGCATGAGAAACTATCACATGCAATTTCGGGCACTGGGAGGCAATTTCGGGCAGTTCCGAATGTAATGCAGCATCAATACGCAATCACGTAAATTCGCTGAACTAGTGAATTTACTCAATTCCAAACTGGCCTCACTTCCATTTCTTTCGAAATTGAGAGAAATTCCTCCCATGTGATAAACTCCACAGTCTCTCATAGCCTTACAGATTGCCTTTCATATAAATTACTGGAATCTGGAGGGGAGATGGAAGTGTATGGCTTACCAACTGAGATTCATAACCATAGGTATAATTATATGAATCTCTCATATATATATATATATATCTTTGTGCCATTGTGACAATGTGAAAGTTAATTTTCATAATAAAATGCACTAGTCAGTGCTCATTCAAATTCATCTTCAGGCTACAGGTTTTTCTTGAATTATACATAATGCAGACAAAAACTGTTTTGCAGAAATTTTCTTGTTCTCTTTCCTTCTATCTTCAAATTTACTCATTGTTTATGCTTTATGTTTTCCAGCTTTTTTACCCCACCTCAAAGATCCTGCAAGCTATTACATTCTGTTGTTCCTCGAGGCTCTGTGACAACATTTCATTTGTTCTTGTTGTCATTTCAATCCAGAGTCTTTTGGAATATTTTACCCCAGTGCAACACTTTTCAATTAGGCTTTCCAATTTCTTCAGTTGTCCACAGTCAGCAAAGTACTTTGTAGTCAATTCAAAAACATTGCTAAGATATTGTGCATACTATGATCTGATAACACTTTTTGAAGTTCTTGATCCAAGCGAGTAGCCATTTGCATCTGACAAAGTCCATTTTATGACACTAGTACAGCAGGCATACAAAGTGTGTATGTTAAGGTTCAATGTTTACGTTCCTACGTGCATTGTACTGTGATGCTTTGTGACAAGGTATTGTGGCAAGGTATATTTTTTCCTGAAACATGCTGGAATCATAGAATCATAGAGCTGGAAGAGACCACAAGGGCCATCCAGTCCAACCCCCTGCCATGCAGGAACTCCCAATCAAAGCATTCCTGACAGATGGCCATCCAGCCTCTGCTTAAAGACCTCCAAGGAAGGAAGGAGTGAATTTTAACTTTCTTGCTAGAAATCTTTGGCATATTAAAACTCACACCAGTGCTTGTTCAAAAACTTGTCCTTCTCTCAAAATGTTTCCTTTTTATCCATCCTTTATTGAGATGTCTTGAAAATACAGACCTATGTTGTTTGTTTGTTTGTTTGTTTGTTTGGTGGGTAAGGACTTGGGAGCAAATCTTCTCTGTGGCTGCTCAAAATGATGGGGATTCCATGAGAAGTAGGGTCAGCTCCCTCCCTGCTCTCTTTTGCTGGCAACTGAAGATATTCTTATTTAAGCAGCCTTTTAAGTGTGAATGTTACTTATGTGATGTGTGTGTGTATTAATTAGTATGCTGTTTTTAATGCTTTAATATTTTCTACTTTTTAAAAAAAATACTATGCTGTGTTTTAAATGTTATATTTTAATATTAGTATATTATTATTATTATTATTATTATTATTTGTAATTAATGTTTTAGTTCTATGCTTTTAAAATTATTGCAAGCTTCCTTGAATCCCCTTTTGGGAGAAAGGCAGAATATAAATCCAATATAAATCAGCTCTTCTCGTGGTATGGCTCTGACCTGTGTTGTGTGGGTATTTGTTAAAAGAACTCTATTTCACAGTTTTTTGTGTTGTTTTTTTTTTTTTTGAGTTGTTGTTGTTTTGGTGCTATGTGGCCATGTTCTGGAAGAGTTTATTCCTGATGTTTCACAGTGGCATCTTCAGAGGATGCTGGCATGGAAGTGAGTGGGGTACAGTGGTCCCCCGGGTTACGAAAACCCCGGGTTACGAAAACCCCGGGGTACGAAAACCCCGGGGTACAAAAGAGCCGGGGCCGGAAAAACGGCCCCGGCTTGCGAAAAAAAACCTGGGTTCCGGGAAAAAAAGCGCCGGCCCTTTAAATCTGCCGCGCGGTGCTACATATAAAGCGGTCCCCCGGGTTACGAAGATTTCCGGGTTACGAAAGTGATTCCGGAACGGATTACTTTCGTAACCCGGGGGACCACTGTATATATACTCTGTGTCGCTTGGTTGGAAGGAAGTGATTTACATGTTAATCTGTGTGTTGTTCTGTTGTTGAATGGCAAGGCCTCCTGGTGTCCATTTAATTAGTGATCCATTGTCTGTTGGGAAACCCCCCTGACCCTGGGTGGTTTTCATTTGTCCTTGCTGGGTCTTGATTTGGGCATTTTTCAGGACTGGTAGCCTTTTCTTTACTTTACGAGTTTCTTCTTGCCTGTTGAAGTTGTCTAGGCGTTTGTGGATTTCAATGGCTTTCCTGTGCATTCTGACCTAATAGTTGTTGGCATGGTCCAGAATTTCAGTGTTTTCAAAAAGCATTTTATGCCCAGGTAGTTTATAACGTGTTCTGCTACAGCTGATTTTTTTTTTTCTGGCTGACCCAGTCTTCAGTGTCCCTCGTGTTCCTTGATTTGTGTTCTTAATTTGAACTATTTGCAGGTAAATGTTTGCAAAACTATGAAAACACAAAATATGTTGTATTAAAATAATTGTCATTATCACCACCACCATCTAACTGAAGCTGGTAGCAATCTGAGCATGAGGAAAACAATAGCAAAATAATTATCTTTTAGGACACTTCTGACGGATAATTCCTGTGAGGAATCGGCTACATGGGAGTCTTACTGGTCCATATTTTCCTGATCATTTTGGTGAGAGGGATGATCATCCCCCTCAGCCTAGTTTTATGGCTTAGGCATCCCTTTCCCACATCCCAAGTGCTTGGCTGGTGGGAAACTAAAGCTGTCATCTTCTGGTGCCTGGAATTTTCCATTTTCATCATCTTGTTAGGGATTTGTGGGTTTAAACCATTACTTTAAACACCATGTCATGGACACCTGTGAGGACATAGTCAAGAAGCAAGAAAAAATTTCATTTCCTTTAGGTCAAACTAAATAATACATGTAATGTTTTTAGGAGAGGTGCTCCTTCAAATGTTTAAAGATATCTGTTTATCATAGATCTGATTTTCCTCACTTATGTATGTTGCATTTATTTTGGGTTTGTTTTTTTTTTGTGAATAGACACTGGAGGGTAAATACTGGATTAACTTTGTAAGTCTGATTGTTGGACATACATCTCAGAGAACATACTGGGGCTTTTTAGATTGGCAGGAAAGTGTGACATGAAGTTGCCCTTTCCTTAATGCTTAGCAGCTACACTGCAAGCCCTAGGTGTGCATTTAAAAGGTACAGGGCTGCTAGACTGAGGGGTTTGGGAATGACTTATCTGAGGTCTTTTCTGTGGCTCAGCAGCTACATGGGAAGCTGTCAGAACACTACAAACACAGGCAGAGCAGCTACATGGGCGGCAATGAACACGGCTTTTAGCTGCGCTTAAAAAAAATTTTCCTTGCTGGCTGCGAACTGCGCAATTGCACAATTGAGCAGGTATGCCATACAGTTAAAGGTACAAAGAGGAGACTAGAGTGAATTGGGGGAGAAAAGACTGAAGAGAGGTTGGAGAGTGTGAGAAGAAAAAATTATTAATTTGGAAGAGACGGAGGGAAGATTGGAGAAAAGTAAACAGAGGAGAAAGAAAGTAAAAGAGTAAAAGTAAAAGAGGCTAGAGTGTGTGAGTGGAGAAGAGAAACCGGTTTGAAAAGAAACGGAGCCCTGACTCAAACGATCCCAGCGACCCGGTGAGAGTGGAGAAAGAGGAAAGGCTGGGGTGTGAGAGTGTGTCAGAGGAGTGGAGGTGAGGATTCGGATGCAACATGGGGAAGGTTGGCGTGGAATGGTGAGAGAATAAGGCAAGGAGAGTCCAAAGTGGGAGAGCGGAAAACAGAAGTTAATTTGGAAGAGAAAGGGGAAGGACAGGAGTAAGAAAAAAAAAGGGAAAAGAGCAAAGAAAGGCTTGGGACGGTGAGTAGAAAAGAGGAGTCTGTTGGAAGGGATGGAGAGAAATCAGAAAATCTGGGGTGAAACCGAAGGAGAAAGGAGGTAAAAGAAGGCTAGAGTGTGGCAGCGGTGAAGAAAAATTGATACAGAGGAGAGAGAGAGAGAGAAAGAAAGCGGAGAGCATATAAGGAGAAGAGAAATCGGATTCGAAGTTACGGAGGGAGACTGAAGCGATACAAAGAGTGGGAAAAAAGTAAAAGTAAAAGAGGAAAGCCCAGAACGGAAAAGTTGAGAGGGAAGCACTGAAAGAAGGACAGACCCGTGACTGAAGCGAATTGAGCAGAGAGGAGATCGAGAGAGGTGTGTGAGTGTGCGTGAGTGAGTGGAAGAGAAGAGCCGGTCTGGTGGAGACGGGGGGAAGATTAGAGCGAAGAGGAGAGGAAAGTGAAGGAAGAAAGGCCTGAGTGAAAAAATAAAAGAGAAAATAAATAAATAAATAAATGAGAAAAGGAAAAATCGTCCTGGAAGAAATAGAGAGAAGGTAGAAGGAGGTGGAGACGAAGGAGAGAGAGAGAAAACCGCAACGGAGGAGGAGAGAAAGCGCTACTCTTTGGCGGTAGAGGATTTTTTTCTTTTTAGCAACTTTTGCTGGGAAGGGACTAAGAGAAGCCAAAGATAAATTGGAGTTAGAAAAATATAAAAGAAAGACTGAGAAGGTATAGACGAAAAGAGACGGATTGTAAGAGACGGAAGGAAGGTCGGAAAAGGAGGGGAAATTTGTAGTGGAAAAGAAAAATTCGGCTGGAGATCTAAATCTAAATAAAAGGACAGATCAGAATTGAAGTGAAGGTTGGAGTGGAAGTGGAGGAGTCGCAGGAAAGACTAACAGGAGCGGGAAGAAACTGAAAATAAAAAATAAAAGAAAATAAGAAGCAGTGAGAAAGACTGGAAAATTAAATTGAATCAACTTAAGAACAAGGAAAAAAAAGAAAGGAATCATCATTGCGGTTCCTCTGCCTTTTTAAACTGTGCAGTTGCACTGGTGCATCATGAATGAACCTCCTTATTTTGTGAATGAATTGACATGTTATCCACAGTAGAATAACAGTAACGGCATCCCAGAGTCCCTACTGCGCATGTCTAGGGTTCCGATTAGGGCTGGAGCTAGGGTTTGGGAGCTTTAAAAAACTGCGTGGTTAAACCCCAGCTTTTACACCTGCAGGGCATTGAGCGTTTTAATTAGAAGTAAAGTCCACACCACGCATGCTCCCAACCCACGATCCATTATGCTCCGCACCTGGAGCGCTGCCTTTAAATGGGCGATTTAAAGAGACAGAGCCCCATTTAACTGCGCAACTACACCTTAGTCTTTAGATGCACTTGCGCTATAGCGCTCTTTTTAAAAAAGGAGTGGGGAAATCAAGCTCCTTTTTAAAGGCGCTTCTTCTCCCTTAAAGTGCCAAAATAGCATTTTCATGGCACACTTTCCCTTTTTCTCATCTAAAGGCTGGGCTTTCATGCAGCCTTCATCACACCTCTTTTTGCCAATCTAAAATGGGCCACTATTTTCAGAGGTTAATCCCTGAAAACATACATTCTCCTTAACATCAGATCTGACCTTCTGCCAAACAAGAACAGAACACAGCAAGAAATTCCTGACCCCCTCAGAAACAACTAAGTGCAATGCGACCTAGTGACTAAATGATATAATGACACATCCTAACACTGAAGGGGCACCACTGTTGCTGAAACTCTTGTTGCTGAGGCTTGGTCCAATTTCATCCTGTCAGGAAACCAGAGTATAAAATCTTTCACAAGTCTCCAATGCAAATTGCAAATATCTGAGACAAATTCTCGGCACAGCAGATGCAAAGAGAAAGTCATCTGCTAAAGAACTTCATGAATAATTTTGAATAAAGAGGAATTCCATGATCTGATCATGAACGAACTGGGAACATTAAATTTATCTGCCAAATAAATTATTCATTGTGAAGTGTTTGTGCAGCTCCATCTGTGAATGCAAGAGAGTCCTTCCAGATGTGTCTTGCTGTCAATGTACTTGGAAAAATGAAAAACATCATTTTATATAAAATTATGTTTGTGTCTGAACATTTCTAATGAAGGGTGTAGAACAATATCAATATTAAATGGAAGTCAAAAGTTGAATGGGCTCACAATGGCCACAGAGTAATGATGGGTGTTCATGTATTAATTATGATTGTTTCTGCTTTGAGTTGTTTTGTCAGTTCTGTGATGCAGGTTTTTCCACTATCCCTTCCAGCTTTGCCATTTTTTCGCAGACTCTATGTTCTTTGTTTTAGCTTTACAGCTGTATTTTTAAATATCATTATGTATAGAGTTTTCGGTTCAAACATGGTATTACAGTAAGTGTTTCTATAATTTACTGGCCTCTACTAAGTCCAGGCAACATATGAGCTGAAACACAAGAGGTGCCATAACTTGCTGCTTGGTGTATGCTGCAAAGTTCCCCTGAAATTGATAATTTCAGTCCTTAACAACCAGGTATGGCTGTCTGTGTCCAGTGGTCTAGGCAAGACAACCAGATCATTTCTAATTTTCACTTCCATATACAGTTGTTGTTTGCCTTCAAGTTGTTTCGAACTTATGGCAACCCTAAGGCAAGCCTATCATGACATTTTCTGAGGCTGAGAGAGTGTGACTTGGCCAGTGTAACCTAGTGGCTTCCATGGTCGAGCCAGGATTCAAGCCCTGGCCTCTCCAGAGTCATAGTCCAACTCTCATTTCATTACACCGTGTTCATGAGCATTATTTATTTAACAAAAAATAAAATAAAATCTGGTACCAGAGACATATATATGGAAAGAACATGGACAGGTTTGTACATCACAGACACAGACAAAAAGATTCCTAGTGGTCAAACACTTATATCTATGCTTTTATTTTTATTTTTTTACATGCTGGTGGTAGCTGGTGATATAGGTTTATCTGCTTTCCACTTTCCACTCTGTTTTGCCGTTCACACATGCTTAGTAAGGAATTCTGAAACTAGCTGTTATTGACCTTGCCTGCTGTAGACAGGCACACACAACCAAAGTAGAGTCACATCTTGCCCCATTTCAAGCTTTATTGCATTGTTCACTGGACTAGCATTGCTGCAGCCCAACACTAAAAGACCTTTTTTTCATCAGTTACTCCTTCATCTTCACCCTCCCAATGTTGCTTTAAAAAATTCCAGCTAGGCAGAGGATGAGTAGGAAAGGGGAAGGCATAACAGGAATTTGCAAAAAGGAGCTTCTTTATCAGAGCCTTTGTTAAGTGGTGTATCCGTGTACAGCTGGCCCTCCATATCCACAGAGTCAACCATCCACAGCTTGAACCATATATATATATATATATATATATATATAATTTCCAAAAAGTAAAGTTTAGTTTTGAATAGGTGACACCTTTTATTATGCCATTGTATTTCATGGAATCTGATCATTCATGGATTGGGGTATGCACAGAGGGACCTAGAACCAAACCCCAGTGAACACAAGGGCCCACTGTATTTATTAAAGATTCAGGCAGTGAAAAGTTCAGACACTGTCAACTGCTTTTAACATAAAAATGAACAACCCAGCCATTTATCAAAATCCAAAGAAGAATTCTCCATTTGGGAGAAGGATAGCCCCCCAACATTCAGGTTCTAAGGCTTTTATCTTTCCCCACCAGGTGGAAACAAAGAACAATCCCCAAGGCCAAGGCTAAAATCCACCAATAGTAGAGTAAAAAATCCTCTAGCATAGCTAGCTGAATTACACCTTTCTGCAAGCAGCTGAGCAAGCGGCTGAGCAAAGCAGTGGCTCAAGAGATGGCACTGTCACTTGTTCAATAAAGATTTACTAGATTCCACCCTTGGAGTACCTCTAAAAATACACAAGCACTTGAGTGTTGGACTATGGCTTTGGGGGCCAGGATTTGAATGCCAGCTTAGCCATGGAAACCCACTGGGTGACCTTGGGGAAGTCATACTCTCTCAGTCTCAGAAGAATGGCAATTTCAAACCCCTTCTCTAAAGACACTTGCCAAGAAAACCCCATTATAGGCTTGCCTTAGGGTCACCGTAAGATGGAAAGGACTTTAAGGCACACAACAACAACAACAACAACCTACTGCAATGAACTGGCCTGGGCTAGTACAATGACATAAATAACTTCATATTCCAAAGTATTTCTATGGAAGCTGGGCAGTTCCTAAAGTAGGTTCTATAACCTGAGCACTCAAAAACCATGACTTTTTCAGCCAAGTGATTCCTATAGGTCCTATCTGCCATGGCCAAGTCGTATAGTGGAGAAGTATTAATACAGAATGGATGGATGAAAAATGAATTAATTAATTAATTTTGGAAACTACAGTAGTTTGCCAAGCCTAGGCATATTCATTGTTCAGGGGAAATTCTAATGAACTGAGTGGGTAGAAGCTTTGGCTTATCACACCAGCATTCCAGTATAGCATCACATACAAGTCTACCTGCTGAATTAGTTTTAGCCCAAGAAACCAGCATTGACACAATATGTGGCATCACTAGGGTTGGTGGTGCCATAATTCATGGTGTCACTTTTGCATGGACCCCCTCCAACACCACATCATGAATAATTTTTTGTTTTGTTTTGTTTTGTATTCATGTTACTCATAAATCGTAATTCTCATTTATCACTGAATGCAGCACCAGCAGAGCACGGGGAGGGGAAAGGCCTCCTGGCCCAACCCCCAGCCACCACCCACCCCAGCTCCACGCCGAGGCCAGCAGCAGCACAGAGGCCTTAAAAGTCAGCCCGAGAGATCAGCTGTGAGGCGGAGCAGCACCAGCAGAGCACGGGGAGGGGAAAGGCCTCCTGGCCCAACCCCCAGCCACCACCCACCCCAGCTCCACGCCGAGGCCAGCAGCAGCACAGAGGCCTTAAAAGTCGGCCCGAGAGATCAGCTGTGAGGCGGAGCAGCACCAGCAGAGCACGGGGAAGGGAAAGGCCTCCTGGCCCAACCCCCAGCCACCACCCACCCCAGCTCCACGCCGAGGCCAGCAGCAGCACAGAGGCCTTAAAAGTCGGCCCGAGAGATCAGCTGTGAGGCGGAGCAGCACCAGCAGAGCACGGGGAAGGGAAAGGCCTCCTGGCCCAACCCCCAGCCACCACCCACCCCAGCTCCACGCCGAGGCCAGCGGCGGACAGGCTTTTTTTTTCCCATTTAGCAACGATGAACTTGGCCGGTTATTGTATTGACTGTAGCACCTCTTTCCTTCATCCCCCCCTCTATCACCTTGTTTTACTGTGGAGGGGATGGAGAATTTTAATAAGGAAGGAGAGCGAGTTCTACTTGAGGAGGGAGGGGATAACTGTCCCATCACAAGCGGGGCTCCTATCCAAGTTGTGTGGGGCAACGGGAAGTATGACGGTAGGAGAAAGGACTGGCGTTGCAGGGGAAGGCGAGATCGATGCTTAATATCTATCTCTCCTTCCAGTCCTTCTCCTAACCAACGGGGCCTGAGGGTCACTCCAGCCGTACCACAAACCCTGTCTCTGCTCCTGTGCAATGCCAGGTCCATTAAGAACAAATCCCACATCATATATGACCTAATCGAGGATAACAATTGTGACCTGGCTTGCATAACCGAGACCTGGCTCGGGCCTGAGGCGGATGCTGTGTGGGCTCAGGTCCTCCCTTCCGGGTACTCGGTGAAGGACCAGAGCAGGTTAGGTGGGCGGGGGGGGGTGTTGCCTTGGTGCATAGAAACACCCTGTCTCTAACCAGGAACCATGTCCGTCAGACCACCTATATCGAGTGTATTTACCTGACCCTGAAGGCTAGAGACAGTCTAGGGATTCTGTTGGTCTACCGGCCACCCCGTGCGCTAACAGACTCCCTTAACGAGCTGACACAGTTGGTCTCGGAGCTGATGTTGGAGTCCCCCAGGCTTTTAGTCCTGGGAGACTTCAACATCCCCTTCGCGGTCAACAATGTTCCATCTGGTGCGGCTCGGGAATTCATGGATACCATGGCAGCCATGGGCCTGTCTCAGTTGGTTCTGGGTCCAACGCATTGTGCGGGGAATACACTCGATTTGGTCTTCTGTTCGGACATGGAAAATCCGTGGGCGGAAATTACCAACATTTCCGCCCTGTCATGAACGGATCATTTCTTGGTTGAGGCAAGTATCAAGGCATCTACCCAGATCCCCTCCGGGGGTGGCGGACCCATTAGAATGGTCCACCCTCGAAGGCTGATGGAACCTGATAGGTTCCAAGAAGCCCTAGAGGGGTTTATGGTTGGAAGTGACACCTGGGATACTGATCTCTCCAGGGCTATACACAGTATCGCTCCCAAGCGCCCTCTCAGGCCCGCTTCCAAAAGGAAGCCCTGGTACACGGAAGATCTCCGGGCAAGGAAGCGGGTCCTGCGACGGCTAGAGTATGCCTGGCGGAAACACCAGCGTTTATCTGACAAGGCTCTCCTAGACCTTCATTTGGAGGACTATGGAGAGGCGATACAAGCAGCTAAGAACTCGTTCTTTGCTGCTCGTATCGCGTCCGCGGAGTCGCGTCCAGCAGAGTTGTTCAGGGTAGTGAGGGAGCTAACTCAGCTCCCCCCTGCCCCGAACCAGATCCTTGAACCAACCAAGGCCTGCTGTGACCAATTTAACAACTTCTTCGCGGATAAAATCTCTCGGATAAACGAAGGTCTGGACGCCAGAGTTGAAGCAGAACCCAGAATAGAGGCGTCTAGAGCTTCCGGGGACTCTGTTGTACTGGATCAGTTTGAGTCTGTCGGTACCGAGGATGTGGACAAGATCCTTAGAAGTGTTTGGAAGACAACCTGCTCTCTCGATCCCTGCCCCTCGTGGCTAGTGGCCCAGGGGGGACCGGCAGTAACCTTGCTGTTACGCCAAATTATTAATACATATCTGAGGGAGGGACAATTTCCTGACCATCTAAAATTGGCCATAGTAAGACCGCTATTGAAAAAGCCCTCCCTCGACCCCCTGGTTCATAATAATTATCGGCCAGTCTCGCTGCTGCCATTTCTGGGGAAGGTGATCGAGAGGGCGGTTGCACTCCAACTTCAATCGATCTTGGATGAAACGGATTTTCTAGATCCATTTCAAACCGGTTTTCGGGCGGGCTACGGGGTGGAGACGGCCATGGTCGCCCTGGTCGATGATCTCCGTCTGGGCATCGACAGGGGTAGCGTGTCCCTGCTGGTGCTCTTGGACATCTCAGCGGCTTTCGATACCATCGACCATGGTATCCTTCTGGAACGCCTGGCAGAGGTGGGAATCCGGGGCACTGCGCTCCAGTGGTTCCGGTCCTACCTCTCTGGGAGGTTCCAGATGGTGCAGCTGGGGGACGTGTGCTCCGATAAGAGGGCCCTCACTTCTGGGGTCCCTCAAGGAGCCATTCTGTCCCCCATGCTCTTTAACATTTACATGAAACCGCTGGGAGAGATCATCCGGAGGCATGGGGCGCGGTGTTATCAGTACGCTGATGACACCCAAATAGTCTTCTCTATGTCTCCGACTGTTGCAGTGACCAGGGATGGCATCGCTCCCCTCGTGGCCTGTCTGGAATCGGTAATGGACTGGATGAGGGAAAACAGACTCAGCCTGAATCCAGAGAAAACGGAAGTGCTGGTGATAGGCTCTCCCGGTCCAGGGATGGAGGTGGTTCCACCCGTCCTGAACGGGGTCACGCTCCCCGTGAAGGACACAGTACGCAGTCTGGGGGTGCTCCTCGATTCGTCGCTCCATCTGACCTCTCAGGTGGATGCGACGGTCAGGAGCACCTGTTATCAGCTTCGGCTGATTCACCAGCTGCGTCCCTACCTGGACCGGGGGGACCTTGAAACCGTAGTACATGCTCTAGTAACCTCTCGGTTGGACTTCTGCAATACACTCTACATGGGGCAGCCTTTGTATCATACTCGGAAGCTACAACTGGTACAAAATATGGCAGCGCGGGTGGTCACTGGCGCTCCCAGGGCCACCCATATAACACCAATATTAAAAGATCTACATTGGCTGCCGATTCGCTTCCGGGCTCAGTACAAAGTGCTGGTTATTACCTATAAAGCCCTATATGGCTTGGGCCCAGGGTACTTGAAGGACCGTCTCTTCCCATATAATCCGCCCCGCACACTTAGATCTTCTGGACAGCGGTTATTGAGAGTTCCGGAGACCAGACTAGTGATCACGACGAAGAGGGCTTTTTCCATCTCTGCCCCCGGTCTCTGGAACTCTCTACCTATTGATCTCCACTTGTCCCCCTCCCTTGCACAATTCAAAAAGGATCTAAAGACCTATTTATTTAACCAGGCATACCGCTGAATGGACTTTTTATGTATTAGCCTGTTGTAATGCCGCCCACTGTTTCGCTTTGCTGCCTATTTGTACTTGCACCTGTAATTGAGAATTGTGATTTTATACTTTTATTGTTTTATTGTATTTGGCTTTTTAACTGTTTTTATGTCATTGTTTTTATTGTTTTACTTGCTGTACACCGCCCTGATCTATGGAAGGGCGGTATAGAAATAAATCATATTATTATTATTATTATTATAATTTTTATTGTAAAAATATTTCAGTTATTTGGTGTAAGTCACCTTGGATCCCTTTCTGGGGAGAATGGCAGCATAGAAATTAAATAAATAAATAAATAAAAATAATTGTGGCATAAACAACTAACAAACTTAAAATTATACCCTTAAATTACAATATCATATGTACAGCCTAAACACATTTACATGCGTATGGTTTCATGTGGTTAAAGTGAAAATTTAGTAAGATGTGATGTTTTTAAAGAAATTTTTAAAATAATTTTAAAATTGATGTTTTTTTACAAAATTAAAACCTCAGGCCCTCCTTTCTCCTCCCATTAAACCTCACCCCACTCACCCCATCTCTTCAGTGTTTTAAAGGGACACAGGTAATAGCCCATTTCTGCCAAAAAGCAGATATTTGGGGAGCAATGGTGTCCATCTCCCTTAGGGTATCTACCTGGTGCAGTCTGCATCTCTCGCATCCCCCAATGATGTCCCTGGACATAATCTGTATTTTTGTATTTTCAGTTTTCCTCTTACCTACATGATTAATCTCTCCCCATCTATGCATGTGTATATATATATACATATATATATGAGGAAACCAAATGCTATAATAAATGTTGTATTCTTCAAGGTTCATACAACTCATTGTTATTTGTTTATATCAACAATTTGAGGGACAACACTTTTCCCTATTTTTGTATGCCCAAGAATAATATGGATGCACTCTGGTGATTCCCCCCCTCCACACACACACACACACATACACACACTTTTAAATACACTATAACTTCCTGAAACCATCTGTGCTGAAACCACATTTGCCTTGATTTCAGACAGTAGAATATTTAATTAAAACAAAAGGTTGGATAAAAGAGAAGAAAACCCTTTGATTTCACTGCAAAAGAAGAGAGGGAGGGAGGGATAAAATGGGTGCTAAGGTATTCCCACAAAGGGCCTTGAAGCAGTTTACACATATTAATGATTCTTCACATTAGAACTAAAATGTAGTTAGCAATCAATGCTTAATATTAAAAAGAGTTCTGTTGTCTTTGGTTTCTCCAAGATATGTGTTTTGTCATTTGGAAATTTATGCAGTAATTTTACTAAATTTATGCAGTAGTTTTACTTTGAATATCTTCTGAAGCCTAACTCCAAGTGTATGACTGCTGGCTGTCATGAGGCATCAGTATATGGGAACATAAAATCCATATGTAAAGAACAATAACAAGGAATATACACTTGTCCCTTCTTATTCACTAGGGTTAGGGGCACAAGACCCCCGCGAATATGGAAAAACCACAAATAACAAAAATACCATGGTTTTACCTGAGGGGACACCTCTCTAGGAATCTCTAGGTCCTCCAGTGCAACTCTGTGGTCAACGTCCAAGAGACACTGACCATAGAACTGCACTGGAGGAGCTACAAAGGCCTAATACAGCATTCTCTCAGGTCTTTCAGTGCAACCTTTAGTTAAAGTTGACCATAGAGTTGCACTGGAAGAGGACCTAGATATTCCTAGAGAGAACATATTAATCAAATCGGTGAATAATCAAATCCGCAAATATCAAAACTACAAATATGGAGGTATGAATGTATCCTAGATTCTAAATTATATTCCTAATTATTGTTCCTTTCCTGTGAAATTCCTGCCTACTTGGGGGTCTCTAAAAGCAGACTCTGAGCATCTTCCCAAAATAATAAGTATTGTACTCAAATGATGTTAGCCATGTTGTTGTTGTCTGCCTTCAAGTGGTTTACAACTTGTGTCGACCCTAAGGCAATTCTTTCATGGGGTTTTCTTGGCAATATTTGTTTGCCATTGCCTTCTCCTAAGGCTGAGAGAGTGTGACTTGCCTAGGGTAACCTGAGTGAGTCTCCATGGCCAAGATGGGATTCAAACACTGTTCTCCAGAGTCAAAGTCCAATACTCAAACCACTATGCCACACTCCTCAATGTTAACTGTGGCAAACCATACCTGTCTACTGAGCTGGTTGCCAGTATATTTCTGGGAACAATTCAAAATGATGTTGAGTATCTTTAAGTAGATTGGGTCCTGGATATGAGAGATAAAAGGGAAAGTCATAATGAGGAAATTTCATAACACTAAAGCACAATTAAATTTATACAATATAATAATCACATTATTCAAGCACTACTTTGTTGCTTTCAAATCATTTTTGTTATGTGCCTTCAAATCATTTGTAATCCATGGTGGCCCCAAGGCAAACCTAGCATGAGCTTTCTTGCAAAATTTGTTCAGGATAGGGTTTGCCTGAAGCTTAGAAAGTATGACTTGCACAAGTTCACTCATTGGGCTTCCATGCCTGAGCTCAAACCATTACACCACATCTTACAAACACTTTAAAAGCATGCCAACAACTACCATGTCAGAATGCACAGGGAAGCCATTGAAATCCATAAACAGCTGGACAATTTCAACAGGAAAGAGGAAACCCTGAGGGTAAACAAGGTTTGGCTACCAGTCCTGAAGAACAGCAAGGTCAAGACTCAACCTATGCAAATGAGAAAGCCTGGGGTCAATGGATTCCCAGCAGACAATGAGCACTAGTTAGCAGACATTAATCCTCTCTTGCACATCCTCCCACCCTGAGGACTGCCATTAGCAACAGAACAATACATATGTAAATCATGCCTCCTTTCCCAGGGTCACACAGGATATATATATCCAATCCTTTTCCAGGCTATCATTCTCTGAAGATGCCAGCCACAGATGCTGGTGAAACGTCAGAAAGGAACTCTTCTAGAACATGGCCATATAGGCCAAAAGCCCCACAAAAAACTAATTTAAAAGCATGTTTTAATGTGTCTATACAAGTTGTTGGGAGATAGGAACTGTAGGAGAAAAAAGTAACTTCTGCATTCTGTAACTGACTTTGCTAAACTTTCCTTAGACATTTAAAACTGGAATTTTCAAAGACATTTTCCAGGACAAAAATTTTAGCAATCTATATCTATATCTATATCTATCTATCTATGTTTCCCCCTCCTTCCACATTAATTCTAACATGTATCCAAGGACTAAATATGCATACTTATTTTAATCTTTGAAGTTATTGGCATCTCTTTGTTTTGTTGGGGTAGTTCTTGTTATGTCAGTAAAGGTTGTAAAATTTTCATTCAGAACTGGACAAACAAAAATATATAATCTTTTCATTTTACATATTCTTTTGACATACTCCTTATCAGTGCTTGATGCACCATTAGTTTGATTCACTTAGCAATTTGTACATTATCAGAACAATGCCCTTCCTGAAATGAAATAATACATCCTGAAATTAAACTGGAAATCTCATAAATCCCTAGACTTTGACAACTAGCTGGAGGGTAAGATGGAGCTTAGTATTAAGAAAAGCACATAATCAAAAGGTTGCTTATGTCACTGTTTTATAATAACTTTAATATAGTGACCGAATTAGCTTTTAACAACTGCCACCTTAAACATCACCTTAAACACCAGCATATGCAAACATCTTTAAAAAGAGGCAGGCCTATCACTCGAGCACCATTACTTTTCTTCTCATACAACACCTTTGTCTAAGAAAGAAGCTAATGTAATATAGTTTGAGCTTTTGGTTTAGCCTAACAAAACTTTGGATTTTGTTGTCTTTTGCTGTATGACCAACATGACTACCACTGAACAGATGCATTACAAAATGTGGCTTGTTTGTTTTTAACTAACTACTGGGTTGCTGCTGATACTATGTTTTGTAACAGAACAGGAAATTGGCAAATAAACAGAGACAAAGTGGATCTCAAAGGAGATAGAGCTTCTGATGGATTTTCCTATGAAGCCACTTCACTCATGAACATTAAATGCCAACAAAAGTAAAGTCCTTACTCTTTTGCTACTTGTAAAAGATTATAATAAACATGAATTTCACACATGAGTTCATGCAACTAAGGCAGTAGTTAACAGCTAATTCAGCCACTATATTTAAGGATATTATAAAACTCAGTGTACCATATATACTCAACTATATGTTGACTTCATGTCGAAGTCAAGGGTAGGTTTTGGTACAAAAAATATGGATTTTGATATGACCCGTGGATAAGACATGTAAAGGAGCATGTAACAAAGGATCTAAGGATGAAGCAAAGAGAAATAATACCAGAGAACTTACAAAATTTCAGCAGGTATAACTACTTGTGCTCAACCCTAAAGACTGGATGAATGAGAAAGTAGGGGGCGCTTCTTTTAGGTGCTGCCAGGATGAACTAAGCTCTTGCCTTTTGCCACTCTACTCAGAGAAAGGGAATGGTTCTTTAAAAAAAAAAAGTACAGTACTTACACTGTCCTGTGCATAAATTGACTGATTTTTGGGTCAATTTTTAAAATTAACTTTCAGTATATACATGCATATATACAGCATTTGTGAATATCTGCATGCCTTTCTAACAGTAAAAAACCTGACACATGAACATAAGGGAAACGTGCTTTAGTCATAAGAAAATACGTCTTACAAGCATTTCTGTTTGGCAGTAACTCAACTTTCACACATTGAGCTAATTTTCATAGAGTACACACAGTGGCTAGGAATGAGGTGAATAGATTATTTAAAAATGCACTGCTGGTATACATTTGCCAGAACCACTTCCCAAATCCCCACAACATGACCACTTTGGTGGCTGGGGGATTCTGGAAGTTGTAATCCCAAAAGTCAACACTCCCAATCTTTGCCAATTATACAGTCGTATCACTACTGACGTCTTCCTATGTGCCCTGCTGTCCATTATAGCTTTCTTCTTGTGCCGTCATGGCCATGTATTGTTGCTTCTTTTAAATTCTGATATTAGGAGTTCCTACTCAGATATTTGTCAAACAACATGTCAGGCCAACAGGTCTCAGAGTGATGAGAATTCAAACAAGCTACATTAATAATATGAAATCCTTCTACCTTCTATACCTATTTTGAGAGATCTAGCCCTCTTCATAGAATCATAGAATCATAGAATCATAGAATCATAGAGTTGGAAGAGACCACAAGGGCCATCCAGTCCAACCCCCTGCCATGCAGGAACTCCCAGTCAAAGCATCCCCGACAGATGACTATCCAGCCTCTGCTTAAAGACCTCCAAGGATGGAGACTCCACCACACTCCGAGGGAGTGTGTTCCACCATCGAACAGCCCTTACTGTCAGGAAGTTCCTCCTAATGTTGAGGTGGAATCTCTTTTCCTGGAGCTTGCATCCATTGCTCCGCGTTCTGGTCTCTGGAGCAGCAGAAAACAAGCCTGCTCCCTGCTCAATATGACATCCCTTCAAATATTTGAACAGGGCTATCATATCACCTCTTAACCTTCTCTTCTCCAGGCTAAACATCCCCAGCTCTCTAAGTCGTTCCTCATAGGGCATGGTTTCCAGACCCTTCACCATCTTAGTCACCCTCCTTTGGACCCACTCCAGTTTCTCCACATCCTTTTTGAATTGTGGTGCCCAGAACTGGACACAGTATTCCAGGTGGGGCCTCACCAAAGCAGAATAGAGCGGCACTATTACTTCCTTTGATCTAGACACTATACTTCTATTGATGCAGCCTAAAATGGCATTGGCCTTTTTAGCTGCCGCATCACACTGTTGACTCATGTTCAACTTATGGTCTACTTGGACTCCTAGATCCCTTTCACACATAGTTTCATTCAGCCAGATGTCCCCCATCCTATATCTGTGCATTTCATTTTTCCTCCCTAGGTGCAGAACCTTACATTTCTCCGCATTGAATTTCATTTTGTTAGCGTTGGCCCAGCTTTTTAGTCTATTCAGGTCATTCTGAATTTCAATCCTGTCTTCTGGAGTATTGGCTACTCATGCTAGGCTTAACATGGTGTTCACCACACTCTGCCTCCTCTACCATCTTCAACCATACAACTGAAATGTAAAAGTATTAATAAATGATAATAAACAATAAAAATTTATTTCTATCCCGCTTTTCTGTTAGCAAACAATCAAAGCAGCTTACAAATAAAACCAATTCAATATACAGTACATGGTAATATATATCACATCCCCAACTCCCCCCCCCCAAAAAAATAAGATTAAATACATTGAAATTAAAATTCGTCTATTAAAATAATACTAACAATCACAATAATTTTTAAAAAAAGATTGAGTGAGGTATAATATGTGAAATGTGATGGGAGGTTTATCTGACTGAGAGATTCTGTTTGGGGAAGGCCTGCCGGAAGAGATCTGTCTTGAGAGCTTTTTTAAAAGCTATCTAAGCTTTAAATGATGGATCTCCTCTGGCAGGGTATTGCACAATCTGGGAGCAGCTACAGAAAAAGTCCTCTAGAAGGTTGCAGTCAATCTAGAATTGATAGGTTGTAATAGATTCCTCCCAGAGGACTTGAGTGTACGGGGTGGATTGTATGGAAGTAGGCAATCCCTTAGATAGGTTGGACCCAGGCCATGTAGGGCTTTAAAGGTAATAACCAACACCTGGTACTGTGCCCAGAGACCAATAGGCAGCCAGTGAAGTGACTTCAGAATAGGTGTAATATGATCACTCCTAGTTTTTCCAGTGACCAAACTGGCTGCCATATTTTGTACTAAGTATCATGGAAGTACTTTTCCACTTTCCCTGAAAAGTGATTGGGATACGTACGTAGCTAGTGGTCTAAGAGGGAATATTTCACCTTCAGCCTCCTGAACTGCTCAGACTACAGGCTGTTTTCCACCTGTATATTTAAACATTCAACTATTGGATATCTTGTGGTTTTGTTGTTGCTCTCCTTTTCTTTTCCTGATAGTTCCCATTTTGTCTAGGCCAAAATAATCTATGAAAGAGTTGCAGGAAGAATGGAGCTCCCTTTGACAACAGAGAGGCCCTGCAAGGCTTCTCCTGTGTTGGAAATGAGATGTACAGGGGATTATAGCTCCAAGGTGCCACCAGAAATTGCTGTTAAAGTTGCAATTTTCTAAAACGTATCTCATTGCTATGTCAAAGGTAACTAGCATAGCTGTGAAAAGTGGTTTTGTGTTGTTGTTGTTTTTTACTTTAAAAAAAAAATCTAATCCTGGTATAAAACACACCATTCTCCAATTTATCTCACTGTTGCAGTAACACCACAACAGAACTTTGAAAAGAGAAATGAGAAAGCCATCCATTAAAAGAAGAGGAACGTCATAACATTATCCTGCTTCTGCTTATCTACACCTGGCTTCAGCATGTCATGATAGACATTGTTCTTTTAAAAGATAACTTTCTAAGCTCAGGAAGAGACCAGATGCCATTGCTTGAACAATAGGATATCCATCCTTTATCATTTAGTAAGGCAATATGCGTGTAATAATAAAGTTACAGTTAAATGGAAAAAGAAGTTAAGATATCACCCATTAAGTTGCAATTGCAATGTAATTTAGTATGGCCTAAGTTACTGGGGAAAGTGGATTAATTACAAATAAGTAATTCCAAGCTCTGGAAGTAAATGCCACTTTTGCTGTGGGTTTATGGGCTTATAGTTGGACAATTGCCTCATCCTCCTTCCCAAGGTGAGGCTTTTGTTTTTGGCTGCTTGGTTGGTTGAGGAAAAACTCTGAAAAGGAAAGTCTCCATTACACAGGGGCAAGAATGTTATTTCAGATCTGAGAAAAGGTTTGTGAGTCATTTAAAATGTAGCCTTCAGGGTGTGGTTCTTCATTTGGGAGCACAGAAATTAGGCAGTGTGGGATGTGGAGTCCCAGAAGGATACTCTGGGGGTCCTGGCAGACCTTCTGTGGCTCATGGGCTACACAGTTGTTCTTACTGGCTTGAGGAAGAAATCTGGGAGAGAGTCAACCCCCTCAAAACATGGAATGTGAACCAAAGCTTGGTCTCCAGTGTTTCCAAGAAACTAATGCAAAAATACTAAATTGAAAACAAAGCACACTTGTCAGCTTTGGTTGATTTTAATTTCTTCTTCCCTCCTCCAATGAAAGGATGAATTTTCTTGAGTATCAGTTCTACATTTTGCCTCATCTTTTATTATCCAAGTTTGATGCATAGTCACACACACACACACACACACACACACCAATTTAATCAAATAGCCAAGGCCTGAATGAAATCTTTACATTCCGCTGAGAAATTCTCTAGTGTTTTAAAAGAAAAGAAAATTAATTAAAGATAATTACTATTCCTCTGTAATTATGCATTCCATCCACTTGAAGAACTTTTAAAAACTTAACAGAGTTTTTGTAATTATAATGATTGCAATGATTATGAAGAAAGTAATAATAATTCAGGT
The DNA here is from genome assembly GCA_034509955.1 of Urosaurus nigricauda. Classification (NCBI taxonomy): domain Eukaryota; kingdom Metazoa; phylum Chordata; class Lepidosauria; order Squamata; family Phrynosomatidae; genus Urosaurus; species Urosaurus nigricauda. Next base: position 37,125,301 of record JAOEGL010000002.1, read on the forward strand.
TTCCCTCTCTTCTAAAATGGGGCCTGAAAAGAAACAAAAGTCCTACTAAGCCATTCTAAGACTTGAAAGTCAACATACATGAAGAGGGAGGACATCATAGTGGCAGCCTCTGCCTCCAGCCTACATGTGTTTGTTTGTGTTGTTCTTAGAGGCCATTCTATATGATCAAGAACCTGCAGGGTTTGTGATCATGCAGAGAAAAAAATCCCTGTGTTCCTCCATTAGGCCTAGTCATTTATGGCTACAAAGGAGTACTAATGCTGGGGCACTAACTAAATGGAGGACAATTGAGTGGTTTCACAATTCATAATCATAATATGCTCTCTGCAGCACACTTCAGTCAACAACTTCTTGGCTGCATTCTGTACTACTTTTTATAGTACATTCCTTGTCAACAACTGTCCCATGCTGTGTTATTCTTCATATACAGTTGTTTCAAGGAAGTACATTATTAAGTTCTACTCTGTGCCCTCTACATTGGGTCAATCAACATCTTGAAAAGTCATATGTTTTCTCTTCCCCATCACACCAATGCCTACACTACATTGCCTAAAGATGTTTAGCTTCTGTGTTGTCGTGATCCATAGTGTTCTTGAAACTGTTGTCCAAGAACCAGAATATATTTTCTCCTCCCCTCCTCCCCCCATATTTAGAGTTTTTCTGGATGTTCATGTTTTAGACAACTGCTGATGTGCAGTATTCAAAAAAAGATACATTGGGTGCAAAACCCAAAGAGTAGTAAAGACATAAAGATAGAATATCTCTAACTCTTGCAACTTTGGAAAATTATTTTCCTTGTTAAGTCAATTTGTGTGCAAAACATTTAATACATCTTCATCAAATTCCAACAGGGATTTCAGGAAGCAAATGTAATTTCTTCACAATATTTGCACTTTTAAATGAATATTACCATAAGGTAACTGGATTTGGCCTTTAGCTTGAACATATACTGACTCTTTTTCCTTGTTAACATTAAAAGAGAAAATCAAAAATATCACAGCATACTCTTAAATCTTCAAAGATTATGAACTGGTGGATATATAGTATGTAAAGGGAACATCTTTGAGACTAACTGAAACAGAGAAGTTGGTAACATGAGCTTTTGTAGACTTGATCCTACTTCCTCAAGTACAGTAAGGGGTGAAACAGACCACCCCTTTGCACTGCCATCCAGGTAGCTTCAGAGCACAGTGTTTTGATGTCACACAGAAGCTGACTGCATGCGCCTTGGCTGCCCATACATTGGCTGGCTTCCAGGCACTCCGGTGGCACAGTATTTAGATGTCCCACACCACCAGTGTACCATAAAGCTATTTTCCAGCTTCAGCATGGCCAAAAAGCTGGCTTTTTGCCAGCACAAAAAGGAGAGGCTGTTTGCTGCTTCTTTTTCAGCTGGCAAAAAGGTGGACTGGGGCTGTTGTGTGTGTGGCTGCAAACTGGCTTTGTCAGGGGTGGCTTAAAGCCACCCCTTTTGGATGTTCTGTTTCACCCCTTAGTATCAAAGATCCCTTTGTATACAGACTTTCCAGACTATATGTCTTCGAATTCTGTCAGCATGGTGGATACATATTGCAGTTAAGAGTAATTCATTACTATGCTCTGCACCTAGAAATTTCCTCAAGTATCCAGAGCTAGCTACTGCCAAAGACAAGACAAGGTAACCTGTTGGATTCAGTATGATTCAGTTCCTCCTCCTCCTCCTCCTCCTCCTCTTGACTTCTAATTTTGGCCACCCTGAGTCCCAATTTTTGAAAAAACTTAGTAAAACAACAAGGACAATTTAATTTACAATTCTTTGCTTTTTTCTTTAAAAGCAGTCAGATCAGGAAAGCTCTACGCCAGAAGAAATCCCCCACCAGAGTTCAAAAAACCAAGACTGAACATCAGCAATTCAGATTCTCTGAACAATGAGCCCCTAATTCAGACATGGCAGGTGGATGCTGACCTCTTTCCTTCTTATAGTAACAGCATGTCAAGCAGAGGCAGAAACAATGTCTCATGCACCAACTTAAATACCAGATGCCAAGAAATTAGACCCCTTGCCATTAAGGTCAGGCAGCTATAAATCTTCCATCAGCAGAGGAGAATCTTCATAGTAGACACTAGGTTCACAACCATGCATGTTCTTGACTTCCTGAACCCTTGAGCCAGCTATAAAATATACAACTTATCTTTCTACTTCCTCAGCATTGTTTTTCTGACTGCTTGTTTCCCCTGAGTGACTTTGGAACAACTGAGACCTTATGACTCTCCTGATACTACTCCACACTACCCAAGCCTGACTTCCCTTGAAGTTGCTGTTTCTAAGCACATGACACATACTTAAACATCAGCCAATCACATTGTATCAAATGCCCATGAGCAGTGAAATATAAATAATTCAGGGCAAAAGAGATGATAATGTTGGCAGTAAAGTGGCCTTCAGTTTACATAGCATTCTATGATTAATAAGATACCAGCTGGAATCTTGTTGGTACCTAACACATGTTTAGGTTCCCTAAAGCAGTGTTTCCAAGCCTTTTTTTCCTCTAAATGTTTTGAACTGCAGTTCTCACAATTGCTGATGCTTGGTCAAGTTGGCTGGGGATTCTGGAATGTGAAGTCCAAAACAAATGGAGCACCAAAGATTAGTAAACACTGCCCTAGAGAAGCAGTTGGACATCTTTGTGCAATGTAGAACATCTGGAGTCAGTCTAAGAAAGCAGAACAGAAGTTGTAAAAATGGCAGCACTGTGCATGTGGACGCACATGTGAGTGTACATTCACACATGTATTTGGTTCCACATTTGTGTGTGCATTCAGTTGCACAGCTCTAGCATTCAACAAAATGATTACCTAGCACACTCAGTGCATAGGTCCACTTGTGAAGTGGTAGCCTATGCAACCCTAATGGTCTATGCAGGAGTAAGGTTGTTCTTATCATCCCTGAATGTTCTCAGCTTTTGTCCACACATCACAAATTTGTGATGCAAATAAGCATATTTTTTAGGGAGTTTCATTATTAAAAATAACATTGTGAATATCTTTTCTAGCCACTTTTGTTTAAGCACATACTTCTCCCAAATGGAATATGAAAAAAAAAATCCTGTTTGTACAAATTAGTACGATTTACATTCTATACTGTATTTTCTTTTAAAAATACTAATTGCTGTGTGGGGCTTTTCCCTGGTTCTACAGACTCACAATTTTTTTTATTTTTTAAAAATCTAAGTTGTGAGGATCTTCTGGTTCCTCATGATTTAAAAATGGGAATTCTACAGTTCTGAATTTTGTAGAATGACCTGTATACTCCCTTTGCTTCCCCCACACATTTTTGCTTCATCTTTGCCTATTGTAGAGCATGAATAGGATGACTGGGACAACCTGCAAAAGAAGAGGGCAATGAGATCATCCAGTCAGTTGTCACTCAGCACAAGCAAATGTCAGAAGAGATGAGTACACTGTTATTGATTGATATCTTAGTCTCTTGAAAGGAGGTAGATCTTCAAAGTATACAAAGAGAAGAAAGTGGGAAGCAGACCTTTCTTTCAAAATGGGGGCATCCCATGAGTGAAGTGTATAAAAAGAGGGACATTATAAAACATTTCCAAAACTTCTGCTTCTGCTTCTCAATCTCTATCATATATGCCATTTTATACCACCTGCTATATGTACATAGAGTGTTTCTTCTGTTTCTGCCACTTACTCGTCCTTGCTACCAAAAATGACATCTTTCTTTTCCAAGACCTCAGCCTCCTCATGTTACTTCAGAAGGACACTGATGTAATATCAAGGAGAACACCCATAACTGGAGCTCAATAAAACAATAATGTTACTATGTAACTAATGATAATAATGTAAATAATGATAACCCATACTATTTTAGAGACATCATAGATTATGGCTTACTGTTTTTTATACACAGCTCTTTTTGGCTTTTTCATGCATTCTTTTATCTTAGCTACTCATTACTGGATCAAACATTTTTCATTAATGGAAATTTGAAGATGTCATTGATCCGCAATCCATAAAGCCCCCTCCATTATTCGCTTTTTTGTTAAATACAATTTATCTCTCCTTCCATGTTACAAGTATTATTAGAAGCTGCTAGAAAATTTTAGATGGACAATTCTAGTTCATGGTCAGTTGGAGAAATATAAGAAAGGGTGTGCTCTAAGTATTGGTTCTGCTGTTGTACCATTTCTTCTAATCCAAAACAATCTAAACATATTAGATTATACTCCAATATTATGACTTGGATAACCAGCATGGTTTAGTGGTTTGAGCACTGAATTGAGAGTCCAGAGACCAGGGTTTCAGTCCCAGGTTGGCCACATAAACCCACTCAGTGACCTTGGGCAAGTCACACTTTCTCAGCCTCAGAGGATTGCATGTAACCAAATATAGAAGTTTAGTATCAAAGGTCAGAAGTATTTTTTGTTTTTGTTTTTCTTTCTATGTAAAAGATGCTGCATGAATTTTCTTTTATACATACATTATTATTAAAGAGTAAGAATATATGAATTACGTGTTAGATACAAAAATGATGGCATTTCTAGGATTTTTGGGGGGGAGGAAGGCAACCCCAAACATTTGTAGCTTTATTCTTAGAGTTGTACAAACCAAGCTGTTAGGTTAGGGGCATCCTGGGTTGTTGAGGATTTCAAGCTGAAATCTACATCCTAAGGGCAACGCTGAATGTCAACTCCCAGTGATATCATTAAGCATCAAGATAGCTGCTAGAAGAAAGTCATTCAAATATAAAACAAAGAACCAAACAAATGAAAACAATACTTCTCTGGTTGGAAATTAGATTGCCCAAGCTTTGCATTGGGGGGGGGGGAGGGGATTTTTTTCCAGTTTTGCTTTGAACACTTTTCAAGCCCTTAAAACAAATGGGAGTTGCAGTTGACTCAAAGAAAGTTTTCTAGACTTTGCAATGAACAGAACAGTAACACAAACTTTCCCAGCTCTGTTTTTAACACTTCTACAATCGCTGATTTTAAGAACACACATGAGAGAAATGGGGAAGGCAGAAAGGAGACAAAGGAACTGAAGTGGAAGTAGAAGAAGAAAGAGGATGAGAGGAAGGGAGGGAGACTGAAAGGAGAGATATGACAAAAGTACAACTATGAACTGTTTAAAGTGGGGAGAAGGAGAAGGAGAAAAGGCTAAGAAAGAGTTTCCACCAAGAGCTGTGCAGTGGACTGAGATGAGAAAAGCAGACCAGAAAAACAGGGCTGGGATGGAGGAAATCAATGGAAGCATAAGTTGCAATGCGGAACAGGAGAAAGATGATTAGAAAAAGAGAAAAGTGGAAATGGGAATTAAAGGGAGGAAGGACATCAGGTCCCTAAACAGAGCTAAAATAGAAGCACATTTATACCAGCCTCCCCCCTCCACCCCCCCTAAACACATGCATCTATTATTGCATCCACACAGCAGAAATAATCCTGTTCAACACCACTATAACTTCCAAGGCTCAATGCTATTGAATTCCTAGAATTCCATAGCATTAAGTCATGGCATTTAAAATGGTGTTAAACTGGATTATTTCTGCAGTGTGGACACAACCTGAGAGCAAGCAAGGGGAAGTTCACTCAACTTCAACAATTAGCAAAGTTAACTGTGAAAGAAGAAAGTCCCACTGCCCAAACTGCCTACTCATTTGATTGCTTCACCCACCCAAACCGTCTCAAAGACCTAGTAAACAGTTATTTTACAACCAACTGATGAACTGGTGATGTGGATATGTCCAGTACATATCCCAACTTTTGGCTGAGTGGTTTTTAAAATGAGGAAAGTAAGAATGAGTACACGCCTGGAAAAAGAAAGAGTCTATGAAGCCTGCCTCTGCTGAACCTAACATGAAAGCCAGTAATAACTTAAATGATCTCAGGGCTTCTAAGAGCATCTCTCCCTTTCTCCAACTAAATTAAAATGAACCTACATGTTCCACTGAGCTTAAGCAGGAAGTAGTTGCCATGGTTACCATGGAAGCATTCTAAATGTGGTACCCTATACAAAATAATCAGCTGAAATGACTATGTACAACACTGATGACAGCTGGGGGAATGTAAGTTTTTAAAACCTGGTAAACAGATCCCACCCCATAAAAATAAAAGTTCTCAGTATTAATGCATCTGTCATTCAGGCTGCAGGACTTGGAGTAAAGCAAAAAAGAGATCAAAATAAATTTGCACAGAGAATGTTTTCATCTTGACCAGGCAGCAATGGACAGTAATATATGAAGAGCAAGCAAATTAATTATGTTGTAATATGAATGCTAAAGTGAATGATTGGTTGCCAGGGAGAGACACATAACATGAACCCAAAAAGGTGCATTGATTTCTAGAGAGAATAAAATCAGACAGAATGTACCTTTCCAGATAACCCAAGGCATGCAATAATCTCTTCAGTCAATCCAGGGCAGATGCACCCTTTTGTACTCTCACAATTGAGATCAGCATCCAAGACTTTTAGCAAAAGGCCTTCAGGAAACTGGTACTGGCCATCTGCTATTATAGACAAAGTCTGCCTTTTTTGGTTCTCTGCTTTAGGTGCAAATTCTGCCTTTAAATGAACAAGGAAAGGTATACAGCATTGGAAGGGATAAGGGATGACATGTGGAAAAAAATAGTTGAGGAGAAAGAAGGGATGGCAAAGACTATTATTAATTGCTGACATTGTACATCAGCTACTTATTTACCTCTGCATAACTAATATCTCCTACTCCAGCCTCTTCTAGCTCACCTTAATAGCCAGCAGATGGACTGAGCAAGGAGGTCCATTCAGCTGGCAGTTGGGCACAAGGAGGATAACATTTCTACACGCCTGCCACCAGTGAGTGAGACTTTAACAAGGATTTGTGTCATGGTTCCTGCTTCTGACTGTTTCTTACTGGCAGAAGGAGGCGGAAACATCTTCTATCTGTTCTAATCAGAAGCTGAATGTAGTGGTGTCATTTGCATGTTCCCCAGCCCTAGCATGTATGGACGGCACCATGTAAGAGATGCGGGGAGTTCAACTCACACCAGATGACACACCAGAAGAGGGGTGACACCTGGTCAGATTTTCCTCCTGTAGCAATATGAGGAGGGACAAATGTGATTCTCCAAATTTTGCTTCTCTCTACCATTTTACCATACATGGTGAAGGAGAGGCCCAACTACATCTCTCCCAGCTTTGCTCAACCAGCAGAGGCAAAGTTTTAAAGTAAGTCTATGGCTTGGTACAGACAGGCCAAAAGGGTCATTCCTGGGGTGTGAATAGGGCTGGGGGGCATACAGCATTTGCATGCTCCCCAGCCCTAGCATGTATGGACAGCACCATGTTTGTATCACACCGTCCATATGCATGCAAGCCGATGACATCATGGCTCATGGTGCATTTAGATGGCATCTCACCGCAGGAGGGCGCCTATGGCACCCTTTCTGCGGTGCAAGAAGGAGCTCCTTCTTGGCGCTTGCATCCTTGGTGTCCTTGCATCATTCACATGGCTGCGCCACAGAGGCCAAGGGGAAAGGGGCCGTGGCAGCAGCCCCTTTCTCCCCTCTGGAGCGCTGCACATAGTGGGATGCAGTGGGTGCCAAAGGAGCCCGCTGCACCCCGCTTTAGGCCATGGAGAAGCGGCAATTTGCCACTTCTCCATGGCCTGGAGAAGTGGCAGTTTGGGGCAGCTTCTCCAGGTGCCTACAGACCGCCCCTTTGGGGCAGTCTGTAAAGCCCCAAAGTAATCTTACTGAACAGAAAGCAATTACAGATCCATAATTCTAGATTACAAATCTGTAACTGTAATATTGAATACCAGACAATATTATTCTTATTCTTATTCTTATTCTTACTGCTGCTATTATATGTTAATTTGCTCCCACCTTTTACGCAGTAATGGCATTTCAGTGAACATCTAACAAATGTCATCAAAATTCATAGGTCAGAATCCTGTGAAAGAACTATGAAGATTATCATAACAACCCCCACTTTCACCACAATCATGTTAATGAAAAGAAACACATACTTGGGAGAAGTCCCTATCGCATATGTCTGCAATCACTGTAGCAGCTGTTGCTGGTCTGGGACTCTCTTTTCTAGCATGCTCCTTAACTCCAACTCCCTGTCCTATTGCTTTACCAATGTGCCTTTCATTTTTGATTTCTCTCTCTCTCTCTCTTTTAAAAACAATTTAGGCATTAAAGCAATGAGGAAAGAAAATAGTTGTTTTTTAAAGGAAACAGGCTGTTTGGGAATAGCGGGAAGAAGGGGAGAATGAGAGAGATGAGCAAACTGATGCCATGGCTGAGCTGTAGCTGGTTTGTAACTGGGCAATGCTAGGACTGCAGTCTAGACATGATCACACACAAATCTAATGCTACAGCATTGATATTGGCAGCAATTGGCAGGAAAAGCCCATCAACAAACAGTTGTGAAATAGTTATGGATGCAACACAAACCTACTACAGCTCAGCCATTGCATCATTTGATAAGGTTCACAGAAGCCTCTGTTTTGCTTTAATTCCACTTTTTAGCCTCGTCTGATAATCTCCTACATCAGCAGTTGCACTTTTTCAATGTTCAGTGATTGATAGGAAAGGCAGACAAAATCCCCAAACAGTTTACAGCACCTCACTTCTTTCACAGCAGCCAAACCTGCAGACATATTGTTGTAGGAACCACCATCTACAATGGCACAGTCACACAGACATACTACACCAATAGGACTCTGTCCATAATCATTTGATTCTGTATACAGATTTCTCCAACTCACCATACTTCATTTCTTTATAGAGCAGGGATGGGGAACCCTCTCTTCCTGACAACCCCCATCTCCTTTGTCCGTTGCCCATGTTCCACCAATGGGGACAATACTGTGTGGGAGGAGAGGGACTTTTCAGTGATTGCACCCCAAAATGTAGGATGGTCAACCCTTGGGAGTATGATCAGCACCAGTGTTGTTTCTTTTGGGTGTCAAAACATGGCTTTTTATTAAAGCCTTTGGAGTTTTAATTTACTTTGACTTATGTTTTAGCTTACTGTCATGTTCAGTGTGTTTTTTGTCATGTTTAAGCTATTTATTCTTTTACTCTGGAATTGTTTTCAATTGTTTATTGTTTTCTCTCCAGCTGGTGGGAGCTGGAGTGCATCCAACAACATCTGAAATAGCCATATATTTAGCATATATTGCGGTTTAAAAATGGACAGCAAAGATTTTGTGGTTGATGGGAACATCTCTTAACACTTCTCTATTGTATTCAATCAAATCACATTTGAAAATGAGATTAATTTTTCAGGCATGATATATCCTTCTAGCTGCTAGTTTACTTCAACAACAAACAGAAATTATGGGTATCATGGCAGAGCGTAGTAGATCCACAGCTTGCTTTGCTAAGTTCACAGAACATATTTATCCAATTTCACTGGAACAAGCTGAACCATTGGAGACCTAGAACTGTAAAATCTCGTATTTCTCATATTTCAGCCAGTGTTATGGACACATAACAGTAGTTAAAAGTTGGTGAATGTGTCTACCACTTGCTGTGCTAAATTTCTTCAACAGAATTCTGAAACTGTGTATGAATCTTAGGGAACACATTGAAAACTGGAGGAAATTATTATTTAAGCAGCTGCATCAAAGCCACTTTGCATTTTGTTTGTTCACTCAATTATCATTTAATTAAAATGTTTTACCCCCTTTCCTCATATAGTCTCAAAAACAATATTCTGAGATAACAAGAATAAATAGTACATAATAATGCAAAAGTTGATCTGCTGTGAATGAATACTATTAAACTGAGCCGACTATTCTTCAGTTCTGAGGCCCTGTGTAGACTGGCCAGCATGGGGGTCAGAGTTGGGGCATAACATCCTCATGAGTCATGATGCATGCCCTATTCCACACACACACACACACACACACCCAGGGTGCCCTGATGCTGCGCACTGCTCCATACAGCATGAGGCATCATGATGTGCCTCCGGCACTGCATCTATATGACACAGCACTGAAGGAGTACCATATAGCCGCACTGCCGTGGCTATGGCACCCTTTCAAGGGTGCAAAAAGGAGCCGCTTTTTATAGCTCCTTTTTGCGCCCTCGAAAGGCCAGACCGGGACCGCGGTGCACGATTGCCACTGCCCCGGTCCGGCTAGGAAAGGGGCAGTCTATCAAGCCCCTGAGTAAGTAAATTAGTACCCAAACACAACAAAATCCAAAGTCTAGAAAAGAGTGATACTATTATAGGGCAACAGAAATGCACAAAATACATAGTGTAAATTTTCAATGGTCCACTGGCTTTACCATTAGGCAAAAGCTGTTTATAAACCATATAGGAGAAGAAAAGAGATTGTTATAGTCACAGGTCTATATTTTATGTCAGATATTATCTCTGCTGTAGTCCACTTTGCTTGAAGGGATCTCAATGCAACCAGAGGCCATTCCCCTTGTTGGCCATGTGTGAACAGAGGACAAATTAAAATGCCATTGGCACACACACACACACACACAAGCACAAGCAATCTCTCTTGGAATCCAGGTTGTTTATGTGAAGCCACAGGCCCCTTTATCAGACAGAAGAGACAACATCTGATAAAAAAATGTAGGGCTGTGATTCTCTCATATCTTTTGTTCTCCTGTATGATTTTAAAACATCTTTTGACTGATGATGAAGCCAGTGGAGCTTTCAAAACTTTGCATTTTGGTTGGCCAATAAAGGCATCGTTCTTTTGTGGACATTGTTGTATTTTGCTCCATGGACATTCAAAACATTGTTCTACATGTTTGGAAGAAAGAATAATTCTATTTGATACATTTGGTAAGTAACTTTGGGAAGGAAGGACATAGTAATGCACAGAATTATGCTAATATGGTCCACTGACAGTGAAGTTTCTGTATAAGTCTACTAGGAAATAATTCATTTTGAGTTCAATGGTCCAAAACACACTGCAGAAATCATCCAGTTTGAGACTGTATTAACTGCTCTGAGTGTTAGGGAATCCTGGGAATTGTAGTTTTTGTGGCAAAAGAGCTCTCTGAAAGAAAATCCTAAATGTCTCACAAAACTACAGTTCCCGGAATTCCCTAGCACTGAGCCCAGGCAGTTAAAGAAGTCTCAAACTGGATTATTTCCACAGTGCATTTTGGACCAATGTGGCTTTCTCCCAGGAGAATGCTCTAGAACATCCTTAAAGTATCAAATTTTGATAGTAACAAAGGCATATATGCAAAGTTGTTTTCTTTTCTTTTCTCTTTTCTTTTCTTTTCTCTTTTTTTCTTTTTTTCCCTTTTTTTTTTTTTGAAATCTGATTATTTTAAAATAATCATATCAACAACACATAACCTCACTCTTAAAGGAGCAGGAATGGCTGCCAATTTGCTTCTGTTCTCAATTCAATGTGCTGGTTATGACCTTCAAACTTGGGCTTGGGACCTCAATACTTGAAGAAGCACCTCTCCCAATATATGGACTTTATCACATGGGGGGAAATCATGAAAATCGTGCAACCGTGATTAAGAATTTCACACACACATCATGATTAAAGCATCATTATTCAGGGAATAACCAGCAACAAATCACTCATAGGATTTCCCTGTGAATGATTTGTTCCTGGTTATTCCCAGGATAATGATGCTTTAATTGCAATGTCATGTGAAAATTTTAATCACAATCATAAAAATTTTACTGGATAATCACTGTTTAACACCACCCCCCCCCCTTTTCTTCCTGTTTTCCCCATGTGATAAAGTCCTATGTTTGCCCAAGAATTGAGACCTCCTGAAGGTGTTTTCCTCATGTCCCACTAGTGAGAGTGATGCCTCATGCAGGGCCACAGAAGAGGAGTTTCTCCATTGTGGCAACCAGTTTATGGAACACCTTCCCTTTAGAGGCCTCATTGGCACCTGTTCCAAGAAAAATAAAAGGAGCAGAATCAAATAATTTCACAATTTTGGCTAAGTGTTCAAACACAGTTTGAAGAAGGGATAAGAAGGAATATGCTGAATTTACTCCCTTTCTATTTTCATACTAGGCAAATTTACCATTTTGGACAACACATTCCCCTCAGTATGTTGGCTGAGGAATTTAGAGAACTGACATCCTCTGAAAGATTTTTTTTCATATATTGTTTCCAAATGTGACACCACCACTAAGATGGCCCTTTGTCTACTACCTACCAAACACAGTTAGTAACTAATGATGAGACAAAGAACAACGCCTTAGATGCTCATTCTAACACCCGGGCGACTCATATGGCCAAAGGAAATGTTTGTAATAGTTTGGTCCATGGCCATTTCAGCTTTAAAAAGATCACATCAGGTACAAAAAGAAATTGCTACCCAATCAATGGAATGTAAAATTAGGTACACTATGGTCCAATAGACTTGTTCCTGCCAGCATCTTGGCAACTGTGATAGTTTCCAAAATGATGCCCTTCCTTGGCTGTAAGAGTACTTTCTGACATGTTGTAGAATGTTTCCTGCTAGTGGTACATATTGTCAGCCCACCAGGAGAACACCAATGACAAGAAGGGGCTGAAGAACAAAGAAGAAAGCAAGCAGAATGACTGAAATATTACTCAAATATTCAAACTGTGTGAGGTTATTTTGTAGAACAGAGCAGCATATAAATGCCATGTCCTAGCAGTGTGTACATACGAATATGGAAATGAGTGTACTTAATCAAAACTGATTACTTTGAATAGATTTGTGGGCACACAGGAATGGAATAGTGAATGGAAGAAAAATGAACCCAGGGAAGATATTAAATGCAGAAAAATACATCCATTCATATGGCCTTCCATTTGTATTTCTTAATAAGCAGTTGTATACTGGTGTCCCTAGCTAGTTTTGTGTTACCCTTTTTCATGCTGAAGAATATCCCAAATCACAAGTCTTCTTTTTATGTTGGCAAGATGTTGTCTTTATAGGCCTCTTCTGCTTTTCTCATGCTGTTCAGCATCTCAAAAGCAGGAGAGTCTTGTTTTGTTTTAAACTTTAATAAAAAGGAGAATAATCAGTTTGTACAAAAAGTACTGGAAAACATTCTCAAGCTTCAGGCATGGAACTGCACCTGAGAATGCATGGTAGCACATTATCAGTCAAAGTGGAGCTACAACTGCAGGCACTTTATCCCTTGAGGAGGAAGAACAATAATCAGAGCTTGGAAGAGCTACCTCTTTGTGCTACAACACCATATAACCATACAGGTCTGAGACTTGTAGTCCAAAAAGTAACTTTTCCAAACTCTGCAAAAAAAAAAACTCTGTGTAGTCAAATTATGTGGGCTGCTCTTGAGCTTGAGAGTTAAATTTGAATGCTAATTTATAGCACAATTCCATTAACTGCCCACCATAAGGACAGGAGTTACTTTAACCAAAGTATTTCTTATGGCAATTAACTAAAGCAAGAGCACCACCAGGTGGTTATGTTTTATGCATAACCACCTGGTTCATCTTAGGTAGTCTGTGGCCAAACTAGATGTGATGACTCCAGCTCCATATGCTTGTTAGTTTGTTTTTTAAAGGCTTACAGAGAAGGCTATTCAGGACTATCCAGATCCAAGTCATGGCACAGAATTATTGAAACTTATTTTTTTTTAAATAATAATAATTGTACACCACTTTGAAATCTCTAGATCTAAACAGTATATAAATATATGTAAATAAATAATAGAAAAAAGGACCTCTATCTCTACCGTCTGTCACACTGCCCTGATCTAGATCCCCTTGAGCCCTGGAGCTGATATTACCATAATACTGTATCAGAGAATCACAAAGCTAGAAGAGACCACAAGGGCCATCTAGTCAAATTCCCCATCATACAGGAATATACAGCTAGTACATTCCTGAGAGATGGCCATCCAACCTCTGTAAAGACATCTAAATAAAAGAATCCAACACACCCCAAGGTGATATCCGTAAGGGAAATGTAATAGTTGGGCAAAGATAATTTGCACAATTCACTTTCAAAAGAAAAGGTGAGAAGTCTCAGTTGGTCTGGCTCTATTCCCTTTCGTATTCCATACTCATAGCAGAAGAAATACAACAAAGCTTTCATTGTTTCTTTTCTTTCTTTTTTTTTTAAGAACTGGTTACTTTTGTCAATATTTTGATCATTGAACAAGTTGTTACTTGTTAGTGTTAAGTGCAGCCTGGAAAGTGACGCATTATTACTAAGGTACTGTTAGTGTTAGTATTGTGCTGCACAAATCTTGCCAAAAAAATCCTGTTATAAGTTTGCCTTAGGGTCAATATAAGTCAGAAATGACTTGAAGGCACACAACAACAAGTTGTGCTGCAGAAAAATGCCAGCAAAAAAAATCATTTGGTTAGGCAAGGTGGCCAACTGAGATATTACATCTTGAAAATGCTGAGGGGAGGGGGGGAATCAAATGACATTGCAGAGCTATCCTTCCATGACATTTTCTTCTTCCCCTTTCCCCAGATTCCTTGGACTACAAGTCCCTGCCACACATAATTCAGTTGGAAATGGATTTATAGTCTAACACATCAAGACATAGTGTTCTACATAGACAGGCAAGTTGCTTCGGGAGACATGGACTTCAGCAGTACTCATACTGTGACTCAAGCTGAGAAGTAAATTTACATTAGTGGATCAAAATGTGTAATCTTCAAAATCAATGTTACCTTGCAAGTTTCTTGATCCTAAATTATTACTAGCTAAGCATTTGGATTTATTCCCCACAGCCTTGTGCATACATAGCCACTTTATGGTACTGAGTCAGAACAGAAGTAAATCCCACTGAATTCACTTCAATAGGAATAATTATATTCTCAGTGTGCATAAGATTATAGACTTAAATAACAACAATCTACTCCTCTCTCACATCAGATGTTAGGGATAATGGATTTCCCCCAGTCCATACTCCTGGTATTTGGGTGGGATAGTGAAGGAGAGGGGGAGATGGAATGAAAAAACCAAACATGTTTGATGAGGCAGACAACACATGGCCCATCAGTTTCCATCCACCGTACTCCTCAAGGGATTCTCATCACCATAACTATCACCACTGCCATTCCGCAGTAGGGAACGTACAGCATAGCACACATCAGTGTCATGCATTGCACACATATCTTTTTGGGAGGATGTGCAGAAGCAGTCAGTCAATCTTCCTTTCCTATTTCCTCTCCCACAAATATTTGTTCTATATCTCATGCCTTGAGCCAGCCTCAGTTGTGTAAAAAAAAACAAAAAAACACCCATTACTCCTCTAAACTCTCCCATTCACACTGATTCTCTTTCTGGTGGCAGCAGCAATCTCTTTCATTTGGGCGAAGAAGAAGGCAGCCCATGATCTCACTACCTGTCTTCTGTCCTTTTCTTTCTCTCCCCTCTCCCTTCTTGTGGCTAACTCCTGTTCCATGGTGGGTCCACAACACCCCACAAGAAAGGAATACAAGGTAACCAGTCATACTTTTCCCCTTCCCCACTGCCATTCCCTTTTCATTTTGTGTCTTGTCTTTTTAGATTGTAAGCCTGAGGGCAGGGAAATGTTTAATTTACAATTTGTAAGCTGCTCTGATAGCCCTTTGGCTGAAGAGTGGGTTATAAATATAATAATAATAATAATAATAATAATAATAATAATAAAAAATAATAATAATAATAATAATAAATAATAATAATATATGATCCATCTTCCCAAATTCAGAATTAGTCAGAACTAATACACTGAAAAGTGTATAAATTACAGCCCTGCTCATTACAGGCTACAAAGTGCCCTTGTTAACTTATAGCTTGCTCCTGAAAAAAAAATAATTGATTGCCAGACTAACTTGGTAGAAGTAAATCATTACTTCTGAAGCACGGATGGAAGTAGGAAACTGCAGAGCTCCAAATATTGCTGGATTACTTGTGGGAGCCAAAGTCAAAAAACAAGGATGGCCACAACTTCTCCACCCCACCAAAAATCCACAGCACCAGTCTGATTTTGCCTTAATATATCCAATTAAGGAACTTATCTGAGAACTTCTTTGCAGAGATACTTTATGAATGTGTGAGAAGACTATTCCTGCAATGGTATTCTAACTCTACCCTGTTGATGGATGATTGGCACCAACATTTGGGACACTAATTCAAGACTTTTCTAATTGCTGTGGCATTTTAATGGTTTGCTTTGTCTTGGTCTCCTTGCTATTTTTGCAGAATTGGAAGTATAGAAAAAGGCTTTATTCATGGAAGTACTTCTACCCTCACTTATAAAAATATACTCCATTCAGTGGACTCCCTTGAGACTGATGAAGAATTTTCAAGCGGCTGGAGATATTGGCAGTCGGTTCAAGGAGTAGGGAAACCAATTTCTACCAGTCTAGTGACACACATTTAAATCTGGGTTTAACCAATAGTTGCCTTTTCATCTGTAATCGTTATGAAAGATATTGCTTTATTATATTTGTGTTTTGTTCATCATTTGAAAAGTTACTTCTTCAACTAAATTAGTTCCAAATTAGTTCCCAGTAAATGTTAGTTACATGATAATTACTTTTTGAAAGGCAACCTTCTGTTTCTCAAAATAACTAAAATAGTTAAATTCTGTTATTTTAACAAATCTAAATCCTACAAACTGTATCTGCAATACAAAACACATGGTCTTGTCATCTACCTTACAATACCTACAACAGAACAAAAGGCATAGCATAAGCAAGCCCTTGAAACATAAGTACAACCCGCAACTATAAAAGTCACTAAAACAAATTACATGAAGTTATCCCTTGTTAAATTGTTATCCTGATTGGGAATATTAATTATATCCCCAAGGAATTAATTATAGTCAACTCATTATTTGTAACTAGTTCCTTCCAAGCTCAGATGTGTTGAATGTAGTCAAACCACAGTTTCTGGTGTTTATCCATATCTCTGAATTCTAGGATAATCTCCTTTGCAAAAAGGTTCAGTTTCTGACACAATTCTTTTACACATGAAGTTGGGGCTTAACGTGCTGATGACATCTATGGAGTTAATCCAATTCTGGGAATGAAGCTATAACATGCTAGATGACATATCTGAGTTTCTTTCCTCTGTGAAGATGTAGGGAACATTGACAGTAAAGAAAAGCAGATGAAGAAGGAAAAGGGAGTTACATGCTGCTTGTTCCCAAAGGATTTCTTAAGAAGTGTTGCTGAACTTTGCTAGAAGAATAAAATATACTGGTGATATAGTGCTTCTCCAAGGACTACACTAGCACTTTAGATCCTTGGCATGAAGAAGATTATTTAAGAATAACCAGCCTTGTATTTCCCCATAGAGATATGTTCATATCTTTGTGTCATTTTTGTGTGCATAAAGTTTGAGACAAACTTGCATTAAGACCACAGGCCATCGTACACATAACAAAGGGATGTGAAGCACATACATATGCATGTGTTTTTATCTCAAGAAATCTAATTTATCTTTGGATGTGATCAGCAATGCTTTCATATTTGGGGGAATTTTTTTAAAAATACCGACCTCAAATAACAGCATTTCTATTTCACATTCACCTTCTTATATTCTTCCCTTATCTTCCTTGTATTAGCTGTTTTCCCAGATGCCAGGCTATTTTTTTTTAATTTGATTTGGTCTGATTTCACACTCCTCAAACCACTAGAATTGATAGATTGCTTATAAATTAAAATGTACAGAAATCCAATAAAATGCATATAAAACAATTAAAAACAAACTCAGAACACCTAGCAGTCAAAATGTCAATAAAACTGGCTTCAGTGGACCTGATACTATTAATTAGAGCTGGCTTAGAACAAAGATGGAAATCAAGCAGTGGTTTGTTGGTACAGAATATATTAGATGCTCTTGGCAACTCATGTTTATGAACATTTTCAGCCCAAGTCAGCCTAGGTCAGCAGAAACATTAATTTCAGTGGATGTGTAAATCAGTTTTATTCCAAGGTTAATTTAATGTAACAGGATTGTAAATTGAACTGTGTGGCATGCAGTAATCTCTTCAGCCACAATGAATCCTATAACATCTAAAAGACTAAAACTTGAATTATGGCACAATGTATGTATTAATAGAGTATACTTCCTTAGATGCATTCTTTCACTTCTTGAAGTGATGCTCTGTTTAACTTGGGTTGCTTGTCTACATTTGACACTATTATTAAAAGTGATGAAGTTACCTGCACAGCATCACGAACTCAATCAGTCTGATCAGTCAAATGAGTAGCTAAAAGTGTTTACTTTTTGGCTACTCTGGCTCTTCTTTAGAAGCTGGAGAAAGAAGAAATATTATGCTTCTCATTCCTATCTAGATTTGCCTGGCTACTAAGGATATCATAGTTTTCTTGTGGGTTTTCTGGGCTATGTGGCCATGTTCTAGAAGAGTTTCTTCCTGACTTTTCACCAGCATCTGTGGCTGGCATCTTTTCTGAAGATGCCAGCCACAGATGCTGTTGAAACATCAGGAAGAAACTCTTCTAGTACATGGCCTCATAGCCTGAAAAACCCACAAAAAACTATTGATACCGGCCATGAAACCTTCAACTTCACAAGGTATGTAATTATTTGTTAATTTCTTTCTTGAAGGGCACAGCAACTGATTTTGGCAATTATAGTTCCACTGCAACAAATGAAGTCTTTGAGAACTACAATTTTCAGAGATTGTTCACATATTGGAGCTTATTTTCTGCAAAAATTGCATGTGGTTTGCTCTGAGGGTGCACAGAAAATTCCATTTTATCTGTAAAAGAATTACTTTCTGCACACAAGCCACTATTTCCTACATTTGAAAAGTGTGAATTTTGCATAAAGTCTTGGATTGTAAAGGTTTTCATCACTCAAATTTTCTTCATCACATTTCTTAACAATTGAAAAACACTTTTTATTGAATATTTTTCAAATGTCTTCAGAAAAAAATCCATTCCAATTACCTATGGGTCAATCTTTAACTAAGTGATGGTACTTGAGTACTCATATCTCAAACTAATCAGTGTTTTACTGCACTGGCATTATGAATTTTGCACAGAAACAAATTAGCAAGACAGTATTTTACTTCAGAACTAGGTGTGGTGAACTCTATCCCATATCAGTGTGGCTGTATACATTCTATAGTAAACCAAGTTTCCAAGAAGTTTTCAATCCATAGGAAATTCACAACTTGTCCTAGAGGTTACCTATGTATGACTAATAGGGCCTAAACTATTTTTCTCCAAAGGGTGTTGTAGTTGGTGTCAAGTTCTAGCAAACTTATCTCTGGAGCAAAATCTTCCATATTCTACTGGTCATTCTGGTTCAGGGATTCTGAGAACTGTTGTCCAAAATTTTTTTAAAAAGACTATTTCCACTTCTGTCTAGACCACTATGCAAATAGAGTACTGCAGAAACCACTCAAGTGACAACTCAGAACCTAACAAGAACAGCCATATATTAAAATTAATTAAATTAAACTTTGACTGCCTGATCAGTAGTGGCATTTGAACTCGCTTCGCTTGGATTTTGGCACTGAGGATTGCTGTTACTCCCAGCAGTGGCATGTTTTATACTTTATACATAATTGTATAGTATAAACTTAACTTTGAAACTGGAAATAGAGTGGGTTATTAGGGACCCACTACTTATTTATTTTTCAAAATTAAAAGAGTTATTTTGCCATTACAGCAATAAGCAACCAAACAAATGAGATAAGGAAGTATCATATAACGGACTGGTACTCCTACTAACTTTCATAAACTAGTCTGATTTTGTACCAGAAACTGACTGCTCAGAGTGGAAGACATCTGAGAGAGTCACACAAGTGAAAGAGATTCATTTGTCAGAAAAACCTTGTAACAATAAAGACATAATTCATTCCTTCTGAAACCACAGCAGTTTAAAGGTTTAAAGCAGCAAAGATTCATACTTTTTTATTGAGTGAACAGGATATATATACCAGTTATTGTAAGAATGGTAATTAAATTTAGGAATTGCTCTTCCTGCTTAATAACAACATGATAATGCACTTTGAAAGAAATTCCTGTTAAACAAATGCACAGCCTCTTATGCTGGCAAACACAAAACGTCCTACATTGAGTCTTTTGAGATTTGAATAGGTGTTGCTTTTTATCTGATTTCTTTCCTGGAAAGGACCAGTGGTGCTTACTCTTTCACTCTCCTTATGGCAGGGAAAATGTATGTTTAATTAGAAAGCTTTGTTTTCTGCACAATGCCAGACTTTCTGGCGTCTTGTTTTCCTCCTTTTATTCAGCTTCTGTGATTTCTGCATATTCCCCAGCCTCATATTTTCTCACTTATTTATCACATAAATATTTCAATAATTTATGTTCTCTCTATTCTTTTGTTTTTTCACCCAAAAAGTTTTTTGTTGGCTAGAAAAAAGGAAGGTGCAACTGTATTCTGAATATTGGGTGATTATCATGAAATCTGCTCCCTAAGACAGGAGTGGGGAAGCATTCATCCTATAGATGTTTGGAATTTCATTTCCAAGACACCCCAGCTAGTATGGCCAAGGAGAATGTACTATTGGAGTCCTAATCCAAGACATCTGGAGATGTTTCCCTAAGACTTAGCTCTTCAGTGCTGAAAAAATACAAGAAATTTGCGGACAAATAAATCCACTGGTGCCACACCCTGATTTGATAACTACTCTGAGCAAACCAAGAGCACCATTAATTTTTAAAAGCCTGTATATTTACAACTGCAGTGGAGCCCACAGGCCATGTATGGTGTACAAGAGCCCAAATCTGCATTCCTCTTCTAAAAGCACATAGACCATTAAAAAAAGACGATTCTTCACACACCCTGGCTCGAAACCTCTTCAGAACACAGTGCTTTTGGCATGACAACCCTTCATGACTCCAAATAATTTTTTTCAAAAAATTCAAACCTGAGAAAAGGTTTGAGATATCACTTCCAGTTACATCACCAGTATATACTGGTGTGGCTCCTGAGAGAGGCACAGAGATGAAAACTACCTCCTCCAGAGTTGCCTAAGCCTGACATAGAAGGGTATGTGGATTTAAGAATCCATATACTTATAAAGACGCATGGGTTAAAAGGGTATGGATTAGCAGTGTGTATGGCAAGATATCATGGGATGCCCTGTAGGGATCTCCATTAAGGAGACAAACTAGAGATATCATCCAGATGCCATAGACACAGATGTTCTTAATTGGTAGAGAAACAACATCAGAGATAGGAGCCCTCAGACCCTTGATCTGAATCCAGCCCTCTTGAGATTCCAAGCCAACTCTCCAATGTTCTCCCAGTTGGCCATACCCTTCTTCCTTGTTGTTACATTTGATGGTTTCTCAGCTTTTGTACAAGTTTCCCCTGTTACAAAAGGCTGCAGTGCCACTCCTAAGACAGCTTTTAATGAAAATTTGCTGGATCTTTTGGACCCAACCATTTGTCATTGTCCCCATTAACCACAGGAATGTGTTCTGTCAAAGATGAATTTATATCCAACACTGAAGAAGCTACCACCACCACCATCCCCAGCACACTTTGGTCTACTTATAAGGATAGGCATAGGGGATGGGTGCAGTAGTTTTACCACCTGTGTAAAGACTTTACACATTAAGATATTTAAGGCTGTGCCTCTCACAAGAAACCTACACAAATATAAAAAGCTCCACATAACATATGTTTATCGTTAGCATGAAGATGTGTAACAGAAAAGTGGGTATCTTCAGGGAAGCTGTGT
This sequence comes from Urosaurus nigricauda, assembly GCA_034509955.1. Classification (NCBI taxonomy): domain Eukaryota; kingdom Metazoa; phylum Chordata; class Lepidosauria; order Squamata; family Phrynosomatidae; genus Urosaurus; species Urosaurus nigricauda. Next base: position 37,146,928 of record JAOEGL010000002.1, read on the forward strand.
ACTAAAATAAATATGGATTTTCATGTGGCTTCAAAAAAAATCACAGCTTGATATAGAAAGAGCAGGCGTATGATTGAATTCAAGGCAAAATGACATGGAAAGGAAACAGGTGCAGCCAGTTGATCCAGTACTGTAGGACTCCATCCTCCATTTAAAGGGCAGCCTGCCATGGAGTTTAAAACTCAAAGTGGAATTGCTGCCCCCTCATATGGGACCTGCCAACTATTTTGTGAATAAATCGGCCAGTTCACTCATCCCTGTTATAGTTTCACCATTATTTGCTTTTATTTCCAAACTCACTATTTTAAAAAAAAAAAAAAGAAGTGTTTCTTCTGCATCATTTGATTCTTTTCTTCTTAAGGCAAGTGTTGGGAGGCTTTTTGTGCTGTTTTTATTTTTAAATTCTAAATGAGTGTTGTGGCTGCACAGATTCCATGGTCTTCCTATAAACCCATTTTTCTTCTTGCCTCTTTGGAGTAAAGCTTCTTTTCTCCATCCTCTTCTGAATAAGGAAGGGGATGGGAAGAGTTTATGCCTATCAGATTGTACCCTAAGAAAAATGTACAACCTAACAATCAGGACTGCAACTTCCTTAGACTATGTGAAATCACAAAGTTCCATAATATTGATTTCTGAGAGTCTGAGGTTACCACAGGTAGCCTTCTATCTTACCAAGCATTGTTGTCTTTTCTACTGACATGTCTTCCCATGATATGGCCAAAGTACAACAGGCTCAGTTTACTCATCTTAGCTTCTAGAGAGATTTCAGGCTTGGTTTACTCTAGGACCTATTTATTTGTCCTTTTAGCAGGCCATTGTATCTGCAGAATTGTTCTCCAGCACCACATCTCAAACTAGTTGATTCTCTTCCTATCTGATTTCTTCAATCTCCAATTTTCACAGCCATACATAAAACAAGCAATATCAACAGCTGCATGATGAAATGAATAATAACAACTGTTGCCTCTAAGTACCAGGGAATCTGCCTAATCATGGCAGAAAATAATATCAGAGAAGGAATATAGACAGCCCTTGTTCTCATCTATTAAAGCAGTTCTTACTGTACCCTTCAGTTAATGTATCTCACCAGTTGACCTTAATTCAGAAAGCCTAGTCGTGTGGGTTATATTTCATCTATATGATCTTTATACTTCCTCAGGCTATTGAACTGCTGCAGCATTAAGCACTATCATCACCCACAGCTATAAATTGTCCACTTACAAAGATTCAGCACTTTCTGAACTGGCTTTGAGTTCCCAATCCATTACATTTTGATGCAATATTAATAAAATGCACATATTGTTTGGCTGGTTGTAGTGTTACAAGTGAAAGTAGAATACAGGCTTCATAATGATGATGTACATCAATTGAAAGTTTGCTTTCTTGTGCCCTAAAAGGCATTAGAGTAATACATCAAGAAAAAAGCATGAAGATAGGGGATTTAGTAATTTAATTATTAGTTTTAACCTAGTGAATACTAGTCAGGGTGCCAAAGTTTAGAACTGGAATTCTTGTAATAGTAAATCTAATAGTTTGCACTCTCTTTGAACTCACTATGACTCTGATGAAAATCTGGCCTAGCTTATCAAGAGTGTGTCATTTGGCAGTGGTTCCCCTTTAATCCTATTTATCTTCTAACAAGACTTTTCCAAAGGTAACACAAATGCCTTCATTTCTCCCTCTGCAATGCTTTAAACAATGTAATAGCAGCTTCACAGAGGAATGTGGGGAACTTGAGTGCATCACATAGCCTGGAAACCACTAGGATACCTTGTGCTCAACTCATTGTTCTAGCTCTCAATAACATCACAGCCATAAGGAACTCTGGGACATGTGATCTGGCGTCCATATTAGAAGTGCCTGGCATCCATACTATGGAATAAGCACAAAAAAATTAGCCATGTCCCCCACAAACAAAGTCCATACACTCAATTGACTTTATTGAGGATAGGATAATAATCAATATGTAATATAAGGGTCTACTCTGGGACTCATCAAGTGCACAGTGGATTGAACAAAGTCCCTTTGATATTTGTTATGACTCCCAGCTTCCTGAACTGAATGCTCTTAAACTAGCAAGCATCTTCTGAAGTCTTATTTCAGATCAGGGATAGGATGAGAAGGATCCAGAAAAGACGTTAGCCAACAATCTCCCTGCAAGTCCTCTTGCTTCTTCAAGCCAACTGCCTTCCACTGGCACTCCTGCAGGAGGTTTTCATGGAGAGCTACCAATGGGTTCTTCCTTTCCTTGATAATTCTTACAGCTTGATAACTCTTATACTTTTCTTACTGCTCTTCACCTTCAGACACCTCCTTAAGGCTCTGCTGCTGCCCTATCTTTTAGGCTCTTTTTTCCTGATCGGCTGTCCCAGCAAAACAAGGACTTGTTGTTGGTTTTGACTGCCATTTTAAATCAACTCAGGCAGTACTGCCTCACTTCCAACCACCTCTATATCTGCCAGTCCATTGACCTATATTGATAAGACATGAACATCAATAGAATGTTTATTAACTGGTCTATCAAAACCTAATTGTTTTGATTCTTCTGGATAATACTGGACCAGCTGCAAAAATTGCTAAGGTTCATAAATTCTTCCTTGGCTATGCAGCAATAACAGCTGTCTGTTGTAGGCCTCATTAACTAGAGTATTACATGTCAGAGGTAAACTTGTGACCATATATTTAACCCTTTTTTAACATTATATTACCTAATATATTTATTCAAATATTTTACACAACACATTAAAAATATTTGTCTCAGAATCCATTGTTTCTCTACAATGCTCTAAAAAGGGGCATGCATTAATACAACATTAAGGATCATTATCTTACATTTTACTGAATGCATGGATGCTGAAGGTATAGCCAGAGAAATTAGCAGGCTAATTAGATAAAGTGAATCACAGTTCAGGAAGCTGAAATGTGTCCAAAGGAGTGACCAAGGCTGCTGCCACACTATAGGATTAATGCAGTTTCACACTGTTTTAACTGTCATGGCTCCATCCTATGGAATCCTGGGATTTGTAGCTTGCTGTGGCACCAAAGCTGTCCAACAAGGTAGGCTAAACATCTCACAAAAATACAAATCCCAGAATACTACAGCATTGAGTCATGGCAGTTAAAGTGGTGTCAAACTGCATTAATTCTGCAGCCCGAGATGTAAAGGGTCTGGAAAACAAGCCTATAACCTACAACTGTCTCAGTTTCTCAGGGACAGTTCCAATTAATTCTCTGTTGTCCCACTTTTCAGTGGCTTTTAAAATGTCCCAGTTTCTTTATCTTTCTCCCACTTACCCCTTTGGCCTCTGCTTCCCTCACATGCTGCAGACTCAGTAATTTACATTCAACTCAACAGGAGGGAGAGGACAGGAGAGGAAGGGATGGAATCTTTCCCTTCTCAGTAGGCTCAGGCAAAAAAGATATGGCAGACTCTCCTAGCTTGTGTGTTCTGCCAACTTTTGCCATGATGACCACACTCTGTTTTGCTTCGTCACGCACATCCCCATTTTCATTAATGAAATGGAGGGAATTCAAGCCCTATGAGGAATGATTTACAGAGCTGGAGTTTTAGCTTGGAGAATAGAAGAATGAATGATGATAAGATAGCCATCTTTAAATATCTGAAGGCGTGTCATGTAGAAAATGGGGCAAGTTTATTTTCTGTTGCTCCAGAGACCAGGACATAAACCAATGGATTTCAATGGAGAGAAAAGAGATTCCACCTAAACATTAGAAAGAACTTCTTTGTGATGAGAACTGTTCAATAGTGGAATAGATTGCTTCAGATAGACTCTAATTCTTTGGAGATCTTTAAACAGAGATTGGGTAGGCCTCTCTCAGGAGTGCTTTAGCTGTCTTTAGTTTGGAAAATCAGTAGATAAAGTGATTTTGTAGCACCTTTTAGACTATCTGAAAGAAAGAAGCTGGTAGCATGAGCTTTCATAAACTTGAGTCTCCTTCTTCATATGCATGGCAAGAGGTTAGACCCTCGCAGTCCCTTCACTGTATGATTCACTGAGTCTCAGTGAGCTTCATGGCGCAGTGCAGTTTGAACCTTGCTAGTCCTAATGCAATACCACTACATCACACTGGTCTCTGAAGAAGGAAAAATATGTTTTGCACAAAGGATGCCATGCCAGCTAGTTTAATTAGACCATCACCCAAAGTAAACAACAGGATTTGTGTGGACCCAGCACAGCCCCACTCATAACCTTAAAGTAGTAAGGGAACAGGCATTCATACTGATCCAAACTGAAAAAGAGGAACTTGGTTGCATCACTATGACAGCCACTAATTCTTAGCGTAACTTACTTCATAAAGTTGCTCTGAGAATAAAAAGTAGAGTGAAGGGCCTTTTATAACACCTTGATCTTTTTGAAGAAGGCATGGGATATAAATGTAAAATAAATAAACAGGACACACCTGATTCATTTGGATTGATATGCTGTCATATTTTGTACCCTAGATACCTTTGACTTACTTTTTGAAGGACAGGGGGAGCATTAAAATGAACAAATGAATAGAATAAATTTAAATGAAAGGTGTAACACTGAATAGTATATGTTATAGTTTTTGTGGAGCTTTCACGCTATGTGGCCATGTTCTAGAAGAGTTCCTTTCTGACGTTGCACCAGCATTTGTGGCTGGCATCTTCAGAGAAATGCTGGCGAAGCGTCAGAAAGGAACTCTTCTAGAACATGGCCACATAGCCCAAAAGTTCCACAAAAAACTATGGATGCTGGCTATGAAAGCCTTCGACTCCACAGTATATGTTATATTTTAGTTGCATATGTTTAATTTCATTGCCATTTGTTGCCTTGCATGCCATTTGTTAGCACAGAAAGGTAGGGTGCAAATTAAATGAATATGTAAATGATAGCTTAAATAGCTTACGATGATTTCTTAAATAGCTTTTACACAAACAGAGAGATGGAAACAAACCAAGCAAGCAACAGAAATTATTTGTAATCTGCTACTATTTAAGTGCTTTACTTTAACTTTCAAAACACTTCCATCACGTGATCCCATTCCATTTTTGCTTAGTACATGAGAGTCTTTCAAGATATAACTGAAGTGCTTTCTCTCAGCAAGCAAAATGCATTTCTCCACTGATTGAGGCAGCCGATTTCAACCACTGTCAGGAAATGACCAGAGCAGTCAGGTCAGGCTGCATGGAAAAGAATGAAATCCATCTCATATTCAATCAGCCACCAATTACAATTTATCAGCAGGAGATTCTGTCTAAAATGAGTTTCTTTCTCTGAGCACTGCCTGGGATGTGGGGATGCCTGAAAAGCAGTAAATAGGCCAGGACCCTTACTTATTTTCCTAGGCTTTGTCTGTGATTTCTGAGAAAACTATCAAAACCAACAAGTCTGCACAAATGCCTGTGGTCATTTTGTTTTGTTTGGCTTCATCTACAGCATTATGACTCCTGAAAAGAGAAACACTCTTCTTTACTCTCAGAGAAGGTGGATTGAGACTTGTCTGGACTTCTTCTGCTTTCTGCTCATGCTTCCTGCTCATCAAGGTGTTGTTGTTTTTAATATGACCAGTAAAACATGCTTGTACCCCATTTCGCATATAGACCATTTTGGGGTTCTCCATGTGGGCTAAAATAAACAACCCTTTAAATCTACCTGTTCAGATTATGCAAATGGCTGAAACAGGAGGGAAACAGACCCAAGCTGTTCACTAGGGTTTAATACTAGAACAAGAAGCATTCCAGTTTCCTTTGATCCATGCCAGAAAGTGTGAACTATCACACTGGTGTGTGGACTGTGCACCAATGTGGAAACCGTCAGAAGCAGGTTCCCTAAGAGAGATGAGACACCAGTGCCATTGCTGTCCATAATATTTTTGGCACCCAGCTGCAAATCCATCACACAAGCAAACGAGTGGGCAGCTGCAACATCGACCCATTTCACATCACAATCAGGTTACCAAAAATGTTGTTGTTGTTGTGTGCCTTCAAATTATTTCTGGCTTATGGTGACCCCAAGGCAAACCTATCACAGGGTTTTCTTGGCACAATTTATTCAGAAGGGGGTTGCCATTGCTTTCTTCTGAGGTTGAGAGAGTGTTAACAGTTCAATTTTCATAGACAAGCATAAATCTATCCATACTGGAGAACTTTTTCATCTATGTTATTCTAAACAAGCTGGCTTGATTCATTATTCAAAGTGAGAAATATTAGAAACTCTTTTTCTTCAGTAGGATTTTCTCCTGTGAATTACATCATAGTGAACCTGGCCCATACTTTCACGGGGCAATTGTTTTCTTCTCTGACACAGCTTTAGTAGCACAAAAGGCAAATAGTTCCATCTTTTATTATGTATCAGTTTCTGCTTCAACACACACAAATATTTTGGATTTTGGAATATTTCAGAATTCAGAATTCTGGATAAAGGATACTCAATCTGATTCTGTACAGGCATACAAATTTCTGTAAAATTTGCACAATTCATGCAAGTACAGAGATTCTTGTGCAGGAAAAAAAAGCACAGATAGATTTCCTTTATGTGTTTTCTGTGCAAAAGACAATATGGAAAGGAGGGGGACAAAAATACTTTGTGGGTCTTCTGTGCAAAGAAAGCATTTTTGTGCAGTAATTGCTTTTGCACAAAAATATATGTTTTCTTCCCAAAATATGAAATGTGGAGAACTCTGCAAGCATTTTTTCATTAGTATGGTTTCTCAAATGTCAAAGGCATCACTTTCATCAGTATGCATATATTAATGTGCATTTTTCCCATTCCTAATCAACAGTCTGTGCCCCATGTTATGCTAGTATCAGTAATTTTAAAGATGATATACAAAGAAAATGATTTTAAAAGGCACATCTCCCTACATGACCCTACCCCTGTTCTAAAATTTGCAGGTAAAGGCTTTCTCTCAGTCCTAGCACCATCCCAGGCACGTCTAGTGAGGACACAAGAGAGAGTCTTCCTTGTGGCTTCTCCCAAGTTGTGGAACTTCCCTTCCCTTCCTGGGAAGTCCAGTTGTCTTTCTGCAGGCAAATAAACACTTCTTTATTTAAAGAAGTTTTTTGGTTGTTAGTGTGTTGTGTGAGAGAGTGACAGATGAAGTTTTTAATGTGGGTGTAGTGTTTTCATTTTGTGTTTTAAGCTTCTTTTAATGCCTTTTTTTAGCTTGTGCCTTTTAAAAAAGAAATTTAATTTAATTGTGATTTACACTTTTTTATTTGATTTATTTGTTTGTTTGTTTGTTTACTGTATTATGTTTTTAAAACATTGTATACCATCTCATAGCCCAAGCTGGGAGGAAGGCAGGGCATACATTTATAGCTTCAATAAATAAATAAATAGGAACTAGCCAATACCAGAGATTGAAGGGGAGGGTGAATTACAATTATTTCTGGATTATTTTTTTTAAAAAAAAAAACAGGTTTCCTGAGAGTCGGGTAGCTCTGTCAGGAAAAATAATAAAGCAGAGAGAATTTTGCATAATTTTCTCCTGGTGTTTGACCTCCTGAATTCTTCTGTGGAGAAAAAAATGTTTGTTTTTGTTTGGGAGGGGGTCTTTTCTGCATAGAAAATAGGGGGTGTACAAAAAATATTCCCATGCAATTCTTTGGGACAATTGAGTAAATCAAGAATATTTCAGAGGAACATTTGGTCTCCTCCCCACAGTTGGAAGAAAACTGCCCCCGTTAGGTGTGCAAAGGCTGCCACAGCCTCCCAAGTGTCACTTTTCCCCCAGCCACTGATGATTGTGAGTGTCTGCCCAGGCACCAGATAGCTAACCTTTCACATCAGGGTGAAAGAAGTAGGTTTCCCCTTTGACCCAGGGGGCAATAGCTACTTCTTCAGCCCTCAGCTGCATACTCAGTGAGGAAGGGGCAAACATTAAAAACCTGTGCAAGTATGCTGGCAGAAATTTATGGTCCACCAGTGGTTCGTTTGGATCTTGGTCATAATGCCATGTAGGTTGCATCCACACTACAGAAATAATCCAGTTTGACATCACTTTAACTGCCATGACTCAACGCTATGGAATTCTGGGAATTATAGTTTGTTGTAGCTTTACTCTGGTGCCACCATATACTATAATTCCCAGAATTCCTTAACATTGAGCCAAAGCAGTTAAACTGATGTCAATCTGGATTACTTCTGCAGTGCTGATGTGGCTGTAGTTAAACCTGCATTATTCAGAGAAGGAGAAAACAAATAACTACAGTATCCGATTGTATCTTGATATTTCCAAGCACTTAGGAAATATAAAGGATGGCTCCAAGCTTTCCTAGCATGTTTTGAACATGACTGAGAAAATGACAGCATTGCTATTTTCATTATTGGCTGTAACTATGCAACTAACTAGTGTCACCATCAGCATGTGGCATCCTTCAGCAGCTATTGAGGTCCCAACACCTTGGCAAAACATATAGTTGATGCTTGCTCTGGGCTGCTTTTCAAACAGTTTTTTAATGGCCATCATCTTTGTTCTGACAAAATCTTGGCTCATATAATTATAGAACTGGAACAGATCCCAATGAACCTTTAGTCTACCTCTGCCAGTGCATGCATCCACAGCTTAGGTATCCCTAACACTTCTGTTTAAAACCTTCTGGTGAATGAGAGTCTATCATCTCCCAACGTAGTCTTTTCCACCATCACACTGCTGTTAAAGTCTTCTTAATGCTTAATGAGACTCTGTTTTCTTGTAATTTGAATTAATTGGTCAGAATATCTAAAGCAGCAGAAAACAAGTTCACTCCATACTCCACTTGACAGTTCTTAAAGATGGCAATCACATCATCTCTCAGTTCTTCAGACCTAATATACCCAGCCATGTTTCATAGGTCCTAATTTCGAGGAATTTGTACCATTTTACTTACCCTCTTCTATACACATTCTACCTTCTTAAACCATGGTGCCCAGATACGGACACAGTACTTGAGGTGAAATCTGACCAAAGCGGAATAGCAAGGTACTATAATTTCCTTTCATCCAAAGTTCTGATAATGCTGTTGAGGGATGGATTGACAAAGCATCAGCAGCATTTACTCCTGAATGATGCATGGTGTAGTCATTTTGAACAATGGCACTATCTGGGTTGCAGACAGAAACACAAGGTGAATATATAAATGAAACAGAAATCTATGAGACAAGAGCAGTATAAGCCACTTCAGAAGGGAAGATATGCACCCACTGTCCCCCAGATTCCCCCTCCCACTGCTCTAACAAAAAGCCACATTCCAAGGACAAACAATTCAAGCCATTTTTGCCTTGCTTCCTGTGCAAATCCCAAACTTTTTTCAATGGTTTGGAAACTAGATCTCACCCACCATCTATGCAGTCACTGTAGCTAGTGTTTCCCATGTCAGGGGATGGTAAATCCTGGCCATTCTGGATTAAAGTTCAGACAAAAATCTGGAATGGATTCATCAACACCCTACTGACACTGAATGCGGTCCAAGGCAGAAATGTTGGCTAAATTTATCTTGGTTTCTTGGATTTTTCCCAATGAAAAATATCAACAAATGCAGGCATTGAAAAAGTGTTGAGAACCTGAAGTCCATGCTCACACAGTTGCTTCTTCCAAACTAGAAGAAAGAAGCAGAACAAGGCATGGCCAGTATGAAAAAGCTACATGATGTCTCCTTTAATCTCAGCATCCCCCTAATGCTTTGTTGCTGCTTTAATTTTCCTGTACAAATTATTCAGTATCCTTCAGCAGATGTTTATTTAGCATCTTTCATGTGTGTATGTATGTTTAAAAAAGGAATTACTACATTTAAAGAGAGAAGGCATTGTTGAGAAAATCTGTCTGGTTTCTGGATCATACAATCCAAAAATTAAAGATAATTTTAATAACACCTTCTGTGGCCCATGTGTAGACAATAGGATATGGGGCAGGGAGACCCCTAAGATAAGGCAAGAGACTTTGAGCCTCCCTGAAATGCTCTGGCAAAACTGGATTGCTAGAAATCCTATGTACTTGAGCCTTCTCAGGAGTTATCAATCAAAGTGTACTAAAGAATCAGATGCCAATATGAAGACATCTATTGTCATCAGGCCTCCCAACCTGCAAATAACCCATTGGGATCATCAAGCCATTGAGCTCAAATACCTAATTCCTGTGTTTTTATAAATGCTGGAGGCCATGTAGATGCAATTTCAGAATTAGACTGACTACACTCAGGGAATAATACCTCCTCCCTATAGATTCTTTCCTAGAATGTAGTTGGCTGAATCTCTAAATGTACAGACCAGGTTTTTATTGAGTACTTGTACAAGTTTGACTTTGGAGCAAAGCTGATGGGGCAAAAGGAGGGGCCAGAGGCTGTTTCCATCCCAATCACTCCAGGACTGTGGCAACTGGATCCCATGGTCTCAAAGCTAGCAGCTGCCATGGTCCTGAACAGGCTGCCAGCAGGAGCGGCTTTCATTTTGCCATTCCTTTTTTTCAGCTGCTTCAGATCACGTTTAGCTGGCCTCAGAGCAGCTTCTTGCTTTATTTGGCCCATCTGCTTTGGGCCCTTATTTTCCCCTGAAGAGACTTGGTGATGTGATCATATTTATGTTAACAATTTTACATCTTAACATCTTCCCACACTTCCCAAACATGACAAAGTAGGTCTAGCCAGGGCCTATGCTTTCTGGTCTCCTTCTTTCTTGATACTAGGATAATTCAGTTACCAAACTATGACTCTTTCATATTGGAACTGGTATTGGAATTATTGCCATATAACTTGTGTATTTTGTTCCAGTGGCCCATAAAGATGATGTTATGTCAGCTTGGCTTAAGTCTGAATGCTAATACTCAGAACAGATGGCTAAATTTCCTAATGTCTTCCCTATTATAGTGGGTAGCTTTAATGTGAGGACAGGATCATATCTGATCGATCTCTCTTCTCATTGCATCCCACAAAAAACAAGCAAGGAACAACTTAAACCTAACTCATGCCACTCAAAAGGTAGTTCCATCAGTGCTTCAGGGATAGGTCTGCTTCAGTTTATTTCAAATAATGATTCAAATATTCTGAATGGCTCTGATCCTGATGACTTTGGGGGAGAATTTACATTGCTGTCCTCTGGTGGTTCATGTGTCATTGATTCTAACTTAATTCATAAATATTTGAAAACATTGGGCTTAATTTCAGAGTAGCAAAGTGTTCTGAAAGTGACCATCTATCTCTGAAACGTACTCTTGCCTTACCAGGCTTTCTAAGGTTGGATTCACAGCACTGCTTATCTGCAAGTTCAACAGGCTTATCCAGTCATATCATATTAAAAATATGTAATATCATATTACAAATTATGTCAGCCAAATTAGATACAGACCTGAAGACAATACTATGGTTTATGAGAAGGTCATACAAAATCTATACCACTCTCTTCATATGGTACTAATGCTACAAATTGTCCTAAAGCCCATAACAATAAGTGGTTTGGTAAAGAGTGTGCCAATTTCAGGGTAAAAATTCAAACATTCCTCTCAGCCTCTACTGCCAAGACTCTGGTCCATGCCCTAGTGCTATCACGACTAGATTATTGTAACCTTCTTCTGACAGGGTTTCCTCTCTCTCACCTCCACCCTTTAATCTCTGTCCAGAATTCAGCTGCACGCATTATCACATCCACTTGCCGCTTTGACCATGTTTCTCCTCTTTTATCCTTCCTTCAATGGCTCCCCTTCCCCTTCTGCATCCAGTACAAGCTTTTGGTGTTGACTTTCAGAGCCCTTCATGGATTGGCCCCTCTGTATTTATCTGAACTTCTTTCTCTTTACATTCCTACTTGTGCCAGCCTTGGATTTCCACTGCCCTGTCCTGGCTTCGTCCCTTCTATCTTGCTGCCCCTCACTCCTGGAACCTTCTTCCCCCACATGTGCGCCTCATCACTTCTCTAACCAGTTTCAAAATTGAGTTAAATACTATATTGTTTAGTGAAGCATTCCCAGATGTGTGCCCTTGTCTGCCCCAGGATGCCTTGTTTTAACTATGTATTAAGAAATCGAGCCCTCCCTCCAGGCCTCAGAGGGAGAAAAAAACTGCTGGACCTCACCCCTTCCCCACCACCTTCCCCTTCTCCTTTTGTATCATGTATTTTTAGATTGTAAGCCTGAGAGGTCTGATTATAGAATGTATGTTCAGTGCTGTGTAAATTTACAGCGCTACACAAAATAATAAAATAATATAGTTTACAATACCTATCAACAACTCAGTGCCAACTACCTCAATCATTTAATGAATTAAGAAAACACTGTAAGATACTTTTATCTCAGAAAAAGTGAGGTTACCAGAGAAACTTGGCAAATGTGAATAGCTGTATATATTACAAGTAGGAGTAGAACTTTCTGACAGAGACCGTCACATTCTTTAAGTAACTGTAATGGAAGCCCAGTCTACCATATCCCATCTACTGTATGAGAAAGTCACCTTCATGTTATTTTCAATTATTCTTACAGTTCTAAATTTGGAACACTTCCTTTTTTTTACCTCTGTTTGCCCCCAGATTGGCCTATTGTGTGTGTGGGTGCAGCTGAGGAACCACTAGGCCAGCTAAGTTCTGGCCAGCCTGAAGATTGTGATGGCATTCCCCCAGAGCTGCTGAAACATAACATTAGTTGGTGGACACCTATGTTGGCTTCTCCTTTTTCTCTAATCAAGAAATCTGGTATAGTCCCTACAGTTTAGGTAAAGGTATTGGCTATTCTCGGTTATAAGAAAGGTCCTAAAGAGGGTCTTCATAATTTCCAATCATTTAGTTTTCTATCCATCATCAGAAAAGTGTGTGCCAATTATCTAGGACTTAAATTAAAAGTGTGGATTATTTACAACATTCTGGGGAAAGAGCAGGTTTGTTTTAAAGGAGGCCATTCCATGGCTGACCACTGCCTGGTTTGTTTGTTTGTTTGTTTGTTTGTTTTGGTCTATCTTGTGCTTAAATACACTGTGCCAAGAGGATGCAACCTTTTTCACTGCATTTATTGGTTTAAATTTGGCATTTGATTAGATCCTATATGACTGCCTCTGGAGTAAATAGGAACAGAACTCCATTGATAGATGACTTTTATTTCTATTTCAGGGCCTGTATCATAATACAACAGTTTCATGTTCTCTATACTAGCCAAGGATTTCTTACAGATGAGATTGTCTTCACTTGAAATGTAAAGCAGGCATGTGTTCTTCCCTTCACCTTATTTAATTTATATTTGGCTGACCTTCCCCAGATTCTGGAACTCTTACTATCTCATCCATCCACCAAAGATTGACTCAAAAAATGCCTTTATGCCGATGATGCATTACTGATTTCACAGGCTCAATTGGGTCTCAGAAGACTATTGAGGGATTTCTACAAGTACTGTTTCAATAATATCCTAACAATTAATTACTCAAAAACAACATTTTGTTTTTTGCCTAATGGAAGACCAGGTTCTCATAATACATAGGGAAAAATAGAATTGAATGGGAATCTTCATCTGGATATATGGTTTCATGCAACTGTAAGTTGGAAGATTCTGGAAAATATACATTAAATATAAAGCAGAACAAAATGGGAGAGCAGTAACCTACTTCTTTTTCACTACTGGTGATAAATTTCTTCCAGCAGCTATCCAGGTTTTTAAAGTTAAAACTGCCCCACAGATAATTTCTGGGGTCCCAATTTGGTTTCAGTAAAAGCTTTTTTGAAGGAATCCAATCTCTTTTTCATATGTTAATATCTGGAGTTCCTAGATTTGCTGTTGGATCTACTCTTTACCTGCAGTAGAACTTATGTTCCCTCAAATGTCTGGCATGGACTTACTCTACCAATGTGTGGCTCCACTGTGGCTTTACGCTTAATCTCAACTCCTTGATGTCCAAGACAATGTTTGACTCTTTCAAATCACCCTGGAGAAAGGCAGTTGACTGTCAAATCACCTCAGTTGGGTTATCTCCCTTCTATCTGTTATTCATGAACTTAGTTTGGGCCAAAATAACTGTCAAACAGCTGTGAGGGGCCCCTGTTCCCCTCAGTCGTGGGGTTTACCATGCCCTTCTTGCAAGGATGGAACACCGTACCTAGGTTGGTTAATTATTCCAAAATACAGAAATACTTTTTCCTTGGCAAGGTTTAATGTCCTTCCCTCTTACATTAACTGGCAGATTTAATAAAACGCAATTTCACAAGAGACGTGGCCCTGGGATAATCATGAAACTGAAACCATAACCCCTGTATTTTTCACCTGGAGTTTAAAAAGAAAATCGGGGAGCAGAGAAGATCTATTATATCCCATCACACAAAATTTCCCTAGACGATCCCCTGAGTCTCTTGTGGCTCTCCTGTTCCAGGGCTCTGACAAACTGATGGCTCTAGCAACACCATCGGGCCTGGCCTCAAGTTGAAGAGCCCTCTCTCCATGGCAACACCATCTGGCCTAGGAGGAAGTGAAATGACAGGCCAAACTCCATTGGACCTGTCCTAGATTATGAAGCAGAGCCCTCCCTCCATGCCATCTGCCTTGGTCCAGGCGTCAGAAGGAGAGAAGAACTGCTGGACCTGATTTCCTTCCCCACCACCATTCCCTTCTCCTTTTGTGTCGTGTCTTTTTAGATTGTAAGCCTGAGGGCAGGGAACCGTCTAATTAAAAATAATAATTGTAAGCCGCTCTGATAGCCTTTAGGGCTGAAGGGCGGGGAATAAATAAATAAATAAATAAATAAAATTAAACTGCTCACTCTGCAAGTGGCAAAATGTTTAAACCTGGCTGTTTTAACCAGACTATCCTTGCCTATGTAATTTTATTATATTTAATATATTGTATTTTTATAGCTACCAATTTGATTTCATCATATTTATATTGTTGCTCTGAATGCCCATCAATGCTGTTTTAAAATGTATTTAACATGTTGTTCCAATGATCTGTTGACTGCATTAAAGTAATGATGATGATGTAAGTACACACTGTGCTTGTAAGAACCTTCATATTTATGGATGTTTCAATGATAATTGATGGGAAAAGTAATTTGCCTTCCCCTTGCAAGTACCTGCAAGCAGACAAACTGAGTAAACAACCTATTTGCTAAAGTTGATTCCCCCCTTACACACACACACACACACACACACAGGCAATAGCATCTAATCAAAAATTATATTCAAGGATAAATATAATATATGAGTAACATATTTCCTATTAAGGATATTGATTTATTAAGAGTGAATGCTTGCATAATATTTAGCTAGATTGCAATCTATTACTTGCAATTGAAAGTATTTGATTTCACAAGGATATACTTTAATTTTAGCAAGAAAGAGGGTGAAAGGAAGATGGGGATCTTAAGCTATACCTGGAAGAAAACCTACTCAAGTTGAACAGAACAAACCTATCAAAATTCTTTTTGAGAACTGTAGTGAAGATGACACATTTTTGGTCATTAATTATAGTGATAGCAATTGTTGTTGTTAGCTGCCTTTGAGTCGACTTTGACAAATGGCACCCTGTAGATGAGACATTCCCAAGATTCTCTGTCCTCTGCCTCTCTGCTCAGGCCCTTCAGGTTCAGGCCTGTGATCTCTTCGATTGTGTCTAACTGTCTGGCATGTGGTCTTTCTCTCTACTGTCTTCCATCTTTCCCAGCATCATTGTTTTTTCTAATGATTGATTTTGTCTCATGATGCAGCCAAAGTACGAGAACCTCAATTTAGTCATCTTAACTTCCAAAGAAAGTTCAGGCTTGATATGTTCTAGAAATCATTTGTTTGACTTCTTGGCATTCATGGTATTCTCAGTACTCTTTTCCCGCAGCACATTTCAAATGCGTTAATTTTTTTCCTATAGGCTTTCTCCACTGTCCAGCTTTCACATCCATACACAGTGATGGGGAATACAATGGCCTGGACTATCTGTACTTTAGTGTGCAGATCTTATCTAGTTCCTTCATAGCTGCCCTACCCAATCCTAGTCTTCTTCTAGTTTCTTGGCTGCAGTCTCTGTTCTGATCAATATTTGAACTAAGATGAAAGGAACTCTTTGACTGTTTGCTTCTCTTTATCTGAATTCTTGTAGATCTTCCATAGTCATTATTTTTGTTTGTTTTTAAATGTTCAGCATTAATCCAACCTTGGCACTTTCTTGATCTTCTTCAACAATTGCTCCAGTATTGTGTTATCTGTGTACTTTAGGTTGTTAATGTTCCTTCCTCCTATCTTCACTACTCCTGCCTCTGAGTCCAAGCATATGCTATTTTCTGCATATAGATTGAATAAATAGGTTGAAAGTATGCAGCGTTGCCTGACCTCTTTTCCAACTGAGAATCATTCTGTTTCTCTGTATTGTGTTCTGATGGCAGCAGCTTGTCTTGATTACAAGTTAAGCATCAGGACAATCAGATGCTGTGGCATTCCATTCATCTGAGCACAAGCCATAGCTTCCATGATCAATGGAGTCAAAGGCTTTGCTGTAGTCAATAAAGCACATGTAGATTTTCTTTTGGAATAAATCATATGTTTGCAATGTGATCTCTAGTGCCTCTTCCTTTCCTGAATCCAGCTTGGGATTCCCCACTCCATATATGGTAGGAGTCTTTGCTGTAGAATTAGGAGCATGAATTTGCTTGCATGGGAAATTAGTGTGATTGTTCTGTAATTATTACAATCTTTTGTGTCTCCGTTTTTATGGGTGGGAATATATATTGATGGCTTCTAGTCTCAGGACCACTTCTTTGTTTTCCATATTTGTTGGCAGATTTTTGTTAATGCTAAGCTTGACTCCATCTCTACGGATTGTGCTCTGGTGGTGCAGTGGTTAAATGCCTGTACTGCAGCCACTCAGTCACAAACCATAAGGTTCTGAGTTCAATACCAGCCAGGAGCTCAGGCTTATCTCAGGTTTGTATCCTTCTAAGGCTGCTAAAATGAGTACCCAGATTGCTGGGGGCAATTAGTATACACATTGTAAACTGCATAGGGAGTGCTTAAGTGCACTGATAAGTGGTATAGAAATGTATTTGCTATTGCTATCTGTTCCTGGTGATTTATTCTTTCCTATTGCTTTGAGCAATTATACTACCATCCAATGTGATTTTTGAAACTAAATATACATAGCCATATTAATCTATTAGATGCTGAAGTACATTCAAAAAAAAATTAAAAATGAAATATCAAATCTGATCATGCTAGGCCTGGGATTCTAGGAGCTCTAGTCAAAATATACATTTTCCAAGCTTTATTTTAGCGCTTTATTCTTCAATGAGGGTATGTGTTACTGGAGATATATTGTTTTGTTTTGTTTTTCTGTTGCACTGCTCCCAGTCCTCTGCTGTCTTGAGAGCAGAGATAGGCCCAACTGGTTAAAATCAATTAAGTTAATAATTAAGATGGACATTTTCTAACAAAAAGGGCAACTTTATTCAATTTATTTTTAATTTATGTGATTAATGCAAGTTGGAATTATAGCATTAATTTAATTCTAGAATTAAGCTAGTAGTTAAATACTAATTAAATGAGGGTTAGTGCTAGCATGCAAATTTTATAATACAGTGGACCCTTGGTATAGGGAGCTGGTTCCCCACGGGGAGCTGGGTCCAGGACACACACACCACACACCCAAGGATACCAAAAATCCAGCAGCTAGCATTGCTGATTAAGGAGAAAACACATCAATAGCTAAAAAAATAAGCTAGGAGATTTTTGTAAGAACTCTATTCAAGATAGGAAAGCTCTCTCAAGGTACTAAGCTAACAGTGAACATCCAAGGGTAGCTGTGTTTGCTATGTAGCAAAGTACAATAACATCCAAAATCCACAAAACAGTGATACCTTTATTGGGCCAGCCCAAATGCACAAAATACATGTTGCAAGCTTTTGAATCTCCACTGGCTTCTTCATCAGGTAAAGATTTTAAAAATCATACAGGAGGGCAAAAAAACTATTATGATGTTAGCCAGAAGCCTGCATTTTGTAAAGATGTGGCTGTTCTCATATTGCCCAACCCCATAAAGATAGCACTGTTTTGTGGATAGTGGATGTTACTGAACTAAGGTAGTTTCACTTTTGTTAGAAGTGAGAGAATAAAGGTGCTGGAAGAGAAGGTCCCTAAGTGTATCAATTTATACCACAGAGACATTAAGACAGGTTGATAAGTAATTAGGAAACTTTGGGTCACTCAAAACTTCTTAACCCTATCTCTGCTGCCCTAAGATATCTTTGGGTACTAAGCATTGTTGTAATTCCAACATTCTTTACATCCCAGTGATCTTCCTTAGCTCTGCACCAGACGCACTTCTTCATCTGTCTCAGGAAACTGTGGCTGCGATCATTCATCCTCAGGTGACTGAGCTCCACTGTCCTAGCTATGTCTCTTGATTCAACCTCCTAAACCACACCTTAGAAGCAAGGCAGTGGCACCCACTGAAGAAGTTCTAAGGCACGGGAGATTGGGGCTCTGAACAATGATGCTTCACCCTCTGTTGCAACTGATCTTCACAGCAAACCACATCGTTATGAGGGGCTGGGCGTGTAATTGTGGCTGCCCTGTCTACAAAACAGTTGTGGGATATGTGTTTGTTTAAAAAAGTGTAAACTGCACCGTGTGAACATCAGACATATTTTCTCCTCAGCCATACTTTGGCCTGGTACAGACTGGCCCAAAGTGCCAGCTTGGGGATGATTTTAGGGCTCGGAAGAGCAGAGTGTTTTTTGTTTTATTTTGTTTTTACCACTTGGCCTAATGAAGAGTTCTGGAGAATACACATTATTTTGCTTTTGGGGTTTTTTTTTATTTTGTTTTGTTTTTTGGCAATCTCCACATAAGGACCATAATTTATCAGCATTTTGCAAATAGAAACATCCTTTGTCTTTGTGTGCATATGCAGTTAACTTTGTCCATCTATGTTTGCATGTTACATAATTAAATTTCCCAATAACTATTGTTGTATAAATGAGGAAACACAAAGTATACATTCCCCACCCCGAAAGGGCAGGTACAATAAAATAAGTCAGATAAAAGCCATTTTATCAGTCATGGCAAATAATAAAGTCAAAAATAAAACCAGCGCTGGGAGGGGGAATAACAATGAAAAGATGAAACAGCACAAAAATTATTCTTAAAAAATGTCTAGAAAATAGAAAGGTCTCCACTGGGTACCATTGTGAGGAGGCCACAGACAGGGGATTGCTTGGCAAAAGACGCTCTCTATCTTTAGCACTCACCTCATCTCATCTAGAACACATGGAAGAGGGCATCATATTATATCCTGAAGATAGTTACATGTGGGAGGATTCAGGCAGCCAAAACCCATTTAGGGCTTTAACTGTTTAAACCAGTACTTTATCAATATAAACTAACAGTTAATGTTCTGAACCTTAACTTTAACACAGTCTCTATACAAACATCTTCATCAGTCGCTATATATATTGCTTGATTGTATATATTTCATATTTATGCATAACCAAGCATGTATATTATTTGCTGGTGGCTCATTATTTCAATTTGTCAAGTGTCAACTAATCTAAAAAGAAATAATGCAATGCGACCTGACAGATGCATCACAAACACATGCATGCACACACAGCACTAATGTGAGATCACCAATTGCTAGAGGCAAAATCTTGTAAACATTTGGAGGGCTGGTTTGTTTCTGCAGAGCATGTGCTAGAGATATTGTGAATGGCAGCTAAAACAAAGAACTGAAGTCTCATGGTTGCGCCTCCCAGATTGATCGTAACAATACACTAGGACAGTATTGTAAAATCATAGAATCTTAGAGATCGAATGGACCACAAGGACCATTAGTCCAATCCCTTGTCATGCAGGAATACACAGTTATAGCACTCTTGAAAGATGCCCAGTCAAACTGTTTAAACATCTATAAAGATGGAGATTCCATCATTATCCATTCTATTCCATTGCTGAACAGCTCTTATAGCAAAAAAATAAAATAAAATAAAATCTTAATGTTTAGATGGAATCATTTTTATGTAATTTGCATCCATTGGCTCATGTTCTAGTCTCTTGAGCAGCAGAAAACAAGCTGACTCCATCTTTTATTTGCCATCCCTTCAGATATTTAAAGACAGCTATCACATCACCTCTCAATCTTCTCCAAGCTAAACAACACTGGTATCTAAAGGGATTATCACACAGTTAAATAAAGCATCTTACCACTGCCAAATTCAATCTTCATTTGGGCTGCACCCCTAGTGTTATTGCACGGCTTTTCTCCTCAAAACTGCCATCCGGGTACAGCCCAGTTCCAATGCGGGTCCCTGAACTTGCTTTTTCAAAGTCAGGATCATCATGGTTACCTTTCTCTGGACAGGTTCTAGCTTGTCAATATCCTTCCTAAACTATGGTGCCAAATACTGGACCTTGTCTTTCCATTACCTGAGTAAATTTTACCTGAGTAAATTATCTGACTCAAAGTGATCCATTGCTGTCCACTTTAGTTTGCTTATCTCCAGTATTGTCACATTAGTAATTTGTAAGCCACTCTGAGAGCCTTTGTGGCTAATGAGCAGGATATAAACATTCTAAATAAATAAAATAAATATAGTATTACTATGTTTATAGATTCAATTTCCTTTTTGACAATGTCAGCTTCCTTTGACTCATGCTTCTCACATTCCATGTTCCTATAACAACTTCAAACATTCTTTTCATTTTTGAACGTGTCTTCTGCTTGACTCCCCTTGTTATTCAGTTCATTTGTGCCTTTGGCCATGTTCCCATTTGTAGTTACTATTTGCTCTGCCCTTTTAGCATACGGTTCATGTCCTATTGCTGCTTCTTGTTTCATATAAATCATCAAATCATAGAGTGAAGAGATCACAAGGGCCATCCAGTCCAATCCCCTTCCATGCAGGAACACAGAATCAAAGCACCCCTGATAGGAGACTCCACCACACTCTGAGGGAGTATGTTCCACTGTTGAACAGATCATTTTGGATTGCATCATCCTAGGGTTTTCTCAAGTGAGAGATTCACACAAGGGGTCCACCATTGCCTCCCTCTGCACATAGTATTATAAACATAGCAAGAGAGTTTATAATAAGAGAGTTGAAGTGAACAAGAATTTATCATTTTTAGTCAGATAATTATACAGTGTTTTACTCAGGTAATTTTACTCAAGGAAAAATAATTAATAATGGCATTAATAATGAGGAAGGATCTAGCATTTCCAAGATGAAGAGGAGCCATTGCTGAGCACCCTTTGCATTTGGCCAGTCAACCAACTACAAATCCTTCTAACAGTTGTATCGTCTAGCCCACATTTTACTAGTTTGTTTGCAAAAATATCATAGGTGACCTTGTCAAAGGCCTTACTGAAATCAAGATATGTTATAGCCACAGCATTCCCTTCATCTACCAAAAAAAGAAAGAAATCAGATCAGTCTGGCATGACTTGTTTTTGAGAAACCCATGGTGACTTTTTGTGATTATGGCATTCACTTCTAAATGTTGACAGACTCTCTGTTAATGATCTGTTCCAGAATATTTCCTGGAATTGATGTCACACTAACTGGGCAACAATTGTTAGGATACTATTTTTTCCCCTTTTTGAAGATGGGGAGAACTCCAGTCTGCTGGGACTTTTCCTGTTCTCCAGAAATTTCCAAAGATTATTGCCAATGGCTTCGATATTACATTTGCCAATTTTTTTTAATACCCTTGAATGTAGTTCATCAGGTCCTGGAGACTTATATTCATTTAGATTAGCCATGTATTCCTGTACTATCTCTTTACTTATTCTGTGCTGAAATTCCCCTATTCTGTCCTCTTCTCTACTGTCCTCAGGTTGAACACCCTTTGCCTTTTCTGAGAACATTGAGGCAAAGAAGGTGTTGAGTAATTCCGCCTTTTCTCTGTCCCCTGTTAGCATTTTGCCATCTTCTCCACGCAGTGGCCCTAGCATTTCCTCCTTCTTCCTTTTGCTGCAGACATACCCCAAAAAAGCCTTTTTGAATTGATCTTAACCTCTCTATCAAGCCTGAGCTCATTCTTTGCTTTAGCTTTTCTGACTTTACTCCTACATGTGCTCACTATTTGATTGAATTCCTTTTTGATGATTTCCCCCTTTTTCCATTTCTTATACATGTTCTGTTTAAAACTTAGTTCAGTTGAAAGTTCATTAGTTGAAAGTTCTTTGACTGTTTATTTCTCTTTATCTGAATTCTTATAGATCTTCCATAGTCATTATTTTTTAAAAAAATGTTTATATATAGGATTTATTTCTATTCCACCTTTTTCCAGTGGGGAATCAAAGCGGATTACAGCAGTCAAGCAAACAGCTTCATTTACATACCACTTCATACCACCTAAGCAGTGCCTAAGTGGTTTACAACTGTAAGCTACTTGCCCCCAACAGTCTGGGTACTCATTTTAGCAACCTCAGAAGGATGCAAGCCTGAGTCGAGCTTGAGCTCTTTTGCTGGTATTGAAACAAACAAAACAAACAGCTTCATTTATATACCGCTTCATACCCTTAATGAGTGTCTAAGCGGTTTACAATTGTAAGCTATTTGCCCCCCAACAATCTGGGTACTCATTTTAGCGACCTCAGAAGGATGCAAGCCTGAGTCGAGCTTCAGCCCTTTGCTGGTCTTGAACTCACCACCTTATGGTTTTGAGTGAGTGGCTGCAGTACAGGCATTTAACCACTGCGCCACCAAGGCTGATTGAACTTGCCACCTTATAGTTTTGCATGTGTGGCTGCAGTACAGGCATTTAACCACTGCACCACCAGGGCTCCTTTGAGGCACCTCTCATTATTCCTCCTCATTGGAACAGATTGAAATCATGCCTCCAGTATCTCTTTTTTGAAAAACCCAACCATCCTGAACTCCCTCCTCTTTTAGTATTTCTGACCATGGGATCACCTCCAGTACTTCTCTAAGTTTACTGAAATCAGCTCTCCTAAAGTCTAAAATGCATGTCTGACTATGCCTGGCTTCTCCTTTTCATTGTATAACAAACCCCAAGAGAACATGATCACTGCCACCTAAGGATCACACCACTTGCACCCCATTAACCAAGTCATCCCTGTTGGTTAGGATCAGATCTAAAATAGTTGGTCCTCTTGTTCTCTCTTCCACCTTTTGGGCCATGACATTATCTCCCAGGCAAGTGAGGGATTTGCCAGACCTTAAAGTTCTGGATAAGTTTGACTTGGGGGTCTGTAGTAGACTCCCATAATAATATGCCTGTTATTTCTCTCCCCTTTAATTTTTATCCAGATGATTTCCACCTGGCTTCCAGGATTTAAATCCTGGATATCTGCACAAGTGTAAACATCCCTGACATATGATGCTATTTCTCCTCCCTTTCTGTTTGGCCAGTTTCTCTATTGCTACATCCCAATCATAAGACTCATCCCACCAGGTTTCAGTGAGACCTATTATATCGTATTTACTTTGTTGTGCAAGGATTTCAGGTTCATCTTGTTTATTCCCACGTTCTGTGCATTATATTAAAGATGAGGAATCTCTTAGGATGGAAAATGACATGGCAACTCTACTTTAGTCCTAAAGGGACTGCAGTCTCTTAAACGTTTAGTCAAAACCATTGGCCTGGATACATAAATCTGTCAATTTTGGTGTTTTTTTCCCTATTAGTTTATTATTGTCATCATTATTTATATCTCACCTTTCCCCTAAGATTGGTATTCAAGGCAGGTTAGATATTAAAATGATTATATTGGCCAGAATCCTGCTCAACAGTTACAAATGTATAGCCTAGAGTTGCACACTCATGTCAGTTTCATATTTGCAGTCCTTTTGTAGCCCTTAGTTTAGGGCTACATAGGTACCATAAAAGTACTCAATCTCTACTTACAGGGAAGCATCCACTGCAATCAACAGAGGTCTATTCCCTTGGTGATCAGGAAGCAGTTGGCTGTTGGTCCTGCCTGCCTCTCACGTGAATGATCTCCAGCATGATGGGGAATTTCCTGTTTCTACCTGTCACACTGGAGATTACTCACAGGAGTGGGTGGGATCATTAGTCAGCTGCTTCTTGACTGACAGGGAAACAGACTTCTATCTATCACAGTGGCTATTTCCCAGTAAGTGGGAATTGGTGGAATCAGGACAAGATTTACTGTGTAACACTGTAACTATGATGTTTACACATATGTTAATCCCCAACAGGGTTCTGGTCAACATAATTAAAACATACAAAAGGACAACTTTAAAACAGAATTAATATATAATTATATATAAAACTACATAAAACACACCATTTTAAACAATTAAGAGCTGTCAGTCCTAAAATTCTATCTGAATAAAAAGGTCTTCACTAGCCAATCAGTGGACAGGAAGGAGGGGTAAATTCTAGTCTCCACAGGAAGGGGATTCCAAGTCTAGGGACAGTAACCAAGAGGGACCTCTATCATGTTTCCACTAAAGGTATTAGTGAAGGTGGTGGGACTGAAAGAAAGAAAGACCTCTCCTGTGGATATCAGGGTCCAAGGATGTCATAGGGGAACATGAGGTCTAAGACACATAAGGTTTCATAGGTCATAACCAGTTATTTGAATTGTGCCTCAAAACAGACCAGCCACCAGTAGTGCTGTTGAAGAATGGGAGTTGTATGATCCCTGTAATCTCAAATCATTTATTAATGAGTTAATCTCAACATTTGCAAATATTGGTAATTGCTTTAGAAAAATGCACTGAAACAAAATTCTCAGTTATCCTTCCTCCTGGCTTACAAACCACGCTTGTGCATCATCCAGGAAATCTTCCCTTGTGGTGAATCATACTTCTTAGTTTGATTCAATTTACCTTACTTCTGCTGTTACAACTGTCAGTTGTGTTTATTCAAAGATAGGGAATTCAAGCAGCAAACCTAGAATAAGACTCAAGGAAAGTGTTAGCTGAAAATAGAACATCTTTTACATGGTGGATTGGTCACAGCACAAGGCTGATTCAGCAGAAAGATGTACCATTTGGTGTCTTTAAAATTTTCTCTAGTTTCATCATTAAATTTTATCCACGACAGATGCAGAGCTCATGGAATCTCACCAGGCATGCTGCCTGGAGGATTCAGAGTCTAGTGGTCCAAAAAGGTAGTTCTTCCAAACAGATGTTATACTTTCCTAATACTCTGATTTTTAAAACCACCAGTTTGTCAGGAATTGCACGTGCACTTGTCTATCATATTTTGTTAGATGCTGATATAATGCATTATACAGTGGGCCCTTGTTATCCACTAGGGTTTGGTTCCAGGACCCACCATGGTTAACAAAATCCATAGACACTTGAGTCCAATTAAATATAATGGCACAGCAAAATGATGTCTCTTATATAAAATGGAAAATCAAGGTTTGCTATTTGGAATTTATACTTTTTTAAAAATATTTTCAGGCCATGAATGCTTGAATCTGCAGATTAAAAAATCAATTGATAAGGAGAGTCAACTGTACAGTAAAAAAATTGCATTTCTGAAACATGATGATCTCAGTTACAGATGCTAAGATAATAATGGAAGGCAAGCTTGAGTCAAGATGTTCAAAGCCATTTCTGTGGGAAAATCTAGTTGTAACAACAGCAAAAGGGCCTTATGGGAATGAGAGGGACTAAATGTGTTTATAAAATGTAACAAACAATAATTGACCCCACAATTAATCTGAAATTGAGCATAATTTAATTACCTTAACATAAACATTTATTATTCAGTTCTGACAATGAAAGTCTCTAGACTGGATCTATAGTTTCTTAATAAAGATTTTCT
The DNA here is from genome assembly GCA_034509955.1 of Urosaurus nigricauda. Classification (NCBI taxonomy): domain Eukaryota; kingdom Metazoa; phylum Chordata; class Lepidosauria; order Squamata; family Phrynosomatidae; genus Urosaurus; species Urosaurus nigricauda. The sequence continues at coordinate 37,172,604 of JAOEGL010000002.1, forward strand.
AAGTTTTAACCACTGAAGCCTTGACTTCTGAACTTGGTATCCTGCCAGTGCTAACAAACTTAAAGTGAAATCCTGTACACTTTACTTGTAATATGTTCTACTCAATCTAATAGCATTTACTCTGCAATGAAAGTGCACAGGACTGCAGTCTTGGAGTACCCTTTGCTATTATATTACATCATTACTCCAGTTTATTAGCTCTGTTGGGCATATGGCTGATTTCTAATATTTTAACCAGGATGGTGTTTGCAAATTCTCCAAGAGGATTAAGAAATGACAGGCAGCAGCTGGCTGGAGAACACATAGGTAGATCCTAGCTTTTTCTTTGTAAACCTATGGTGTTTCAAAACAATCTCACTGATAAAACAGCAAAAGATAATTGAAAGTGGGGGGGGGGGGATGTACTTCTCATTATGAAGACAGACTAAATGCAGGATTTTCCATTTTTATTTACAATCATGGTACATTAGACTTTATTAACAGTCCAAATCATTCAAATAAAATGACTTGTAAAATGGTAATTGACATTAACATTTCTAGTCAGTGTTATTTAATTTTTGCAACTATTTTGCATATGTAAAAGATTGCATTTTAAATTGGTTTGCTTTTTTTGTAAACACAGAAATCACTTTTGCAATGACTCAACCCTTCTTCACCCCTCCATGAAAACTGTCTCATTCCAACCCTGACTAAAACTAGCAATAATATCACCAACCATCCATAGTACTGAACAAAAGATGAGATACTGAGATACATGGAAAATGAAACCAGTGATTGCCTCCTAACAAAGAAGTCATTGGTTCCCACTACACCACAGACTGTTGCTCTTTGTGCCCATTGGATGACTTTGTAAGGCTGCTGGCATAACTCACCCTCTAGAGCAGTGATCCCCAAACTGTGCCCTTTTGGGAATTTTGGACATCAGCTCCATGTGGGTCAACAGTCTGGGATTCTGGGAGGTGAAGCCCAAAATCCCTTAAAGAGCACAGTTTGGAGACCATTGATCTAGAATCCTCTTATTCAGAGGGGGAAAAGGAGGCAGATTGCCAGAAATCTTCAGCTCCTAATAATGGAGCTCTCTCCAAGTCCAAGCAACCAGGTACTGAAGCTGTGGGGGTACCTGCTCCCCATTAGGAGATAGCAGAGACTAAAGACACTGAAGATGATACATCTCCATCCTTCATTTGGGAAGGAAGAAGCACTGATTCCAAAGGTTGTTAGATCAGAGACACTAATTAATTAGGTCTCTGGTGTTATTGATATAGCTGGTCATAAATCTTCCAGCAGCTCTGCCATGTATTTGTCGTTTTCACCCGTCTTTTCAAATGTCTTTATTCAGGTGACTGACAGAACTCTGGCTCTCATGTTTCTTTGACCTTGGACTGGTTATGGTTTGACAAATTTGTTTATTTCTTGATGGCTCTTCTAACTGAATTGATGACTTTTTAACAACTCGTGGACTGGATGATGACCACCCTGTCATCTTGCCCTTCAATTTATTGGATAACCCATGAATGACCTGTACTAAATTGACTGCTCAGCCACTCTTACATCCTAAGTCCTAACTCCTCAGGACATTTGCTGACAGGAGCATAAGACAGGAGCATCATTCTATATCCACCTATCCTACTGATTTACTTCTCAGAGGACACATAAAATACCTTAGCATTGTAATATTCCTAAACTTTGTGTTTTAAAGATTCAAAAAGCCTACAGATAGAGTGAGAATGATGCAGCTCCCCAGATATTCTTTGGACTACCAATTCCTGCTACCCTGCCCAATTCTACAACAGTTTATGGACTGCATGATTCCTATCCCTAACCTACTGACAGTAAGATCCAAATTGCTAGTCTGAAAGTTTTTAAAATTGTTTCTACTGCCAGACTGACTTCATTTGTTTCCATTGCCATCTATTTGAGTTCTATTAGGAAATAGCTATCCTTCTATATATGTATAAAAAATTGATTTTATAACCCAACCCAGCAGCTTTCCAAAATGGATGACACTAGCATTTATTTAACCTGAATATACAGTACCATATACAGTGCACCCTCGCCTTATGCAGGTATCCGTTCCAGACCCCCCCCCCACCATGTGAGGCAAATTCCATGTATGATCAAGCCCCATTCATTTGAATGGGCTGCACCCCCATGGTGCACGGCGCATGCCTCTTGCATGCACCCCATTCACCATATTAGGCCTCACTGTCCACATGACCTCAAGTCCATGTATGGTGAGCCCATGTACAGCACGGGTGCACTGTAATTTAGCTGTGAAAGGTTTGATCAATTTTATTACAGCAGAAGCAACCAAGTCCATAACAAAACTGACAGTGGTCCAGAATAATTGTTTCTAACATCTTGAAGCACAGCAATGTTTTTGACAAGTAGCTGGCACTAACATTAAATCAAAACAAATACTGAGTGAGAACTAAAAACAAAGAATGTGCTTGCTCATAGCTGGTTATTGGCTTAGCCAATATTTAGCTGGAGGGGGTTACACCAGAGTAGTTGCCAGATTTTCAAAATATCAGTAAAGGAAAATCTAAATTCTTGATGCACTGAGACGGGACAGCATAGCACAGCATGACAGTGTGACAGCATGGGGTTGATGATTAGGAAGTGGCTTTTAACAAGTTTGTCTTAACACCAAATGAAAGTTTGTCAACACCAAATGAAAATATTCTGTCTTAGCACTCTCCTCAAAATTGGTTAGACTTCAGGGTTCACTGCCACAAGTTACCTGTCTGAATTGCCTAAATATTGATCTGTCTAATAAAACCGATTAGTCTTGCCTATACAACTCACAATTCATGATCCACCCTTAAATAAATATGGCACAAATATCATATCAATATAATATGCAGGTAAAGATAAATCTATACTTTATCTGTTCAGATATAAATCTGTTTGCCTAATGACACTGAATAATGACATTGCCCACCATATCCATGGATTCTGCATCCACAGATTCAAGCATCCATGGCTTTAAAATGGTAAAAAAAAGTCCTAAGTCAGAAATGACTTGAAGTCATAGAACAACAAATAAATAATAATAAAGATCTTCGGGCTCTGCCTAAATGTAGATGCACTTAGTGAAACTGTATTTAAAAACATTGTTATTTTAGCCTTCATTAGATGCAAAAGCTTCTGCTACAAACCTATTCTCAGTTAGTCTTAAAGGTGCTAATGAGACAGTGTTTTAGAAGGGCCATTGCCTACTTGCACTATTATCTGTGTAAATATAGATCCTTCTGCCTAATGAAATTGACCAATTTTGTCCTGCAATCCATGATCATTTCACTCCTCAAAAATTAATACAATCAGCCCTTCATATCTACGGATTCTCTATCGACAGATTTAAGCATCCGTGGCTTGGAAACATTTTTAAAAAGGTAAAAAGTCTAAAAAACAAATCTTGATTTTGTTATGTTATATAAATGACATTATTTCACTATGCCATTGCATATAATGGGACTTGAGCATCCATGAATTTTGGTATCCATGAGGGGTCCTAGAACCAAACACCAGCAGATTGCAGGGTTCCATCATACAATATAAACATATACTAAATATAAAAACAGCTAATATAAAAATAAAAAAGTATTATGTCTGTGTAAATGGACACCTCCTTAATACACTTTATTTGTCTTCTATTATAATATATAATACACACTGGCCAAAATCCTGTGGGTGCTATATTAGTATAACTATGCCAATTAAGACAAAGAAGTTAGCAGGTGGGAAAAGGCATGGGTACAGAGAGACCACAGAGCAAGCAAAGCACTAAAAAGTACACAGCCAATATTGTCTGCTTTTCCTCATCAGTGCTTCACAGCCCTGGAAAAAGTGCAGCCACTGACATAGAGCACCAATATTCAACAGTGTGAACATGATGCCTTTAGTGTATTCTAATCCACTTACCAGATAAACATATCACCCTGACTCAGTTCAAATGACAAAGTAGAATGGAGGTTTCTTCACTGAGCATAATGAATAAGCCTGGAATTCTCTCTTCTTCCAGCAAAGCAAGGATTCAACCATCTATGGAGTTCACAGCTGTCAGCGTACTTCAAGCATGTTGGGAGCACTAAAGAAGATCCTGGCTGCCCCCTTTTCAAATAGCTTGCTCTTTTTTATTTCATCAGCAATTCAGTTTAGGAGGGCTTTTTAATTTGTATCATCTGCAATGATTAGATTTTAATGTGGTTCCCCCCACCAATGTTTTGGTCTGTAGCTTGAGTCTCCCCTTATCAGGAATGCCAAAATCTGAACTATTCCGAAAATCATTACTTTTTTCATAGGTAAATGAGATAGTGACACCATTGCTTTCTGAGTACACAAACTTTATTTCATGCACATAATTATTGAAAATATTGTATAAAACCTATAGGCTATGTATACAAGGTCCATATGAAATATAAATGGAGTTTGTGTTTAGAATTGGCTTCCATCTCCAAAATATCTCATTATGTACATATATGCAAATACAGGCATTCCAAAATCCAAAAATATCTGAAATCCAACACCTCTGGTCCCAAGTATTTCAGTTAAAGTAAACTCAACCTGAACCTTTAATGTCTATATGGTTAGTTAGTTATCCTTAGGCAGATAGATAGGTACTTTTGTATCCCACCTTTCACCCAAAAAGAATGACAATCAAAGTGGCTAACAATAAAATTTAAACTAGGAGCAAAACATATGTAAGACATTGAAACACATTAAAGTAAAATATAATTTAAAGAGAGTTATAAAATGAAAAAAAATCACCTTCCTTCAGTTGAAACCCTGAAAGATACCAAATAACAAACTACCCACCAACATGTGATTATTGTATTGAGAACCAACATAATGTAGTGCTTTGAATACTAGACTATGACTCTGGAGATCAGGGTTCAGTTCCCCAGTCAGTCAGGGAAAGGTGACCTTAAATGAGTCAGGCACTCTCACCCAAGAAAACTCCAGGATAGGTCACCTTAGGGTTGCAATAAGTCAGGAACGACTTGAAGGCAAACAACAATGACAAATCTGTATTGATAAGCAGCTGGAGATGACTGCAGAAAAGTTGAGTATATTGCTGCTTTAATAATACTGTTATTAGCTAGAAACATCCATAAAAACATTCTATTTGTTCTAATTTAACATACATTCTAGTGTACAGCTGCTGATGCTGGTAATCTTTCAAGTACCTTTTGTGCAGGATGGAAAAGGGGCTGAGCTGGTTGAGGAAATCTCAAAGTTGAAGTCCAAAATGTAGGTTTTCTAAGATCTGTTTTTGTATCATTCTTTGCTGTTTGAAATGGATGCAAGGGAGGGGAATCCTCCAGATGCAGCTCCTCTTATCACAATACTGCAGTGAACAGACAGGGTATGCTTGCTGTGTGTCTATAGAGGCACAGGAGGTATACTCTTCAAAGCCAGAGGCTGGATCCATAGAGATCTGCACACCTAGCAGTACAGTTATGCAATACTATGGGACATCCTTCAACAAGTGAAGAAAAGGGAAACTCAGATGACCAGAAGATCTAAAACAACTTCACTATCAGAAAAGATACAATCTTTATGGAATTTTCTTTTGTGGGGGGAGAAAAGAAGAGGGAATGAAATGATGTCTTTAAAATTATATATGCCATGGGAAAATGAGAGCAAGCATAGTGTAGTAATTTGAGCATTGGACTATGACTCTGGAGACCAGGGTGCAAATTCCCATTCAGCCATAAACCCACTGGGTGACCCTGGGCAACACTCTCAGCCTCAGAGGAAGGACAAGGGAAACCCTCTCTGGACAAATCTTGCCGAGAAAACCCTGTTATAGGTTTTCATTAGGGTCACCATGAGTTGGAAATAGCTTGAAGGTGCACAACACACATGTGCAAAAAAATTGAGAGAGAGACAGAGAGAGGTGTAATCCTTTTCTTGTCATACCAGACCTGGATATCAATCGTTGAGGCTGTCTTCAGGACTAAGGATGCTGGCAAAATCTATCATGATACTGATATTCTTTTTACTGAAAGGCAACATTTTTGCAAGGGCAGTCTTCTTGTCTCAACAGAATGTATGACCAGAGAAAAAGTGTCCACTGCCCTCAAAGTTTGTTTGTTATGTGCCTTCAAATTGACTCTGACTCATGGTAAACCTATCATAGGGTTTCCACTGTGCAGCAGAGATTTGAAATTTGGTCTCCTGAAGTCCTAATCCAACTACACTATGCTGCCTCTTCTCAAAAGTTATGGAAATATTTACATATATGGCTATGGGAAAAACTGGATTACTTTTGAAAGAGATGGATGAGAGCTAATGCAGATAAAAGAAAAGAAATGGTTTTGTGTACACAAATGGATATATGGACTCCTGTTGGCATACCTTGTAGAAAAATGCATATAATTTTGCATTTTATTCTCCATAACCCCCTTCTGCTAGCATAGGGGGAAATCCACAAAGAGCATTCTGGAAATAACAGGGAGGAGAACAACCTGCTGAAATGCATGCAAGGCAGATCACTATACAGGTCAATGGATGATTCAGGGGAGATTTCAAAAAACAAAAAAACAGAAACAAAAAAACCCCTCTTCTTCCTACAGTGCTCAGTTACACTCTGGAATTCACTATCACAAGATGTGATGACAGATGCTAATGCCGAGGGCTGCAAAAGCAGATTAGGAGAAATCTGTGGAGGGTAAGGCTACTAATTGTTATTAGACATGATGGCTATCTATATAGATAGACCTTTAGCCTGATACTAACATAGCTCTTCTCAATGACATTTAAGTATAATACTCCTCTATTAATGTCAGCCTTCATCATAAAAATTTATTCACATTTCATCATCCTCAATGTCTTCGTCACTTTTCCTAAACATCTTGATGTGAGGCACCTTCTTGAGTAATTCACATAATGGCAGGAGCATCCTTGGTCTGGCATGCATCAAGAAATGTAGAAAGAGAAAATGGAAAATGCACATTAGAGTATATAGAAGCAGTGGCATCTCTAAGGGGGTGTAAGGGGTGTGGACCGCACCAGGTGACACACTAAGTGGGGGTGACACCATTGTACCTCAAACATCTGCCTTTGGGCAGAAAAAAGCATTCATCTGTGAACAATAGGTAGTTTTTTTAAAAAAAAAAAGTACAATTAAAACAGCACACTCTTAAGATAGGTTTGGGGCATCAGGTCAGGAGACAATATGTAGTTTTCAAAAAGAAGTAACAATAAAAAATTACATAAAATCCCTTTCTGTAAAAACCTTCAATTTTCAAAAGCCTGATAGTTTTCAAAAGCCTTTCTTTTATTATTTTTGCTTACTAATGGAAAGTCAGGAAGAAGGGGACCATTATAGCCTCCCTAGGAACTCTCTAGGGAGTTTCAGAGCTGAGGGGGAGCCAATGGAAAGGTCCTATGATGCACTTCACTGATCATATCTGTGAAGACAGTGGTATGGGGGGAAAAAGGACTTCTCCTGAAGCTCTCGGTGCCCAAGCCAAGCTCATATGGAGCAATAAAATCTGCAAGATAGGCCAGTGGTATCACTAGAGGGGTGCAGGGTGTGTGGACCGCACCAAGTGACACCCTAAGAGGGGTGACACCATTTCTACTCAAACACCTGTATTTTGGCAGAAATATTGTGGTATTTGCCTGTGGTGAACTTCAATGGGAAGAGAAAGGAGGGGTCCTAGAATTTTTTAAAATTTAAATTTAAATTTCAAAATTATATTGTCTCTGGAGAAACAGAAAACAAACTCGCTTCATCTTCTACATGACATCCCTCCATGTATTTACATGTGGCCATCATATCATCTCTCAAGTCTTCTATCCTTCAAACTATGCCTTCAACAAATTCAGTATGCTTCTGAGTAGCAATTGCTGGTTGTGCAATGAGTGGTAGAGTGCTGTTGTGTTTAGGTATGGCCTGTAGGTTTCCCATAGACAAGTGGTTGACCAAAGTAGAATCAGAATGCTGGCTAAGATATGCCTTTGGTCTAACATTCTTGACCTCTTAAAACATCAAGCTTCTGTTAGAGCAGGGGTGAAAAACATGTGGCACTCCAGATGTGGTTGGACTTCTACTTTCCCCCACTGTTGGCTATAGTTGCCAGGACTGTTGGAAGTTGCCATCCTACTACATCTGGATGGATGGTCCCACCTTAGAGAAGAGGTGGGGAAGCATGGGCTCCAGAGGTGGTTGGAAAGTAATCTTCCCCACACATAGCTAGGCTAGCCAATGATGGGGAATCATGAGAACTGCACTCCAACAACATATGGAAGGTTGTATGTTCCACACCCCTGGCCTGGAGAGTACATCAACATAGGAAACATTTGAAATTGAGAACATCAGACATTTTTTTAAAAGTTCACCAAAAATGCTACTGTTACAAGTCAGACCTAAATGCATACGAAAAATATATAATTTTTCCATAATTATATATACAATCTTACTACCATCTGCCAGAAGAGCTGTTCCTACTCTTTTAACGTCCTGCTTGCCCTCATAGACAACAACTGGGAGAGCTGCTATAAAGGGCTTGCAGCAGTCTCCAGGTACCACAAGTAAAATCCAGGTACTGTTGGCTCAGATGGTCACAATCTTACCAAAGCATCTTAGCTTAATGCAGGTGTGGGTAAATTTTGCCCTTCCAGGTATTTTGCATAGTACCATCCAGTCACTTAATTTCCTACTCCTGTGTTGGATAGGGCCCAGGGGAATTGCAGTCCAAAAACACCTGACAAATGTTCCCTTTTCCCATGGGCAGGGGTGGGAATCATGCAGCTCCCTGGTTGAGGTTGGCCTACAAGTCTCAGCCCTAGCCAGCAGAGCCAATGATAAGGAATGCTGGGACTTAGAGTACAACATTTGAAGGGCCAGATTCTCTTGGGCTAAGAGCTATGCATGGCACTGATTCCTGGACAGCAGCATTCCTGGCTCTTTAATGGAGAAAGGAATTTCAGCAGGCAAAGCTTCCATGCTATGCTGCTGAAATCCCCTCCTATACAAAATGAGTAAAAGAGAAGCAAGACCCTAGAGACATAGAATTTTGATAATTCCACTCTCACACAAATGGGTGAATCATTGAATCAATTTTCTCCCTAGTTTGACAAAGTCTTTGAAAACTGCATAGTTTTTGAATCTATTTGCTATTCAGGATTTAATGTGCACACAAACAAAACCACCACATTTTTGCAGAGGAAAAAATGGCACTTTCTTTGCAGAAATGTTGTCTTCTGTACATAAAATAATGAAAGCCACATTTTCTGTGGCAAAACCAACAATCCTTGGTAGAAAATTCCATTTTCTATGCCAAAAAAAAAAAGAAAAGAAAAGAAAAGAAAAGAAAGAAACTCCTCACAAAAACGGATGTGTCAGCAGAATAAAACTGCAGAGATTCTCATTGTGCAAGTGTCTCCTCATCAGGGTTTCCCTTTTCCTTCTGTTTTTGAACATCTGCTATTATTCTTTCCACCCCTCCAGGATTCCTGTCCTCATTTGCTTCTGACTAACCTATATGAAGTCTTGTCTTTGGCAACCTCTCATGCCCTTAGCTTCTGACATTCACAGCCTTAATGGCTAGATAGATTTTTGCATTCTAAACATTAAAAGCTATAGCTCTGAAAACTGAATTCTTCACCTACCTCTGTGACCCTGCAGTGCAATTACCAAATAAAAAAAGCACAACCTTTCTCTATAGATGTTCCCTTTTCAAGAAAAGTTTGATCTGACCTCAATGATTTTTTTTAAAAAAAAAAAAAATCCCAGCTTTTTTTCAGAGTTGGTTCAGATAACTTCAGTGAAATAGGTCCTCAGTCTTAAATATTTGTGGGGTCTATTACCCTTTTGTAAAATGTATTTTGATGTCCATTTTTAGATACTGGTAGGTTCTTTCTGAGCCAGAGTAGCATAGTGATTTGAGCATTAGATCCCCACATGGCTATGGAAAACCACTGGTTGACCTTGGGTATGTCACACACTCTCAGCCCTCAGAAAACCCTGTGATAAATTCATCTTGGGGTCACCATAAGTAGCAAACAACTTGAAGGCACGCGATAATGGCCACTTCTTTTCGCATGACCTGTGCTAAACATGTATCTTGAAACTCAGAAAAACATTTCAAAATTATGCTTACCTCAGGCTCAAAATATTGATTGGTCTTTATGCAAGACCAAATTCATAATGCAATAAGAAAATCAAACCTAGCTACTGTGAAAGCTGCAACACACAAGCCTAGTTTCTCAGAATTCTTTATTGGGAAGAAAGAACTGGGGGGAAATGAAAACCTTGCTCTCTCTCTCTCTCTCTTTTTTTCTTTTCTTTTTGTAAGATTGTTCACACAAGCTAAATGGTTTGCAAAATTGCAATTCTGAAAGGTTGAATTCCAGCCTGCTCAGCTCCTTCATTAAAGTTCAGTGTTTTTTATCTGTTTTACAACTGAACATTAGTTGTCAGGACTAAGTACCATTCAGTTCAGTGGAGCTTTATCTAGGGTATTTACACACAGACTTTCATCGACCAAACTACACGGAACACCACATCTTTAGGGAATAATTGTTTCTAAACATATATAGGCTGAATATCTCTTATATGGAATTCCAAAATCTGAAATACTTCAAAATCCAAAATTGCTCACTTAAGTGGCTAAGATAGTGACACCTTTGCTTTCTGATAGTTTAGTGTACACAAACTTTATTTCATGAGCAAGATTATTAAAAAATCTTTGTATAAATTTACCCAAAGTCTACCTGTATAGTATATGAAACATAAATGAATTTCATGTTTACACTTGGGTCCCTTCTCCAAGATATCCCATTATTTATATGTAATGTTCCAAAATCAAAAACACTTCTGGTCCCGTGCATTTTAGATAAGGGATATTCAACCTGCATTAATTCGATATCTATTATTTATTTCTTAATTTGATTTATATCCCTTTTTCTGTCCATCCCAAGGCACTAGAGGGGTCTGACAATAAAATGCAGAGTTAAAAATGTTGATTAAAAACAACATAAGATCAAATGCATTAAAACAAAAAGACAAAGCCAATACTCAATCAATTAGATCTTTCCACCACAGTTCAGCCTACATCTACAAGATCTGTCTTAATACAAAGGTACAAAGAGAACAGAATTTTATAGTGGTAGAATTCAAAGATATGGCCGTGTTACTCTGTAGACTACATAGACAGTTCTTGTAGCACCTTTGAGAATTTCATAGGATTGTCTTAGGCAAGGATTTACTCAGAGATGGTTTGCCATTGCCATTCTCTGAAATGTTGTCTAGAGCAGCTAGTATTCATTGGCAGTCTCCCAACCAATACTAACCAGGGCTGATGCTGCTTAGCTTCCAAGATCAGATGGGATCTGGTGCCTTTAGGGTATTTAGGCCTAATTGGTAAGTACTACCTCCTCCTTAAATGCTCCAGCTGTTTCTTTGCAGAAACATTCATGAGATAAATGCAGAAAGAGAACATTATTAGTTTAAAAGAGGATTTGACTGAAGTGCTCTATTGTTTTGTATTCTATTTAGTTGCAATTTTAACAGTTTTTTATTGTTTTAATTGTATGTTTTGAATTATTTTTAATGTTCTTGATAGTTTAATTCCTTTTTAATGCTGATCGTTTGTATTGCAATTTTTCCAATTTGTAAGCCATCTTGAGTCCTTGTTTTGAGGAAAATGTGGGATATAAATAAAGATTCTCATCTTTATTTATCATCATCTGTTTCAGTATTTAAAAAATTAGCGGCATCTTTGAGGATAACCAACTTATATCAGCATAAACATTTCTGGACTACAGCCATCTGAAGAAATGGGCCATAGTCCTTGCAAACTTGTCCTGAAATTAATTGGTTAAACTGTAAGATGCCAAGAGACTCCTCCTTGTTATTCAAGTTAAAGAAAGAAAAACACAAGCAATTTCAGGCTTAAAAAGCACACTATACTGAAGGTCTTTTTGAGGAGTTGTACAATAGCATGGGGATATTCATTTTGGAGGAGAAAACCAAAAAGAACATTATCGAGTGATCAATCAAGTTGTGCTCTCCTACAGAGATTTGTTTGGGACTGCACTGTTCCAATTTGTCATTGTTCTTGCAGAGAATACATACAACACATCAGCTGACTTGATAACCCTTCTGTGAGAAACTGCAAGCCATTTCCAAGGAACAAGGCACCAACAAATACCAGGAACTGTAGGCAATATTTCAGAGAAAGCAACTGACAAACCACCTCTGAGTATTTCTTGCCTTAGAAAAGCATATGAAATTCATGGGGTTTCCATAAGTCAACTGATGACAGCACATACACACACATAAGGAGCAGCTGGATGATGTAATAAGGAAATGCTACCATTGCCAGTGTGCCTTTTCCTCACAAACACATACAAATGTTGCCATTGCCTAATATATATATGACCACTTATGTCTCTTCCCCCTCTCTCAGTAATTGTTTACCATCTCCACTTGAAAGTGAATTTGGCTAGCATCCAATTAGTGGCATACATTGATGTCAATCTCACTTTCACCTGTGTGAGACTCTTTTCTTTTATATTTGAAGGATTCAGAATAATCTTCATCCCACATACCATGACAAAAATCCACCTTCGTCCTGCAGCCTCCTTCCCCCACCTGACTCAACAATGTAGATGTAGTAGCCAGTGAAGAGCAGGAGACAGATGAGAAGCATTATGTGTTTTTATCGTAGCCAGACACACAATGATGAAGGAACTTCTGGAACTAAGGGTCCTCTAGAAATCCTGGAAGATGACATTGTCATTATGCATCTGGCTATTCTCCCATAGCAAGATGCTTTTCAGCCATCTTCCATTGTTGAAGTGGCCATTGGAAATGAGACTCAGGAACAAGGTGAGTTCTAAGGGAGTGTAGGAAGGAGACATTTAATTGATTTACTATGCACATCTCCTGATGCAAGATTTCAGCCAGTATTTCTATCACTTATATGATGTGCTTTACGTGAGCTACCCAGACATCCTGATTCTTCGAATTATACAGAATGAAGCCCACATGCCAAGATTCTATTTGGAGCTAGGAGGTTCAATCATATTTTGTTTGTTGTGCATAAGGTTTGCTGCCTACCTTCAAAGGTGATTTTGTGGTGCTTTTCTTTATTGATGTCTTGAAAATTGCTTTCTGCTATAGAAAACTGTCCATGACTGCTGAGGTTTTCCAATCATCACTAGTTGTCCAAAAGGAAGAGAGCGTTTTCAGATATTGGGCTGTCCCATAACTTCCGGGATCATCTTTTAATGAAGGTTGCCAAGGATGAAAGAGTAAAAAAAAATCCCTCCCCATCCCGCTGCGATTCTCCTTCAAAGAGTGCTGTTGTCTTGCTGCTTAGCACTGGGATATTTTCTTATCCTAGTGAGAATTCCAATCTTAGGGTTAAGATTAATATTTTAGTAAATCAAGGTAATGATTAGGATTTCCTGTACACTTATATGTTCTGACCTACTGATGCTTTGCTGTTCAAAAAAAAAAAAACTGCATGGGGTATTTGTTTTCTGAAGCACCATATCTCATCTGATCTGACAAGCTAACCAGGGTCAGGCCTGGTTAGTAATTGGACCACCAAGAAATATCAGATTCTGGATACCATATTTAGAGGAAGGCAATGGCAAATCACCTCTGAACGTTCCTTGCCTAAGAAAACCCTATGAAATTCATGAAACCAACAGGCAGTTTGAAGGCACATACATACAGAGATTACATTGACTCAAACAAAAAAGTACCCGGATGGCAAAGGGCAATAGGTTTATTGGGACTTTTTTATTTTTGATGTTTTGTGTTTCTAAAAGAAGACAGATAGCTACAGTTTCTCCTCTCTAGATTAAATATATGTAACTCTCAATCATTTCTCCTTAGCTTGGTTGCAAAGTGGGGATTCAGGGGCTGGATCTCAGGATTTGACATTCCTCTCTATGCAATTTCTTAATTGTTTTTCACCACACCCTGACATGAAAGTCACCAGGTACTACTGACATCAGCTTCAAAAGTGACTCACCAGGAGAATTAATGGGGTTACAGTGTGGGACTTGAGCACTCCCAACTTAAATCCATGGTGAGCCAGAGAACTCACTGAGTGACGTTGGTACAGTCCCACTCTTTCAACTTGAACTGCAGTATTATTATGAGGAGGACAGACATGTGTGCTGACTCAAGCTCACTAGAAGAAATGTGGTATGTACATGTAATAAATAAATAAATAAATGTGGCATAAGAACAGGTACTCTTTGAGGCAAATCACCCTAAAGCCCTATCAGGGATAGAGAACTACTTGCATGGTTCTTTGGATCTATATTTGTTTTCCTTCAGCCATCAAATAAAGATCCTGACCAGATACATGTAAAAAACAACAGAGAAATTATACACAAGACCACTTCTTTTTCATATAAAGGTTGGTTTGCGCTACAGAGAAACTGCCCCCACCAAAAGGTCCATCAAAACTAAACTAATAGAAATAATAGCTGAGATTTTGCATCATGAAACGTAGCATAAAAGTCCTTATGAAGAACTTTGCTACACCCCCATTCACCTACTATATTACCAAAACAAAAACAAAAAAAAACCACCATTTTAGCTAGAGGACCCCCTTGAACTATTTAGTGACCCATGGATGATGTCATTTTTCTGCATCTCTCTAGGGACCTAGCTAGATACTGATGCTCCTTGCTCTCCACCAGTCACTAAATAGCTGGGGAATTCCTACAGTTAAAAGAGGTGGGTGGGGTTGTCATTGGGTGAGATCAGTAGAGAATTCCAACCTATACACCAACCCCCCAAAATTGCAATGGCATATATTGGACTAATGCCATTGTAAGTCACCAGCAGGATAGGAGTCAACATTTCCTTCCTTTTAAAAAAGCATTATGATTAGAATCTTGTTGGTGATATATACAGTGAGCCCTTGATGTCTGCTGTGGTTTGGTTCCATAACCCCCTGTGAATACCAAAATCTATGGATGTTCAAGTCCAAATACAATAGCATAGTAAAATTGGCCCCATCTAGATGCGCCAAATGAGACGCGATTAGGGCTTAAAGGATCGTCTTTAGGGTTAGGGAGGGTGCAGCGTCCACACCCTCCCTAACCCTAAAGCATATGGGCGCCACCATTTTTAAATGGCGGCATCCATACGGACACACCATGATGGCGTCATGACGCGCGCAGCGTTTAGACATGCTGTGCGCGTCATGATGCCATTGCGCCACGGGAGGGTGCAAAGCATGCCCTTTCCATGGCACAAAAAGGAGCTCGTAAACCAAGCTCCATTTTTGGCACAGGTCTTTGCCACGGCCTTTAAACGGCTGCGGCAAAGACCTGGGGAGAAAGGGGCGGCGGCCCCTTTCTCCCTTCAGCCCCACTGAGGGAAGCGGGGTGTAGCAAGCGCCTAGAGCGCCTGCTGCACCCCACTTTGAGGCCGCGGGGAAGCGGCAGTTTGCCACTTCCCCACGGCCTCGGCTGGTGTGTCAGCCCTGGCCTCATCTCGCCGCTTAAAGGGGTGAGTACAGACAGCCCCTTTTGGGTGGTCTGGAAAGGCCCATTGTGTCTCTTATATAAAATGGTGAAGTCTATGTTTGATTTTTGGAACTGATAAATTTTTAAAATATTTTCAAGCCATGGATGCTTGAATCCATGGACAAAAAAATCCATGGATATGTACCTCTCTCTTCTTTCATTCATTTTTGCCCACGTTCACACGCCAGTGCATAACCTAAAAGAGGTGTTGCAGGGAAATGACTGTATAGGTACAACCCTCAGTTTTGCCAGCATATTACTTGGAGGAGTTATTGTGGAAGGAGGTAACTATTATGTCCTTCTGCAATACCTGTGTTCTGCATGCACAAAAGCAAGCAGGAGGCTATCTGGCACAGCTTCATCCCCCTGACTACCAATTAGATTCATTACTATGTGTGGGCACTTTCCCATTGCCATTGAACATCTGGAGAAGAAGAACCAGTTTAATACTAGGGGCTCCTCATTTTTTCCCCTTGGGTGGCCAAAGGCAGCCAGTCCATGCCTGGTCAGATACTTGCAGCGGACATAAACCCAGAGCAGGATCAAGGAGTCCTTTAGTTACTGTTGCACAACTGAGGATGAAGTAAAGAAGGAACAACCTATTCATACACACACACCAATGTAAGCATGCTGGCAGAGACAAACACTTCTCCAAACTTTTAATTTGATATTGGCCCTTGTGGCTTTTATTATACCCCTCTCTTCTTTCATTCATGTTTGCCCACGTTCACACACCTGACCTGCATTCCATACTAAATCAAGGCACTTTTATTAAAAAGGTTCATTGTGCCTATTGCTGCATTATTCTGCTGACTTATTCTAGCGGGACAAGAAACTGCCTCTGTAGGAATATTCCATCTGGTAGCATTAGCTGTCAACTAGTATCATCTCTTTATGGTACCCAGACGCAAAGATATTCAGCAGTGTGACTAGAGGCAATGCTGCCAGTGCAGCAGTAACTGCCAACTCTGAGAGAAGAAACCAACTCAGCACCAGAGTTAATTTCCTTAATGAGCTCTGGGTGAGGTTTTGCAAGGAGACGCTGGCATCTGCAACTCACTAGAGCTAGCAAGGTTGTTTCTGAACACTGCACCTGTCTGCTAGGCACACATACTTCAATCCATTTAGAAAATTCCAGAACTGTTGAAGAAAGTGCAGCAATGAGAGCTTTGGAAGTAATGTATGACATTACCTCCAATAAGCGTATTTTCATGGTTAATGAGAACACAACTAACAAAAGGGAAAGGTTTTCTTCTTGAGAGCCAGCATGATGTAGTGGTTTGAGGCATGTACTATGACTCTGGAGATCAGTTTTCAAATTCATTGCCTATGTAAAAACCCACTGGATGACCTTGGGCAAGTCATTCTCTCAGGCTCAGAGGATGGCAATGGCAAACCCCCTCTGAAAAAACTTGCCAAGAAAACCCCATGATGGGGTCACCTTAGGGATGCATAAATTGGAAAAATGACTTGAAGGCACACAAGAACAACAGCAACAAACTTTTTTCTTAGTAGGTTACATTTCTCATTGGAGTATTTGTTATTGGGAAGAACACATAACTGAGAATCTCAATACAAGTGGGGTTATTTGTCTTTTACTTAAAACAAGGGTATTACACTGCTCAAAGCAATGCAAGTTCCTGTCTCTTGCTGTTGTGTTAGTTAAAAGAAATTCTTTCTTTCCTGGCACAGCATTATCTTTTAAGTAAAGCAATCATCCATCTTTTAAGTAAAGCAATTACCCATACTACCTAAATACCCTTACTGACCATGATCAGGCCTGGTTAGTACGTAGCAGGGGGATTGCCAAGGAATACTGTAGGCTATATTTGAAGAATGGCAGTGGCAAATCAAATCTTGAGTATTTATTGCATAGGAAAACTCAATGAAATTCATGAGATCACCATAAGTCAACAAATGACTTGAAGGCATATACATATTGTTTTATGTGTACAAAAAAAAATCCCCTGTACAAAACAAACCTAAATTAAACACCAACATTGCACACACAGTGTAACTGTGATGAGCATTGCATAAGATAATGTAATGGATAACATGTAGCCCTCCATATTGCTGAACTGCAACTCCCAGTTGGCTATGATGACTAGGGCTACTGGGAATTGCAGTTCAACAATATCTCGAAGGGCTCATGATTTCCATCTTCTTCTGAGGAAACAATAGTGTAACAGCAGCAGTAACGTGGCACCTAGCCTCCCCTTAACAATTCACAAGACATGGTTGCTAAAAGTAACATACCAAGATTTGGCAAGAACCAAAACCCTGACAATTTTACTTCTAAACAGCATTTTGGATAAAGGTTTCCAGCCACTGAAGATAAAACCAGTTCTCATTCAGTTGCATAGGTCAAACCTAACTGTAAAACAACAATTCCTTTCTTGGGTGTTTCCCAGTTGCCATCTGAAAAAGTTGCTGGGTTAGTCATCAGCTGGGCTGGTTCTACCATTAGGCAATGAGCTGTCTGCCTTAGGCAGCAGATTTAGGATGTCTTCAAATTAAACAAATTATTAGTTATTAAATTTTTGTTGTTGTTGTTTGTGCCTTCAGTTCATTCCTGACTTATGGTGACCCTAGGGCAAACCTTTCACAAGGCTGTCTTGGCAAGATTTGTTCAAAGGAGCTGTGCCATTGCCTTCCTCTGAGGCTGAAAGAGTGTGACTTGCCCAATAGGTTTCTCTGGCCAAGCGGGGATTCAAATCCTGGTCTCCCAGTATCCTAGTCTAACACTCAAACCACTACATCATTATTAAGAGAGCTCTTGTAGTACCTTTGAGACTAACTGAAAGAAAGAAGTTGGCAGCATGAGCTTACATAGATTTAAGTCTACTTCCTCAGATGCATTTGGAATTGCATTGAGGAAGTAGACTTAAGTCTACAAAAGTTCATGCTGCCAACTTCCTTCTTTTTAGTTAGTCTCAAAGGTATACAAGAGCTCTCTACATACTGATTCTACAGACTAGCATGGCTATATCTTTGAATTACACCATTATTGTACTCTTACTGCAACAGATGCAGAGTGGAACTTGAGGGACTTAGAGCTTCTTATGGCAAACTAACCTTAGCCCTACCTTGGCTACTGTGTCTTGGGCAGGTAGTGCCATTTACTACTCTGCCACAAGCAGCAAAATGTCTTGTGGCAGCCCAACATACAAGAGAAGCAGAGCTCATCACTAGCTAGCAAATGTTATTCCTGCAGTAAATCACAGCTACATCTTCTATGCTGTGCTCTGATCCAATCAACTGAGCTCCCATGCTAATCACTGCGTGCCCAAAAGCCAGGAGACATAAGTCAAGATCATATTTGGCAGTGACAGCAGATAAGTTCCACCAGCATACTTAACACTGACAGTCTGAAAAAATAGAAATCTGCAAATCCATTGGTGGTGTGCTGGAGCTCTCCTGAGGCATCCTCACAGCCACTCAGTGGCCACTGGGACTGGAGGGTTGTATCTGTGTCATGTGCAGTCCTGTTGACATTGTACAGGCAAATGTTATACAAGGTGGCACTAAATACCTCCTTGCGCAACATTGTTGAGAAAAGTAATGTTAACTCACATATATACCAGTGCAAGTAACCCAGAGGTCTCAACCCTAATATATTTCCAGAACTTGACTTCTAAAGTTCTCACAGACAAAAAGCATGCATCATATATTGTATGTTTTTCAACTGAGCATTACACAGTTGAAATAAATGTAGCTTCTAGTGTTTTCATACCCCATAGCTTCCAATACATATCCAGGTTTATACATACCATCTTTGCCTTTCAATGGAAAACCAGGGCTTGGGAAATAACTCTTTTAAAAAAATAATTGTCTTGTTACAAAACTCTAAAATTGTTAGTATTAAAGTAGCAACTTGTTAATTTACTCATTGTTTTTTATAAATTTCAAATTCTTTTAAAAAGACGGTCTCAGAATTTATAACGGAATAGCAACAAACTTGAAAAGGTGTGTTCAAAATGTTCTAAAATGCCTTTAAAATTACTTTAGATATAACTTTAAACATTGTTTATTATTATTACACTCACATTAATTGCAGCCATTCCCACTTGCTGTATTGTTTTTGAAATGTAACTTTGTCTCACCTTTATTATCAAGAAAGATAACTCACTTCAGGTAATCGTGTTGCAAGTCACTTATTTCTTCCTATCTCCACGAAAGACAGATTGTCACACCAAATGGAATTTTCAAATGCAGGAATCAATGCATGTTTCCCAAGTGACCTTCTGGGATATATTTGTGTGTGAAAGAAATTCAATAACAGCCCACCTGTAATGAGTTTAATGCTCTGACTGGTTCTGAAGGCTGAGTTTTGAGAAAAGTTGCTCTTGGAATTGCAAGCCTCAAAATCTCCCACAACCTTTGGGCATGTTAGCTTAGGGATTCAGGGAGTTCTAGTTGAAAAAAGTAACTATTGAAACTATTACAAACAATGCGGTTGTGAGAAATAAAACAGGTAGCAGGAATGTGACTCTGTTTTTTTAAACCAAGCCACTCTGAAGTAAGTTGAATGATTTCTCTAAACATACTGGTTTAGCTCTCATTCACTCTCCCCAGCAAATTCTGGGAACCGTAGTTCTAGATAAGGAAACAGAAGATCCAACATTTCCCAGATTTTGGGGGGGAGAAGCTGTACCATTCAAATGATATAAAATGATATACATCTATAAGAGATGTTTGCCTTAATCATTCAAAAAGTCTGTAACACTTCTTTGACTTAAAGTGACAAACCACTGAGGATGGATACATAGTTAAAATAGAAGAGTGTGATTGCACTTTTTTTTCTGTGAAAGCTTCAGCAATGGAATCCATGGGTGACTTTTGGGGCCTCTTAACTTCTGTTAAGAACCAAATACCACATGTATAGTCTGTTGTTGTTGTTGTTGTTGCTTTGTTGCCTTTCATTGCCTAGTCAAGAGGGACTTCTCACAAAACATTTGCAAAAAATTACTTCTACGGAGTAAGG
The DNA here is from genome assembly GCA_034509955.1 of Urosaurus nigricauda. Lineage (NCBI taxonomy): Eukaryota > Metazoa > Chordata > Lepidosauria > Squamata > Phrynosomatidae > Urosaurus > Urosaurus nigricauda. The sequence goes on from JAOEGL010000002.1 coordinate 37,193,104, forward strand.
ATGATCAAGGATGTTTATCTTTTTAATGAAGCTTTCAATTAATCTTCCTGAACTTAAAAGGATAATGAAGAGAGAGATGTAATATAAAATGGGTAAAAAAAAAAAGCTAAAAACCTACTTAGAGCATTTTCTCTTGGAGAAAACATAGCTGAAGTGGAGCTGCAGAGTAGCGGCACGATGGTGTAGCACTTCAGTTCTCTTCCCGCAGGAGACCATCATCAAATCTTTCATTGAATGGATTTTTCTGGCTAGAAAAAAAGACTCACTTTAATTCCAGACAGGAACTGAAGTGCTATGACACCATGTGATCAGGTACAGATCTTGTGTCTTTATTTTTTCATGCAGCATGGTCGCATCCAGCTTCTGGCAATGTAGTATTTATCTAAATTGATTCATTGATTGATTCCATGTATTTCTTGCCCAACTTTTAGGACTGCAGCCTTCCATGGACACTTTAGGGCCAGTAAGAAGTGCAACTATGGCTGTTCTAATTAACCAACTGTTATTTTGATATTTCAGTGAAAAAGATCCAACTCTAACCTAAGTATTATGAATTCCCACATCAGTACTGTGAATTAATTCATCAAGTTCTTTAAGACAATGTATACCATATATATGTAGAACAAACAAAATTAGGAACTTTTCTGCATCATTGTATAGAAGCCATGTCTGTTTAAGTAATGTAGCTATACTGGCAACCCATATTTATTCTATTAGTCCATCACTTGTAAATAGAAAAAATACTGCTTCATTTAAAAGAAAGAAAGAAAGAAAGAAAGAAAGAAAGAAAGAAAAGTAACCAGACAATCCAGGAAATGGAGATAAAAGAAAAAGTGGGAAGTGAGATCAAATATCACTTTTATTGAGAAAATGAAATTCATTTTGATCAGAAAATTGGGCTATATGTAAGACATATTAAAATAATCGATGCCAATGAACATAGTAGGTAGCTTCAGTTTATGGGTGGGCATATACATTCGCATGATTCACAGAATAAACATTCCCTTTATATCATCTGATAGCATAAACTGTGTGAAACTGAGGGGGAAGATCACCCTTTTTTGGCACAGGTATTAGATCATTAGATGAACTCCCCAAAGATTTCAGAGTACTGTACTTAATAGTGCAAATATTAGCATCCTTGCCAAATCTGGTTTGGGGAAGTTAGGTCAAAATCCATACCCTGTATGAAACAAGGGGGTACTGTACAGAAATGAGCATTTCTGTTACCTCCATACAAGTTCTGATACTGGAAAGGACCTCAACATCATCTATTTGAGGGATGACCAAAGTGCAGTCCTGGGGCCTCACAAGCCCCCCTGTTTTTTGTGGCACTCAACCCCTCCAGACTCCGCAGACTCTCCTTTTTCTAGACAAAAGGTGATGGGTTTAAGGTGGCTTTTTAGCAATTTATGTGCTCCCAGAAGATCCAAAGTTCACAAAATAGGGCCTAGAACAGCTACAGCTGCCCAGCCTTGATCTGTTCTATATCCTCTTCCATCCACATGCCTTACTTCATTCATCCAGGATAAAAAAGATTCTGGTGAACATGATTCCATACAGACCACCTGATCTTGTCAGTGACATGTGCATGTGTAAATCAAACATATCTCCTTTGGTCATTGCACAGGTTGGAATTCTGTTCCTCCTTCTGCAGTGACTAACACACACACACACACACACACACACACCAACCTCCAATAGACTTACCATTTAGCTGCTAGTGGAGAATGCATGAAGGATGAAACTGAAGAAGCATCTGTCCTCATAACCAGATGCAGACCACCAGCATCTTCCACTGAGACCTCCAGAGGTTCCCATTAGATCTCAATGGATCATGTCATTGGTCTATTTCTCACTATGGGGACATAGTCATATGCTTGTTCAAGCCTCAGCCTTGCTATACACCAGCCACAGGAGATGCAGCAACTAAACAATAAGTCAAAAGGTGGATGGGAGGAAAGATGCAACTCATGGCTTCTGGAGGCTTTATCAGGTCACTGCCCTTTTCCTAATTTCAAGATTCTTTGATTACACACCTCAAGTCTGAGGGCTCTGTAAGCCCGTCTTCCTGGATACCAACATCCTGGCCTGTACAGCCTTTGCCCTTCCTGTTGGATTCAATCCACCTTGCAGTAGACAATGTCTTTACACCAGACCTTTTTGCTTGCCATCTTCCAGGAGCTGCTCACATTAGCGAGATTAATTGATTCCACCTCACTTACCTATTCAATAATTTTGGTATAATCTCCATTACCAACAAGTCTGGTCGGGGCTTTTTTCCCTGCCCTTAGTTTTACACCTGCCATTTAATATGGACCATCAAAGTCTACATACAGTCTGTGCGACGTACGGTTAGCTGGCAAGCCTGTTTTCTACCAATGGGCATGTTCCACCTGCATTGGTAACTGTTCCACTATGTCTCAGTATTGGGTTTTCTACACAACTCTGTAGAGTCGTCATACCAGCGGGACTGTGCGTCCCCATGTCTGCAGGCCCTTGGCCTTGGTTTCCCGACTGCGGATTCTATTTGGGGTCAATATGCCATTCTGTGTGGCATGGCACTCCCTCCTCCGTTGACCTAAGCTTGCTAGTCTAACCCATTTGTGTGATTCGCAGAGACCACGAAGAAGAAGGACAGGTTGCTTACCTGTAACTGTAGTTCTTTGAGTGGTCATCTGCGAATTCACACAAATCCCGCCCATCCTCCCCTCATAGTCGTGCCCTGCCTCTCCTTCGGTCCTCGGATGCTGCTGCGGCGTCCATGGAACTGAGGGTTTAGGCGGGAAGCCGGCTAATAAAGGCAGTTGGGGAGGGGGCGGAGCTACCGCCCAAACGCATTTGAAATCTCCAAGAAGGTTCCAAGGATAGCTGTCTGCAGGCGCAGAATAACTGTAGTAGGTTAATAAGTGTAGGCTGCATCTACACTCCAGAACTCATGCATTTTGACACCAATTTAACTGCTATGGCTCTGTGCAATGAAATTATGGGATCTGTAGTTTTGCGTGATGTTTAGCCTTCTCTGTCAGAGCAGACTTAAATAGAATTTAAGTCAATATCTGTTTATATTGCTACATGTAAAATTCATTCCATCATTCACATTCCTTTATTCAGGGATGGTATCGATGTTGACATCATCAGCAATCTGCCAAAGGTCTACACTCCTGCAGGGCCCACTGATGAGATCTCTGGCCTTGAGCCTTCTCTTCACCATTGACCCTAGTCTGTTTATCTTTTTCTACATCTCGTCTAGAAATAATAATAGTGAAAACAAGCACTGCCTGTCTTGTTTCTACCAAACACAGTGTATAGAATAAGTGGAAGAATTTTTCAATTACAACAACACACAGCAAGCGAAAGGCTAGATTTACTGAGAGGAGGAGAGCATGCAAGGATCCCTAATCTAAAGGCTTTCAAAACTCTGGAGCCAGTTCTCTGGGATTTTAAAGGTTTTGTTTGTTTGTTTCCTTTGTAAATCTAAATGTAAGCATGCATGTTAGATGTAATTCCATGGAATTGCAACAAAATATCCAGAGCATCAGTGTGCTTGGGCCTGAAAACTGAGGGATCATAAAATTCAAGATCACAGGGCTTGAATTAATTTTGTTCAAGCTACTTCTGACACTGGTAAAGCTGACTGATTGCACGTAGTTCATAATTACAGTTGAAGCAGTGTGGGCTGAATTATTAACTACACTACATGCAGTTTTAGGGAAATAATAGCAGAAGAAATGTAACATGAAAGCCAGAATCAAACTTTGTTCAGTGTTATCCAAAGCATGTGTGTTCAGAAGTAAGCCCCACTGAATTCAGTGGGACCCAGCAACAAGCCCTAAGGAGTAAATGGTGTCAGGATTTCAGAATACATTGATTGATCCCTCTTGTATCACTAAAGACAACCCCATTCAGTGCTATACACTGAGTGCTATACATTAAATAAATAATTTTTATTTATTTTTTGTCTGTTCAGCCTCCTTCAATTACAGTGGGCCCTTGTTATCCACTGGGGGTTGGTTCCAGGACCCTCCGTGGATAACAAAATCTGCGTATGCTCAAGTCCCATTAAATATAATGTCACAACAATATGGTGTCTCATATAAAAAATGGAAAATCAAGGTTTGCTATTTAGAATGTATTCTTTTTTGGAATATTTTCAAGCTGTGTATGTCCAAATCCATGGATAAAAAATCCATGTATATGGAGGGTCAACTGTACTTAGTTCCTTATACTCTGAGAATCTATGGAGACAGAAATATACACAAAAAATGTGTAACTGAAAAACAGAAGGTGGAACTAACAGTGAGGTCACAGGTAAAGATATCATGGTTTAAAACTAACTAATCAATCATTTGAAATACATGATGCAAGAAGCATTTTGGTTGGCCAATAAAGGTATTGCTGTTTTGTGGGGTTTTGATGTTATTGCACGACTACCTCTAGATCAACTGTTTGTCAGATTAAATTCCACTTACTCTGGACTAGTGATCACTTGCAGTAGACACAAAGCTTGTTTGTCAGACTACAATTTCCAGAAGTGGCTGTATCAAAAAGAATCCTGGAGTTTGTAGTTTGGTGAGGCACTAGAATTCTATAGATGAGGATTCTGAATACTGCTTCCTAAATTGAAAATCCCAGGATTCCACAGTACATTGTCATGACAGTTAAAATGGAATCACAGTTCTAGACTGTGTAGTGTGAAAGAGCCCTTTCTACACTAGGTTCAATACGAGTTACTCTCCAGTAAGTGTGTTTTAGAATTGCAACCTGAAAGAAGCATCTCCTAAAATGTGTGTCTGAATTTTAACCTTTGTGGGACCAATCTTAACAGTCACAAAAAATAGTTTGATATTATGTCAAGGGTTAATAGATGGGGAGTAGTTTTGCTGTGGTAGAAAGCATCAATATTGCTGCTTTTAAAAATAAAAAAATAAAAGCTTGTCCTTTATTTTTGTTGTTTTTCAAAGAACTAAAAAAAAGGGAAATTCTCAATAAGGTAGGCATTGTTGAAATGGAGAAGGGTAACTTTTCAAGAGTCTTGGGTGGGGGGGTCTAGGTTGCTGGAGATTATTTTTAAAAGAGAAAGGCAAAAATATTATCTCACATCCTAAAAACTGTGAATAGTTATTTCTAAAGACAGACTTTTAAAAGGTACTGAGAATGGAGCAATCAAAAAGAGATCTCCTACTTGTGACTACTCATGTCACAAACACTGTCCAATATGTTACTGCACAATAAACAAAATCTGAATGGATGTTATTATTTGTAGAGAAAGAGGATCAGAATTCCCCGTTAACAAAAAAATGTAATTTTTAGCAAATAAATCTGGATTCCTCACAAGAAATTAGTCACATTGTTGTGCAATATGCTAGCAATCTGCAGTTTCCTCCCAGGGATGTATGTTGAAAACACTTCAAATGGATAGGTGAATGTATTTCTGGGACAAACCCATGAATTTAGGATGCATTCACACTAACTTTTTCTACTGAGTAGTTCCGGGGAGACTCGGTGATGCAATACCGAATCAAAGTTTATCCTGATTGAATCTATCTGTGGAAATTTAACCCTGTTGATGTTCACATTACCATTTGTATTGATTTAAAATGGAGTTGCTATTTCAATTGCTCTTGGTTGTTTTTTTTAAAAAAAACTGCCAATCAAATGATGTGCATCTACGTCACACTGTTTGGGGGAATCTTCCTCCCTGTCAGTCTCAGAGGACAGTGATGGCAAACCCTTCAGAACAACCCTTGCCAAGAAACCCTAGGATAGGTGTGACTACCCTTAGGGGTAGTCACACTGTCTCAACCTTGGAAGATGGCAATAGCAAACCCCTCTGAAGAAACATATCCAAGAAATCCTGGGATTGGTTAGCCTTGGGGGGTCACATTGTCTCAGCCTTGGAAGATGGCAATGACAAGCCCCTCTGAAGAAACTTTGCCAAGAAAGCCTGGGATAGGTTAGCCTTGGGGGGTCACATTCTCTCAACTTCAGAGGATGGTGATGGCAAGCCCTTCTGAAGAAGCCTTGCCAAGAAATCTTGGTATAGATTAGCCTTGGGGAGGGGGAGTCACTCTCTCCAAGCCTCAGAGTAGAGTCTGTTGTGGTTTTATTTCTGAGGAAAGAGGAAAAAACAACCCCTAACCCCCCCGCCACCACTGAGAGGATTTGTTTTAAAATGTCAAGCAAATCATGTGCACCTTTGCCATATTGATGACGCCAATATTTAAAGGTACTGTCTACTGTGGCCATGCAATAGCAAAGATGTGTATAAGTTGTCTTTAAAAAAAAAAAAAAAGAATATCGTCTAATGAGGTTCCCAGGAAAAAAACCCTCCCTGCCTTTGTCTTTGGCTGGCAGGGAGAGAGCAAAGGGGTGGGCATGATCTGCCCCCTGCGCATTCAACCCTCCCTTCCTGTGCTTCGAGTTGAATCAACAGCAAGTTCCCATTGAAGGCCGGTTTAAAAAAAAAAAAAAGACAGGTTCTTTTGAAAAGACACTGAAAAATGCCTTGGTATCAAAAGCACTGGGTTAAGGGGGATTCACACATGCATACACCCCAGGATTTGGATCACGAAAACCTGGCAAAAGTGCATTAAACCCTTTTAAACTGGTTTGCAAACCAGTTTTTAATGTAGTGTGAATGGGCCTTCAATGTGCATGTATCTAGCTTCCAGTTTATGAAGACTTGCTTTAAAAATGCAAGTCTAAAAATATTAAATGACTTCTTTTCACGTTTATTGTGCTTCCATAAGAAGCAATTCAAATGCTTTCAGTGGGCACACAGATTATATGAACATACCTCTTACTTCTATGTACAAGTGTGTAGTATAATTTACATCCCTATTGTCTTAAGGCCCATAACTCCTAAGTCCTGAAAGCAGTGCAACACTGTTTCAAGCAGTGACTCAAATGAGTGGAGCAGATGGCACTCCAACCTGGTGGCTCATACATTGTAAATCATACCTTTTCCAAAAAACAAAATAACAAAATAACCACAGTCTATTAAGAATTGGATGAACAGCTGCATGGAGTGCAAATCACCAGAAGCTCTTTCATACAAGATCTTTTCAAATGACTGGGGCTTGTTTTGAGAGCATTTCCATGGCTCTGACACAAATATCATTCACAATCAACAAATAACCCATTCATATCAATGGCACAGAGCACAGAATAAATCCTGCCTATCTCTCTACTAGGGAACTGTGATTATTCAAAAGACTAATGTGGTTCAAGCCAAAGGAATTGTACCAAAAGGATTATGGGAGGAGATTGGGGATACTCCGCTTGATATTTTTATACTAGGCATGGGCAGCTGTGTCTCTCCAGTTGTTCTTGGCCTACAGCTCCCATTAGCCCTTGATAATATAGATAGTCAGGAGAGGTTATGGGAACTGCAGTTGAAAGACATCTGGGGGACCAGTTGCCCACCACTATTTTCCATTACAGGAGCTTGTAAATGCACACTATCAGTCAAAAGACACTGTTCAGCTTTTCCTCCTTATCCTCCTTTGTGGGGTTTTTTTGGTGTAATGTGTGGAGTGGGAAAACAAAAGAAAAAGTGACAACAGGGCTTTCTAGATTGCCTTTTCCTTAGGATTGCCTTTTCCTTAATGCTTAGCAGCTGCACCACAGCCTTTAGATGGAGCTGCGCTGTTCCGCAGTTTTTAAAAAAGAAACTGGGAAAACCAGCACCTTTTTTAAAGGCGCTTCTTCTCCCCTAAAATGCAAAAAAAGCGTTTTCATGGCATACTTTCCCTTTTTCTCATCTAAAGGCTAGAGTTTCATACAGCCATGAACACACTTCTTTTTGCCAATCTAGAAAGCCCCAACATACAAAAGGATTACAAGTGAGAGGATGACCTCTTCCTTGCAAATACAGAAGTATGGCTAGAACAATTTTGCAAATGAGGTAAGACAATTGTACAATAAAAGCCTCCTCTCAAACCACCTGATCACAGCCACATTGGCTGGGGATTATGAAAGTCAAACACATCTGAAGGGCACTAGGATAGCAAAGCAGGCACTATGGGATCTTTAATAGGTGAGGCAGGGTCACCATTTAATTTCCTTACTTAAAGTGCTCTCTTTAAAAAAGAAAAAGAAAAACACCGAGCAGTTGTAATAGCTTGCCACAACCCGCAAGCCACATAAACTTCTGCATTTCAGTAGACCCTTTTTTGTGACTGCTGTAGATGATGGGGCACTGGGACTGCATTCACTAGTTGCATTATACTTTCAACAAAGTTTAAATAACATACATATGAAGGCCTTTTTTAAAAAAAAAATAAAGTAAACAGGTGCAAATGCAAATGAGCCTACTCTGCAGTCACATTTTTGTACCAAAACATTTAAATATTTTTAATGGCATTCTGTTACACAGCTAATTTCATTCACATGATATCTTATTGCTTTCTCCAAGGCCTTTTAACTTTTCCACTCCATTCTGGACACATAGCTCTCTTGTTTAATTTACTCTGAAGCCAATGTGTAATTTCAAGAATGACTGGAGCCTTGAAATCTGCAGGGGTAAGTGTAAGTCCCTACCGATAAACAAGAAAAGCTCAAGCCAATATCATTACCTGACCCAACTGTAAGAATTTCATAACAATGTACCATTGATAAATTTGCCCACACTATGTTAACCCCTATAATGGCTCTGTGAGACACCAACAATAAAGGGGCTCCTTTTTTCTGTTTCTCAAGGAAACCTCTGGGCATGATCCACCAGAAGCAGCTTTGTGCCTGGAGCAACTTTGGGCAACTTGCAAGATAGGTCTGCATTAAATATCCTGCTCTTTATCCACCTCCGTTACCTTCTCATAAATCAGAGTGGCTGGGAAGTTTGCTTCTCTCACTTCTAAAATACTCAGGAGAGTACACCTCAGACTTCATTTGCCACATTTTCAATTGTTGCCTGAGGGGCAGTCCAAGCAGCCCTCTTATGTCAGCCAATGTCTACTCTAATACTACCTACTGCCACAAATGCTTATTCCTTATTCTTATGTGCCTTCAGGTCCACTCAGACTTAAGGCAACATGACCCTGGAGTTTTCTTGCCAAGATTTATTGCTAGAGGAGATCTACCATTCCCTTTCTTTTAGGGCAGAGAGAGTGTGCCTTGTCCAAGATCACCCAGTGGGCTTCTGTGGCCAAGCAGAGATTCCAGCTGTGGTCTCCTAGAGGCCTAGTCCACCTCTCAAATCATTACACCATGATTCTTATTCCTTCCCACAAAAACCAGTGCCTCAGATCAGTATGTAGAGAGATCCAGTAGCACCTTTAAGACTAACTGAAAGAAAGAAATTGGCAACATGAGCTTTCGTAGACTCATGTCTGCTTCCTCAGATGCATTCCAAATGCACCTGAGGAAGTAGACTTTAGTCTACCAAAGCTCATGCTGCCAACTTCTTTCTTTCAGTTAGTCTCAAAAGTGCAAATGGATCTCTCCAGAGACTGATTCTACAGACTAACACAGCTATATCTTTGAACAGTGCCAAGGATGTCAGTCTTTCCTTGCTTAGGAACCACTGGAAGAGCTTAGGACCAAGTAAGCCACTGCAGCAATGATTCCCAAAGGTTGGTCCTCCAGATGTTTTGGACTTCAGCTCTCAGAGTGCCCGAGAGTTGGCCAAAGTAACTGGGGCTTCTGGGAGTGGAAGTCCAAAAGCAGCTGGAGGGCCAAGGTCTGGGAATCACTGGAGGGTTGTGCCCCACTCTTTGGCACAGTCTTTCCCAATAAATACAGGTTCTTGAGCTGCCATTCCCACCAACCTCCCTCCCTCCAAAAGGTACTCCCCCCCCCAAAAAAAAAAAAAACAAATCTCTGGCATCTCTGACCTGCTTCGGTTGCTCATCTCCCTTTCAGAGTTCGTACTTACTCGAGCCTTAATAAGCAAGAAACTTTTCCACTTCTCCTTTGGTTAGGAAGAAGGAGGGGAGGGGAGAGGAAAAACCAGACAGAGAGGAGCTTTTTCTTTCTTTCTTTTTAATGCATAGGATGCTTTTTTTTAAATTGTAGTTTAGAGTTGGGCAGAGTTTGTTGTCTCCGGGTCTGCAAACCCCAAATCCCCCGCAAGAGAAAAAAAAGAAAAAGAGCCTCGCTCAGCCCCTGCTGCCTCCAGGCTCCCTTGGAAGATCAGGTTCGTCTTAGGGGCAGAGGGCACAAAAGGAGGCCCCGGAGCGACCGCCCCAAGGCAAAGGGAGGAGGGAAAGCCCAGGGGCCCAGAGTCAGGCTTCCAGAGGTCCTCCTCCTTCCTTTCCGGAGCCGCCTGGCTTTGTGCGGAAGAGAGAAGCTGCAGTTCCTACGGAGAGAGACAGAACATGGACGTACTGTCTCCAAGGGACGGTCCGGGAGCCTGGCGTCTGCTTTGAGAGCTGGCCCAAGGGGTCCGAAGGGCGCTCCGCTCTTGTCTCCGCAAAGAACCAAATGGAGGAAATGGGGCCGAAGGTCAAGGAGCCCCGCGGGGCATCTAGGCCTGTATCAAGGGGTCTGGGAGGAGGAGGAGGAGGAGGAGGAGGAGGAGGAGGAGGAGGAGGAGAGACAGCTGGGGGGGGGGGGGGAGAGCAGAAGATGCGGAGCCAGGTTGGTGAAGCCAGAGGCCATCCAGAAATAAAAGCCTTCCTCCCTCCCTTGTCAGGCCCCACTGCCAGACCTCCCCCTTGTCTCTGCCCCCCAAAAAGGGGGCAGCCATAGTTCCTCTTCCTCCAGGGCCTCATTGACAGTCCTCCCAATGTCTTTGCCCCCCAAAAAGGGGGAAGCCATAGTTCCTCCTCCTCCTCCTCCTCCTGGGCCCCATTGACAGCCCTTCCCCTTGTCTCTGCCCCGCCAAAAAAGGGACAGCCATGGTTCCTCCTCCTGCAGGGCCCCATTGCCAGTCTTCCCCCCTTGTCTCTGCCCTCTAAAAAGGGGGCAGCCATCCTTCCTCCTCCTCCTCCTCCTCCTCCTCCTGGCCAGTCTTCCCGAGGGCCCCCCAGAGAAGGTGTTGGTGCTCCTTGGGGGCCCCTCACTGCCGGCAGAACTTGCACTTGGCGATCTTCTGGAAGGCGCTCTGGAACTCCTTGTTGAAGTAGGCGTAGATGACCGGGTTGAGGAGGGAGTTGGAGTAGCCCAGCCAGTTGATGACGGCGCCCAGCCAGGCCGGCATGTAGCATCGCGGGCACAGGGGCAGCACCAGCGCCACCAGGAAGAAGGGCAGCCAGCAGAGGATGAAGGTGCCCATGATGATGCCCAGCGTCTTCACCGTCTTGCGCTCGCGGGCCAGGGCCACCTTCCGCTTATTGGCCTCCGACGCCGACGCCGCCCGGGCCTCGCTCTTCCTCTCGGGGAGAGGGGTCGTCGGGTGAGGCTGGGGCAAGGGCAAGGGCAGGCGGCTCTTCGGGGGGCAGCCGGGGGCTGGCAGGGAGGAGGGGGTGCCGTTGATGCAGGCCAGGCCGCCTGGTCGGTTGGGTCCCCCGTTGGCATCGACGGAGAGGCAAGTGTCGGCCACATTGGCGGCGGCGGCGGCGGCCGGGTCTTCCTCCTGCTCCTCCTGGTTCTGGTTCTGTTTCTGTCTCTTGGCCCGGCCGGCCTTCTTGACGGTCTTCCGGATGCGGAACCGGGCGGCGCGGAAGATGCGTCCGTAGAGGACGAGCATGAGGAGGAGCGGGAGGTAGAAGGCGCCGAAGGTGGAGTAGATGGTGTAGCCGGGGTCCTTGCTGATGGTGCAGGCGTCCGGGTCGGAGCGGTCCTCGGGGGTCCTCCAGCCCAGCATGGGCGGGATGGAGACCAGGAAGCCCACCAGCCAGGTCAGGCTGATCAGGAGGGCGGCCCGGCGCGGGGTGCGCTTGTTGACGTAGTCGATGGGGTCGGTGATGGCCCAGAAGCGGTCCAGGGCGATGGCGCAGAGGTGGAGGATGGAGGAGGTGCAGCAGAGCACGTCGAGGGCGATGAAGAGGTCGCAGGTGGCCTGGCCCAGCGTCCACTTGCCCAGCACCTGGTACAGGGCCGCCATGGGCAGCACCAGCACCGACACCAGCAGGTCCGTCACCGCCAGCGAGCCGATCAGGTAGTTGGCCACCGTCTGCAGGCTCCGCTCCAGCGCGATGGCCGCGATCACGCACCCGTTGCCCGCCGCCGCGAAGACGATCAGCGAGCCCAGCGCCAGAGAGGTGCCCACCTGGTACCCCAGGCTCGACGGCGGGGGAGGGAGAGCCGGGCCGCCGCCGCCGCCGCCGCCGCCTCCGGGGTTGGTGGCGTTGGTGTCGGGCCACTCCGTGCTGTTGGGCATCTCCATGGCAAGAGCAGGAGGAGGAGGAGGAAGCCGTGCCCTCAGCGCCTGCCCAGGCTCACCACCATGGCCCCCCGACGGAGCCAGTCCCGCTCCCAGGCAGACCGATGGGCATCCCCGCCTGGAAGCAGCAAGAGCAGCAGCAGCAGCAGCATCACGGGGCACCTCCTCCTCCTGCCCTCGCCTCGGGCTGCCCGCCCTCCCTCCCTCCCGTCCCGTCCCCCCTTCCACCAACCCAGGTCCTGAGCCCTTCAAACAGAGCAAGACAGTCAAGGCCGGCACCCGCTTGGGCCCCTCTCCTCTCCTCCTTTCTCCCCTTCCTTCTTCTCTCGCTGTGCCCTGCCCCACTCTTACCCTTCCCTACCCATCCCCGTCCCCCCTCCCCTCTCTCTCTCCTTCTTCTGCTTCCTTGCCCCTCTTCTGCTTTCCTTCCTTCTTTCGTCTTTCTTTCGCTCTGCCCCTCTCTTACCCTCCCCTCCTCCTCCTCCTCCTCCCCGTCTCTCTCTGGCTGCCTTCAGACCCCCGATCCCTCTTTCCTCTCATTGCTTTCCTCCCTCTTCTGGGTCCCTCGCTCCTTTGGGTCGTCGGGATGGATTGATGGGGTGCCTCTCTTCTCCTCCTCCTCCTCCTCTCTCTCTCTCTCTGCCCTCTCCGGCCGGCCGCGCCTTTCTTCCTCCTCTTCCTCCTCTTCCTTCTATTCCTCCTCCTCTTTTCTTCTTCTCCCTCTTTGCCCAACCTCTCCCTCCAACGCTGTTCCCCTCGCCCCCACTTGGCCCCTTTTGTAGCCCTCCCTCTTTCTCTCTCTCTCTCTCTCAATCTCTCAATCTCTCCCTCCCTCAGTCTCAATTTGAACCTCAATCACAATCTCTCTCACTCTCTTTCTCTGCCCTCCTCCGACGCCGCCGACGCTCTTTGCCTCTGCTCTACTTCCTTCTTCCTTGCCCCTCCGTTGGGCTGCTTTGCTCCTCTCTTTCTGCCTCCGTTCCTCCGCCTGCCTTCCGTCCTTCTCTCCCTTCTTCTCCCTCCCTTAAGTAGCGCCCATTGCAATCGTGGAGGTGTCCTCTCTCCACCTCCCAGCCGCCTCCTCATTCCCTTCCTTTCCCCTTCCTTCCTCGTCCCTCCCCTTCTCTTCCCCCTCCAAGTCCAGTCTTACAAGAGACACACCTTGGGCTTCCTGCGCCGGTGTTTTCCCTCGCCTTGCAGGAATGTCTCCTTTTTTTCTCTCTCTCTCTCTCCAGAGAAACTAGGGATTTGTGGGGGACACACACTGAAGAATAACAACCTGCACCACAACTACACAATCTAACACACACACACACACACACAGAGAGAGAGAGAGAGAGAGAGATCAGTCTTGGAAAGGGACCCAGTCGATTAAGGGAACCTCCAAGAGGTCAACTTGGCCAAAGTCCTCAGCTCCATAGACACACACACACACCATCTCCAACTTGTCCTGAAGTGTCAAAGCAGAGAGACAGGAGCAAAAGTTACTTTGACAGCATCATGGGTGAAGGGAAAACTACTCCTCCATCTTTGTTTTCTCCCCCCCCCCCAAAAAAAAACCCAAACCCACGCCCACGTTTCTACCAGCAACTGTTTGGCGACACCTTCACACCTGCCCCCCTCCTTCGGTAAGAAGAAAGGAATTTGAGGGAGTCGAGCTTTAAAATGGAGGGGGAGGGTGAAAGCTAAGCCTTAGCCGGAGGCCAGGCGGATGGAGTCCCCCAGGATCCATGTGCCTGGCTCATAAGAGAGAGGAGGAAGGGGAGAACCTCCCTCCTTGGTTTCAATGGGAAAAGGGAGTAACTCTGCTAACCTGATGCATCCACCAAATGCATCTGAGAGAGTAGACTTACAGCTCATGCTGCCAACTTCTTTCTTTCAGTTAGTCTCAAAGGTGCTGGAGGATCTCTCTACGTACTTCTCTCTCTCTCTCTCTCTATATATATATATACACACACACACACACTAATATACATACAGTACTTAGATACACACACAAACACAAGCATACTGAATGTATATGTATATGTATATGTATATACTCTATGTGTTTGGATGAGTCTATATACATATATGACTGAAGTCTACAAGAGCCAACTTCTTTCTTTCAGTTGGTCTCAAAGGTATTACAGGATCTCTCTACATACTCCTCCCTCTCTGTACAAATATACAACTACATATATACAAACACACACACACAAAAACACAAACATACTGAATGTATATGTATATACTCTATGTGTTTGTATGTGTGTATATACATATATGACTAAAGTCTACAAGAGCCAACCTCTTTCTTTCAGATAGTCTCAAAGGTGCTACAGGATCTCTGTACATACTTCTCTCTATCTATCTATCTATATATATACTCGCAAACATACTGAGTGTATATGTATATACTCTATGTGTTTGTACGTGTCTTTATACATATATGACTGAAGTCTACGAAAGCCAAATTCTTTCTTTCATTGAGTCTCAAAGGTGCTACAAGAGCTCTCTAAATTATTATTAATTATTATTATTATTTCCAAACCCATCTGAGGAAGTAGGCTGAAATCTACAAAAGCTCATGCTGCCAACTTCTTTCTTTCTTTGAGTCGCAAAGGTGCTACAAGAGCTTTGAGTCTGCATGAAACCTGGAGGAGGGCTGCCACCCAGCCTTCCTTGACCCCACCTACATTTCGGGCGCTTGGTGAAGAAAAGGAACGAGGAATTCATCCCCGTTCCAGTTCTTCGCTCCCTGCCCTGTGTCCAACCGCGGCTACTTTCCCGGAGACGAGCAGACAGGTTTGGTGACGTTGCTGATCCCGCTGGCTTCCAAGCCCTAGAGCTGCTTCAGCACCACGGACAGCGCCGTTTTCCAATGCAAACGACAGCGCTGACTTCAGCACCATGGACAGCGCCGTCTTGATATAACTATGGGCAGCGCTTGTTTCAACACTACGGACAGCGCCGTCTTTCTATGCTATGGCCAGCGCTGATTTCAGCACCATGGACAGCGGCGTTTCAATCCGTCGCTCCATGGACAGAGCAGCTTTCAGCACCAGGAACAGCGCTAGGCTTCAAGGGCATTTGTCGCCACCTGCAGGTACGTCGCTTGGAGCTAGCTCCTGGAGAGTTTCAAGCTTGGCAACTCACTCACCTGCCGATGAAGACTCTTTTCTACACAGCTCTCTTTTGACAAGCCCTTCTCTATCACACACACACACTTTCTCTCTTTCACACAAGCACACACACACACATCGTTGGAATATATCAAAAATAGCAATATTGAGTTCATTTCTATACCACTTAGGAAAGTAAAGTTAGTCCCTTGCCATGAAGGTTCAGTTATAACTGACTGTAGAGGGTGGTGCTCATCTCCGTTTCTAAGCCGAAGAGCCAGGGTTGTCCGAGGACTGCTCTGGTGGTCATGTGGCCAGCATGACTGTACCAAACGCTGTTACCTTCCCACTATCTATCTAGTTGGATTTGCTTGCTTTTTTCAGGTCCGGTAGCCAAACTTTGTTTACTTTCAGGGTTTCTTCTTTCCTGTTGAAGTTGTCCAGGTGTTTGTGGTTTCCATCTCCACCAAGGGTCTTTGAAGATGCCAGCCACAGATGGAGGTGAAACAAATTTTTCTAAAACACAACCACATAGCCCAGAAAACCCACAAAAAACTATGGATGCAGAACATGAAAGCCTTCAATGATGCTTTTATTGGGCCAACCAAAATGTACAATTACGTGTTGCAAGTTTTTGAAGCTCCACTGGCTTCGTCATCAGGCAAGGTGTTAAAAACCAAACAAGGGGGGGGGGGGAATTGAAGATGTTAGTCATTGGCCTGAATTTTGCTGTTCCTTTTTTCTCAATTCAGATGGTATGGAGGGATATTACTTGCAGGCTGGAACCTCCTCCTTCTAGCCATGTGGTCACTGGGAGATTCTCAGCATCCAGGAAATTTAACATCCATTTGCAAAACAAAAAGATGTTTATTTGTAATGCAAGATGTCTCCATCCTTTGTGAGGCCTGGACCCCTTTTGTTAGGTGGAGGACACCACTGAATTTATCAAGAAGTCTCCATGCTTGCATTAGGAAAATTTTACATAGTATTGAGGTAAAACAGTTGGAGTATGTACTTCCAAAGAAATAGAATCAAATCTACCAAAGCTCATGCTACCCACTTTATTCAGTTAGTCTCAAAGGTGCTACAAGATTTTGATTTTGATTTTACTAATGTATTGTATAATGTATTGTGTTATCATTCACTTTTTATTGTATATGTTCCAATGTAACACCCTTTGGTGGAAAGGCATTATAAATAAATGTTGTTGTTGCTGTTGTTGTTATCCCTTTGTATACTGATTTTCTAGACTAACACGGCTATATCTTTGAATTCTAACACAACTGGAGTGTGAAAGAAGGTTGGGCATACAGGCTGCTGTTCTCAGTGAATGTTTTCTCTCTTTTAAACCTCCCTACTGGTGTGTTCAACCTGCCTGCTGGAAAATTTCCTTTAAATTAGACAGGGACTTTCATAGCACCAGGGCTGCGATTAAAGGCAGAGCAGGAGAGGAGAAATGTTAGTTGTGGGAAATGAGAAGGGGAATGGGGGTGGGATGTGTACTTTGGTGGCATTCTTGTAAAATCCTTTTCACTCCCTTTCTCTCCTCCTACCAGTATTCTTGAAAAACATGAGTTGGTGCCATTTCTCAGGCAGGTAGATCAACCACTGTGAAGCTGAAAAGAAGCTGAAGTGTTTGGGTGTGGGCACTGGCTTGGTTGATGTAGTTAGTGCTTTTCTTTCACCTGTCTTGATAACTCTTGATAAAGCATCAAAAGCAAAAGTTATTTCACAGAAGCGGGGAAAAGTGCTTTTTGAACTAAAACTCTCAGAGTTGTGTAGCTGGTGGCCATTATCGATGATAGTCCAAAAAGTAAAATAAAAATAAAAATGGATGTGTTTGGATTAAGGAGTGCCCATGAAAGACTCCTTTGGTGTTCCATAATAAAAGATGCTGAGGTACAAGGCAGCAGCAAATATCAGTACCACTCCAACTTAGTTTACACATGCTCAGATAGACATTTGGTGGTGAAAAGGCCTAGGGATTAATCACAGTTCACATCCAAACTTTACATTATAATTCTGTGGGAGGACAAGTTACCTTGTTAAGGTGCCTGTTGGGATTTTAAAGTAATTTAAATAATTTCAGTTAACTTTTTAAGTGGAAAAGAAGTTCTCAATAAGGAACTACAGGCTGTATATCTCCCAAAAGATTTGTTTTTATTTATGTATGGGCATCTGCAATGATCAATTACTGTTTATTGTTCATTTGTAAAATATAGATGGCTGTGCATTTCATTTTTGTAACTTCTCCTATGAGGATCAAGGGCTGATTCTGTGATGGAACATTGGAACAGACTGGGTTGAGGAATGGAATGATCAATAGAAGAACCCCTGGTGAGGAAGAGACAGGTTGCTATAGTATAATGTCTCTTAAGATGGATTTGTTTACATGGTGTCTACTCAAATCATTTCAAAGCACTGCCGCAGACAGTCAATTAGGAAATTCTATACCAATCCATATCAATTTCAACAAGGAGACCCTAGAAACTGACTGAAGAGAGGTTGTTCTCTTCTGTTTAAATCTGCCCTCCAGTTATCACCTCTCTCTCACCACTCTGCCTCTTATTCTCACTCTGTCATAGCCACAAAATTAAGGATCTACATTTTCTTGTTCTCTCTCTCTCTCTGAAAGGAAAGTTCCATTGCAGGAAATTACAATGCAACCAACTACTGAAAATGCTGATCTCCAAAAGATAAAGGGTGTTACAGCTTTACTTGATAAAAGGAGGCAAGAAAAGAAAAAAGAGGGAGAAGTCTGAAACAGAGACAGACCAAAATGAAAACAGTATCTCTGGGAACAATCTGAAATGAGCATCAGATTGGCACATGGTAAATAAATGTGCTGCTAACCAGTAAACATTTCCAAAGAGTTCAGAGGATTGGTATCTAATAATTTTTTTTCCTGACAAATTCATTTTGTTGACAACTTTTCACTGGAGGAAGAAGTTCAGCTCACTGTCTTTTCACAAGGTACTTTGGAAAGGGAGGTATTTTTAAAGGAGGTGTTTTTTTTCCCAGACCATTTTGCCCTCACATGATAACATGCCTGAATCTTTAAAATAAGGAAGAAAGGACTCCTTGAAAATCACCTGCAAGAATCCTGCCTTCCTCTCTATACTACAGCCTATTTCATTCCTGTGGTCCCCTGATGCACAGTCTAGCATGGCTGCGGGAACTAGCAAGGTGGTCATGGGTAGAAGAGGTAGGGAAGTCTTTTCACCAGGCCATGTGTACATGCCAGCCCAATATTGATCCAACCTAATGTATCCAAATTTGCTTCTTGGATCAAACCAAAAGTCCATCTAGTCTAGAATTCTGTTTCCATCACTCACTCACAAGTAATTAATTTTTGGACCAGTGGCCATGCTGGCTGAGGGAATCTGAGAGTTGTCCAAAAAAGTAATTTGTCCAAACTTTGAGCAAGGACATGAATGGCAGAGCCCCCACCAAAAAGGAAGGGTCATAGAAACATCCATAAAGCCAAAGATGACAAAGATGACAGTTACATCTTACAGGTAGGCATCCTGTTAGTGACTTCTGTGCACATAAATGAAACTTGCAAACTTGGATGGCATGCAGAGGGACAGTCTCTTGGATTTCCTCCCAAAATTTGCCATACCCACCAGCAGTTGAGTCCCAGAACTGCTGCTACTGTCTTACCAGAGGGAAGGGGAGGGAGAGAAAACTGATCCAGACTATGAAGATCCAGCTGCTCTGAACTCTTGCAGAATGGATATGTCCTCATTTCTCCCCCACCCCACAACTAAGCTGAGACCAGCTATAAGGTCTGGATGGAGTCCCTTTTCACTCTCTTCCTCACTAGTAAGTGACATTATCTGGGGGCAATTCCAAAGCTTGACAGCTGCCAGGCTATGAGGAGGATGCAGAATGGTGCATGTCGAGTTATGTGCACAATTCTGCAAGTTGTTTCTTCTTATCAACACAGTTTCAGAGCCATCCTTAGTAAATAGCTGTTCAGTCTCTTTTTGAAGTTGTCCAGAGAAGGAGATCCCATTTGTCTTTGCTGAGAGTCCAGTTCAGAACTACATTATAATATTTGGTATTTTTCTCTTCAAGCCCTAGGATTTCTCAGATAATGTGGGGGGTGGGGGTCAAATACAGTGAATCTTAATCTCTGTGCCTGGAAAGAGAGGTCCAGCCTTGGAGAAGGAGGCCTGTCCCTTCAGTTACTCTGTGGACAATGGCATAGCTTTCCAACATTGTTGCTCCACTACTGCCACCAGTAAAGACCTGATTCATCCCCATGCAGTGGCTGAAATAATCTGAGAATTTTAATTTATGCTGCAAGTTTTTGTTTTGTGTTTTTGCTTATTCGAGAGATATTTTGAATATTTTTGTTGACTCCAAAGCTACAGTAATTGCATAATTCAACAGCAGGATTGCTAATTAGAGGACCATATAACACCAGCCTTAAAGGGGTGGCACCAAATGCCAATTAACTTTCCAGTCTAAATTCAAGATGAACAAGCCTTTGAGGAGTAATTTATTTTGAAATCTACATGTTTTAAATTGTCCAAAAAAATAACTGTTTGTCTTATTTAATATCCTTTTATCTTGTTTATATTATGGTTTTAATCTGGACATATGATAAATTGTTTCTATTGTACACCACTGTAAGACCTCCACCGTAAAGGACAAGCTCTAAATATTGTGCCAAATAAATAAATAAAGTGTATGGTGCTTGCTATTTTGGAAGGGGTTCTAGGGTCCTTATTTGTATCATGGCCAAATATTGAAAACACTCCAGTGGCATAAAAGATGTTAATCTGTGTCCAGTAGACCTTGCTAGATAGTTTCACTGACAATTCAAGTCTGGTAACATAGCAGCAGTCCAGATGGACCAAGCGAGCAAATTAACAAATCTGTTTGTACTGATCTTATAACTGTTAGGACAGGAGATGTATTACACCCATGCACCTCAATTTTCTTTGCTTGGTTCTGCCTACTTATGTAACTCCAGGGATCCATTCTTCAGTTGCCTTACCCTAGGAGGTGTACACCCTTGTCCATGGGACACATTATCCAGCCATGCGGAATGGAAGTGCTGGCCTTGGCATAGTCTGGGTTGAAGTCATTGTTTAGAATCATAGAGTTGTATGAGGCCTCATGGAACATCAAGTCTAACCCCCAACTCAATGCAGGATCTTCAACAAAAGCATCCTTAGTTCAGTCTCTTTTTGAAGTTGTCCAGAGAAGGAGATCCCATCACCTCTCTAAGCCATTGTCAAAGTGCTCTTACTTTCAAGAAGTGTCTTCTAATGTTCAATTGAAATCTACTCTCCTGTAACTTCAAACTGTTAAACCTGGTCATATCCTCTGGGACAGCAGAGAACAAACCTGCATCTTCTCAGACTCATCAGCCCTTCAGATATTTAAAGAGTGCAATGATGTCACCTCTTAGTCTTCTCTTCCCCAGTCTGAACATGCCTCACTCAACCTTTCCTCATATGTTTTGTTCTTCATACCTCTTATCATTCTTATTACCATTCTCTGAACCTGATCCAACTTGTCTATGGATGCATCCACACAGCAGAAATAATCCTGTTTGACAAGTACACTTTAAGTACTATCACTCAATGTTATGGAACTCTGGGAATTGTAGTTTTGTGAGACGTTTAGCCTTCTCTATCAGAGAGGTTTGGTGCCACAACAAACTACAAGTCCCAGAATTCTAAACCATTGAGCCATAGCAGTTAAAGTAGTATCAAACTGGATTATTTCTCAGTGTGTATGAAGCTCAGATCCTTCTTAAAATGAGGCACCCAGAACTGAATCATAGGCTTTATTCTACCACCTGCTTTGAGCTGATGTTGAAGCCATCACCTAAAGGTGTTCTTCTGCAGTAGACCACCTGCTTTATCCTTCTGTGTACCTTCTGATACCAAGAAAAGTCTTTGAGAGGCCAAGAATTGCAGACAATTCCAGCTCATAATAAGTGGATCAAAAAGGAATGGAAATTTGGAGTGAAGAAGGTAGAGGAGAAAAGCAATAGCTGACCCTTTTTCATTCAGCCTAAAATGACATATCATTTCTCCCCCAAATTTATGAACCCTGAAAGTAAAGTAGTGCTAACAAAATTACCCACATAACACAACATTTCATTTCTTCAGCTGGAGTGGGCAACCTGTATTCTTCCAGATATTGTTGTACTCCCATTTCTACCACAGTTGATGGGAATAGTTGTCCAAAAAGAGCTGGAGAGGCATAGGTTCCCCACTCCTATACCAGGCCAAGGAAGCATTGTAAATTTCCCCAAATTTCAAAGCCAGGGAAATAGAGAAGAATCAACAAATTTCTCCATGATGAAACATTTCATTTCCTCTGTAGCGCTCTGACTTATTGTTTTATTGTCAGTCTAAACAAGAAACTGAGCCCTTGGGGGAGGGAAATACCAATTCAAATGTCTTGATTTCCAATAAACCTTCACCTGTCACCCCTAGAGAAACAGAAAAGAAAACCTTATTTGAGAACTCCAGAAACAAGCCTCACAGTTTATTTTTCAAACTGAACAGCAAACTTGGAACAGAAGAGTGGTAGAAGGAAAAAGCGTTTAACTGTTACCTATTTGCATTTTCTCTGCTTAAAAAATGCCCTACTAGGCAGCTCTCTTGCCTTGAAAAGAAAAAAAACAGACAGGATATTATGAAGAAAGAAAGAAAAAAGATGGGATATGTGGGGTACCAACTCCATTCCTTTACACAGAATATACTGCTCCCACTGCATAGTTTCATTGTGTTTGGTTGTCTTGCTAATCATTCAGTAGTTGCAAGCATTCTTCTTCCCTTTTGCTCAAGTAAGGTCTTTGTGTGCTCTCTGTTCTAGACTTTACCAACACTGCTATATTCAGGACAAAATGCAACCACACACAAGCAGACTTTGGCTCACAGTGTAGGATGTCCCCCAACCTCCCTTTTCACACACATTCTGGATGGTAGCTCAACATTTCAAAACAGATTTTCAGGGTGCACAGAGAGCTTTAGGGAAACTGCCTGTTCCACTAATTAAAGGTATTCTGTTGGTAGAGGGGTTTATTGATTACCACCTAAAACCCAAGAAACAGCCTTGATCCAGCACCAGCTCTACCTTTGGGCAAAGTGGGGCAATCATCCAAGATTATAGCTGGAAGGGGGAACAAAATAAAGACATTTCCCCCAAATAGGAATTCTGTCCCTCCAGTGGTATTTCCCTCAGTCCCTAAATTTCTAGCATTGTAAGACAGTAAGACATCAATAATTGTAAATACTTAGAACTCTTACACTTGCTTTTTCTTCTTTTTTTAAAATATATATTCCCTTTGTAACTGCCTCCTCCCTTTGCATGCCTAAACTGTATTTCCAAATGCTTCCAAAAATTGAGACTGGCATCCTGTCCAGCAGTTATGTGATCAAAAGTTGGACATAGACACTCATAACCCCTGGAGATTTATTTTTATACTCACAAACCACTGAGCATGACCCCAAAACTCTAACCCTCATAGCCTGGCAGCACACTGACTAAAGTGTTTCCAAAACGTTGCAGATGGGGACACTGGAAATAATGTCTGCAGCACTCTCCTAGTCATTGAGCACATTGAATCAAGGAGATGTGGCAGGACCCCAAGGGTCCTCTCCAGCTTTCCAGCACCTGTTCTCAGGCGCTGGGACTATGATCAGGAAAGTGCTGCAGACATCATTTCCCATCAGGCTTTGGCCAGGATGCTTCCAGGCTTCAAAAGTAGGTTTTTGAAGGATGACATTGCCAGACATAGCTACAGCAGAACTCCACTGTAGTTCCATTGACAATGCAGGACCTTGGCCTGAAGTTTTATGTTACTGAAATGGTAGAAATAAACAATGTGGTGTAATGGTTGGAGTGTTGAACTATGACTCAGGAGCCCAGGGTTTAATTCTCAACCCAGCCATTTAACCCACC
This sequence comes from Urosaurus nigricauda, assembly GCA_034509955.1. NCBI lineage: Eukaryota > Metazoa > Chordata > Lepidosauria > Squamata > Phrynosomatidae > Urosaurus > Urosaurus nigricauda. Next base: position 37,216,411 of record JAOEGL010000002.1, read on the forward strand.
AGTGAACAAGGCACATTCTTGAAGTCTCGGAAGACCCCCCCCCCCCTCCATTGAACAAATATTGCCAACAAAGCCCCATGATAAGTTTTTTCCCTTTAGTTTATTTTAAACTAAATACTATACTTCTTGACTTGGGTGGAGTGTGGTGTTCGTGAATTGTCCTAGGCAATGCCTGTCCTTAATCTAAATCAGAGACCATAGCAAACCCTCACAAGAGCTAGATATATATGCAATACATATATATCTGTTTGTCATCAAAAGACAAACATCTAATCAGCAATTGATAAGATAGCAGTTTGAGCCAGACCAGACTGCATTATTATTATCTTCAACAACAACAGCAATGTTGTTGTTGTTATTATTATTATTATTATTATTATTATTATTAGACAGATTTGCAACAAGAGCAATGCTGTCTGCTTTGTGTTCATTATCCTAGAAATAAAAGCAGCCAAGAAGCACTGTCTTTGGCTTATTGCATTGCTTATTAACTAAAATGATACGAAGTGCCACAGCATGTACAAAAAGAATATTCTTCATTACCCATCTATTTAAACCACTACACCCCCTGCTGTGTTTTGTTTTTTCATTGTTCAGGATGAGTCATAGATGTGCAACAACTGTAAATAAGATGACTATACTCAAGCACAGAGCAAATACATTTTTCCATTTGCAAATTACTGCTTTGTGGAGGTTTTATGGCTTGGTGTTTCCAAAGATATGCTCAGGCCTCTTTTATTGCTATTATGATTATTTTATTATTAGTCAAATTTATATTCCACCTTAATTTCAATTATCCTCCTCCTCCTACTCCCTTTCATATTTATTTATATCTCATCTTTTTCCTAGTTTAGTACTCAAGGCATCTTACAACAAATTTTTAAAAATAGCTAAAAATTCACACAGCACAAAAGTTAAAAAGTAATAAAACTATTAAAAAAATAAACAGTTAAAATACCAACCATTAAAAAACAGCATGGGCCCATAAAACAGGCCAAAATAAGGCTGCTTCAGGGCACTTTGGAGGTATGCGGTTTAAATGACACATGCGTCTTAAGAGGCCAGAAGTTGCGCCAAAGCTGTGCTCCAGTCCTTAGGACCAAGGCCATCTCTGTCCTATATCTAGCCCTGAAACCAGATGGAAATGGATCTAGATAATCTGTCTCATTCAGAAACACCTGGAGGTTGGAGCCACTACAGAACTTTGTTCAAAAATGCAACATGAGAAAGTAGCTGATAATAATCTAGAATGGTAGGATCTAGGGAGTGTTTGGTTTTTTTTTTAAACTATGATTTTATAACAGATTCATTCAGGCAAGAAGGAACTCTGCCTTGTTTTAATGAGGCAATTGAAGCAAGATCTCCCAAATCCTAGTCCAGTACTGTAATTCTTTTAGTGCTTTCAAATGGACATTTTTGTGTTTCATATCAATGACTTAAAGTGTTTTTAAAGTCAATTAGAAGACTTTAACCCCTTTCTTACTCTGCAGAAAAAATCTTTGTAGGGTCATTCATTCAGACCCATGCTACAACACAGAAATATTGAAGAAAGGTGTGAAGAAACTGTATGTGATGGAAGAAATTCAAGGTCATTTTTGGATTTAGAACACCAAATTCCTATAAAACTAGAAAACATTTTTAAAAGTTTTCATGATCCTCAGTTTAGCAGGCCTGTGTATTAGATGATTATACATTTATCTCAGCCCTTCTGAAAAGCTGCTCTTCACTTTAAATGTTCAGATTGATCTATAAAGCTCCAGCAATGTGCCAAGCATACAGCTACAGAAAAAAGCTTGCTCAGTTGGAACTGAAAGGATGTTTGACTCAATTGTGGTCTGCATAAGATTATACTGTACAACAAGCAAAACCAAAAGAGTGCCCATTTCTGTAGGCAGTACAAATGTATCATCACAGTTAGTGTAAACTAAGCAGTGGGATTATTTAGGGAAATGGTAGAGGAAAACATGAGAATGACAACTGATTTTTTTGGGTAGGATTTGTACTGAGTTGTTGCTCAGGGCAGCAATAAAACAGTAAAATAATGTTGTCTCTCCCCTTTTCTCATAGAATCATAGGGCTGATCTAGACTGGCAAAAAGGGGTGTGTTCATGCCTGCATGAATGTGTAGCCTTTAGATGACCCACACAAAGTTTGGCATGAATGCACTTCTTTTGCATTTTAGTGGGGGGAAAGCAGCTTTAAAAAGGAGCTGCTTTTCCCAGCTTCTTTTTAAAAAGGGTGTAACTGCTCAGCTGTTTCTAAATGCTGCAGTGCAACTGTGCAGTTTTTTAAAGATCCCAAACCCTAGCTCCAGCCCTAATCTGAACCCTAGACACACACAGTAGGGACTCTGGGATGCTGTAACTGTTATGCAACTGCACATAAAATGTCAATTCATTCAAAAAATAAAGAATTTTTTTCATAAACTTAAATTGCAATAGATTTAATATCTTTTTAAGGGGGGAAGGGTGCAGTTTGTTTTATTGATGTAATAGTATTTTAATGTGTAAGCCGCCTCGATTGATCTCAAAGGGGTGGGGTATAAATTATTATTATTATTATTATTATTATTATTATAAAATAAAGGGGTTCCTTCATGGTGCACCGATGCAACTGTGCACTTTAAAAAGGGAATCGAAACCACAATGGTAATTTGACAGATCTTCATAACTGCACAGTTCATGTGTGAGGTACCTGCGCAACTGCAGTTTGCAGCTGGCAATACAATTGCCCGTATGATGTACCGGTGCAACTGTGCAGTTCACAGCCAGCAACAACAGCAAAAAATATATTAAAGGTTCAGTGCGGCCAAAAGCCCCATTCATTGCCACCCATGCAGCTGCTCCCATTCATTGCCACCCATGTTTCTAGCATCCTGACAGCTTCCAATGTAGTTGCTGAGCAACAGAAAAGACTTCCGATAAGTCGTCCCCACACCTCCTCAGTGTAGCTGCCCTATGCCTTTTTATTACACACCTGGGACTTGCAGTGCAGCTTCTAAGTATTAAGGAAAAGGCAACTTCATGTCGCCCTTTCCTGCCAATCTAGAAAGCCCCATAGAATCATAGAGTTGAAAGAGACCACAAGGACCATTCAGTCCAACACCCTGTCAAGCAGGAAGACACAGTCAAAACACCCCCAACAGATGGCCATCCAGCCTCTATTTAAAAACCTCAAAATAAGGAGACTATACCACACTCTGAAATAATAATAATAATAATAATAATAATAATAATAATAATTTTTATTTATAACCCACCCCTCTGAACAAGCAATCGGGGTGGGGTACAACAAATTAAAACAACAACAGATCAATCCTATCCCAACCTCCCTCCCCTTAAAATAAGATTAAATTAGCAATAAATTAAAAACATGGAATACAGTACAAAACAATGTGAAAACCTAAAAATTCTTGAGCTATATGGGTAGAGCTGAAATCATAAGGGAGAGAAGCTGGAAAGATTCTAGATCTTGAGTTTGGAGCCAGGAGATGTTAAACACTGTCTGGGAAGGCCTGCCAGAAGAGATGCGTCTTTAAGGCTTTTTTAAAGCCATCAATGGATACAATGAGACACATCTCATCCGACAGGTTATTTCATAGCTTGGGGGTAACAACTGAAAAGGCCCTCTGGGGGGTCTGCGTCATCCTAGTCTTCATGGGCTGTAGCAGATTCCTCCCAGAGGACCGAAGTGTGCGGGGGGTTCATACGGGAAGAGGCGGTCTCTAAGATAGGATGGACCCAAGCCATGTAGGGCTTTAATGGTTAACACCAACACCTTGTACTGTGCCTGGAAACTGATCAGCAGCCAGAGGAGAGACTTAAGCACAGGTGTTATGCGCTCTCTCTCTCTCTCTAGATGTTCCCACAACAAGCCTGGCTGCCATAATTTGAACCATTGTAGTTTCCGGGTTAAGCACAAGGGTAGCCCCATGTAGAGCGCATTACAGTAGTTCAGATGTGAGGTTACCAGCACGTGTAACACAGTTTCCAGATCCCTCACATCCAGGAAAGGGCTGATAACAAGCACTCCTGACAGTCGCATTCTAGTCATGTGAAGCGAAGAGTCCAGGAGTACCCCCTAGACTGCGAATAGAGTCCTTCGAGGAGAGTGTGACTCCATCGAGGACTGGAGATTGTATTCCCAAACCAGGTTTCGGGCCTGTGACTGTAAGTACCTCCGTTTTGTCTGGATTGAGCTACAATTTGTTTTCCCTCATCCAATCCATTATCGCCACAAGACAGTCATTGAGAGGAGAGACGCTATCTGAGGTCTGAGCAGACGATCTGGTCATGAAGAGGTATTCTGAGTGTCATCAGTGTACTGAAGACACTGAGCTCCATGCCTCCAAATGATCTCACCCAGCGGCTTCATATTCCACTATCTAACAGCTGTTATGGTCAGGAAGTTCTTCCTAATATTTAGATGGACTCTCATTTCCTGTAGCTTGAATCCATTGCTCTGTATGCTAGTCTCTGGGGCAGCAGAAAACAAGCTTTCTTCATCTTCAATATGACATCCTTTCAAATATTTAAACATGACTATAATGTCACCTCTTAACCTTCTCTTCCCCAGGGTAAACATACCTAGCACCATAAGCCACTCCTCATAGGTCTTGGCTTACAGAGCTTTCACCATTTTGGCCGCCCTCCTCTGGATACATTACAGCTTGTCAATGTCCCTCTTGAACTGTGGTGCCTAGAACTGGACATAACTTTCCAGGTGAGGTCTGACCAAAGCAGAATATTTCTCTTGATCTAAACACTATATTCCTATTGATGCAAAATAGAATCACATTAGCTTTTTTTAGCTGCCACATCACACTGGTGGCCCATATTTAGCTTGTGGTCTACTAAGACTCCTAGATCCTTTTCATGTGTACTGTTGTCAAACCAGGCATGACCCATCCTATCTATGTTCATTTTATTTTTACAGCTTAAGTGTAGTACCTTACATTTCTCTCTGCTGAAATTCATTCTATTAGTTTTGACACAGCTGTCTAATCCAGTAAGCCAAGTTTGAACTCTAACCCTGCCCTCTGGGATGTTAGCCACCCCTCCTAATTTGGTGTTATCTGCAAATTTCATAATCATACACGCTATTCTATCAATCAAGTCACTGACAAAGATGTTGACTAATATTGGCCCCAGGACACTTCTGTCCAGGATGAGAAGGAGCCATTACTGAGTACCATTTGTGTTCAGTTGGTTAACCAATTACAAATCCACCTAACAGTCATACTGTCTAGCTCATTAGCCTTTTTGCAACCATATCAGGGGGGACCTTGTCAAAAGCCTCCATAAGGATTGTGCACAGATAGCTCACAGATTTGGTTCAGATCTCAAAACTGATGCCTCCAAAAGTGGCCCACAAGCCTGGAATGATTCAGAACCAACAATTTGAGTACCAAAGTTAAGATCAGATTTAGAAATATAAGTTATTTGTGTTTCCCTCATGACCTGATCTGTCAGCCTCAAGTGTGTGGCAAATGATGCACATCCCCTAACCATCAAGGCCACTGACCACACTAATGTAATCCAACCAGAAACCTCTTCAGGCTCCAGAAAATGGTCTATATTTTCCAGACAAAAATATCTTCTCTTTACTGTCAGCTTTCCAGCATTTTTCTGCCCACACTTGCAAAGTAGATTGGAAAGGGAGAATAGAAAAAAAAATTTTTTTAAAGATGTGTGGCTTCATTACTTTACATTTACCATCTATTGTTTTGACGCTCTTTATTTAAAATTAAGCTGTGCATTTGTTATGTATCACTGGAATATTATTATAGTTAACCCACTTAACTTTCAGGTAGATGAGAATGGCTTACAGCACTAGTGGACAGGCTAGGTCTTCTGCCCATTGTATTTTCAGCCACTCCCCTCAATCTTTCTGGCCACATTAGCTCATTTTCCCATCCCAGAAGGGACTAGAAAACAGTTACAGGGAGGGGCTAATTAATACAAAATATGCAAAGCTTTCACTTCCTTTAAAACAGAGGATCATGTTCTTGAAGAATGGTGAGAGTCTCTGTTTGGGTTTTCAACATTAGGGCACTCAGAGAAATCTGGAGAATCCTGCAGTGGGGGCCCATTGCAACCCATGGGTTGAAACTCATGGGTTACACAGTTCCTTATAGAGAACCTCTGGACAGTCTCTCACCTGGGTGTTAACCAGACTAAGGAAATCCCAAATACTGGGGACTATAAAGTATATGTATTCAGTTTTTAAAAATGCACACACATCTAAATTTCTTGATTTAAGTGACCAATCAAGGTGCCTTGCTTAGGATTCCCCCCTATCTTCAGTTTTTCTGTTGAAACCGCAGTGCAGAAGTTGAAAGATGAGCTATCTAGGCTGCCTTCCCTTGTAATCAATAAAGATGCCTGTTCCAACATTTTAATGGCATTGCTTATAACAGAAAAGAGGTGACATTATTCAATGTGACACAGTATGATTTTTTTTTCAAATAAATATCCAAAGGCTGATACTGTTTTTCATGGAGAACTGGTATGATTAGTGAATAAAAAATTAGCTTTGCACATTAGAGACATGAGTTCAAGTATAAATTGTTGTTGCTGTTTTTGCTGCTGCTGCTGCTCATGCTGTTGCTGCCTATCAGTATGCAGGACACTTATATAAGAGGAAGGTACTTGCACAGGAAATATACCATGTATCATGATGGAACTTAGAACCCCAAAATTTAGAGCCTAAGTGAATAAACTAATTAATAAATTATCTGGTAGCTCAACGTTTGGGTAACAAGCACAGGAATGCTGTGCAGGTAGCAGGCTCATAGAAAGCTCTGTTTTCACTTTGTTTAGGTTAAACCAAAGTATTACCTACTTACAAATAGGAACTAATAGTAGCTGAATTACCACTTACTGTTAGTATACTCAATACACGCACCCTACACACTGTATATGGGGGTTTCCATATTTACATATGTAGAGCCAGGAATGATCTTAAGAGGGTCACAACAATCTTTGAATACCAGGAAAAATTCCCAAGGGAAGGGTACATAGACTCGAAGGACCCAAGTGATACCAAGATGAAAGCTAAATGGGTTTGCTTATTGCTCCATCTTCTCCCCAGGTTTTCTAAATATCCTCTTGCACTAGAAACAAAGAAGATATCATTGCACTAAGAAGAGTAAGACCATATTTCCTACTTACCACCTGCCATGTTCCCAGCCAGCTTCCCTATCCATCAATTTTGGAGTTGATCTAAATCAAACTCGTTTTTTGTTTTTTTTGTTTTGTTTTGTTTTTTGTTTAAAAATCTGGCTAAAGCCATCAGTCATTCTGGAATTCCATTGTTGATTCCCTGTGAAGACCATAAAGTCTTTGTTATATTACAAGATAGCACCTAGCACCCTTCAAGGCTAGGATAGCAGATGTAAATTTCAGTCCCAGCTCTAGCCTCCTGTGTGCACAGAGAGCTTCTTCCACTCACTGTGTTGCCCTCAGATGCCATCTCAGCTTTCCATGGCATCCTCTTTAGGACAGGTTAATCCTTCTACAACCTTAGGTTTTCGCTCTTGAATTTCCATACCTCTGTTTCAGTTAGCTTTTCGTGGTTTTTTGTTTGAATTGCTATCATGTATTTGGTTGCACGCTTGCATATTTCTAAATAAAAATATTCTTATATTCAAACTTGAGGTCCTCCAGCAGTTAGTACTGGTATAAACAGATGCAAACAATCCTTAAGTTACCCAGCCTTTTGTGAACCTCCTTGAGCTAAGCAATTCCCCCAACATTTAAGGAGACACTGACAGAGTTAATGTGGATTGCTACCTTTTTTGGGTAATGGGGATCACTACCACTTCCCTTTTTTGAGTAACATTGCTTATAAAGTAGCACACACAAAAGGAATGAAACTTTTTTTCCCATATGAAGGAAAAAACTGACACCCAAGAAAAAGTCAATTGGAGGTCATAGGCTCCTAGCGTGGTCCCAAAACATTTTGTTTTCTGATACAAAGCATCAAATTGTGCTCCATCCTAAAAACAAGATGCTTAGAACACAATCTAGACAAGTTATTTTAACACATAAAGCAGGAAATCCTACAAACACATCTATAGCCAACAGACAATAGCAAAGTAATAAGAAACAAAGTATCTCTACTGGCAGACTTTCTGCCCTTTCATAATACTCACAGACATTTCAATCTGCCAAATGGTAGGGCAGATGTGCAACCACTGGCATCACTAGGAAGGTGTGGTGGTGTGGCCCGCACCATGTTACACCCTGGGAGGGGTAACACCTCTTGTAGGGGAGGGAGTAGATGTCCACACCCAGCCTTGCTTCTCTGTGGTCTGCTTGTGAGGAGAAGGAGCAGCAGCAGCAGCCCCTGAAGCATCCTCAGGGCTACCCAGTTATCCATCCTCACCCCCACCTGTCTCCAGCTCTTGCTCAAGGAAGCAGCAGCAGTGAAAAGAGGTGGTGAGTGTGCTGTCAATCCAAGGGTCCACGTGCTCCGAGCCCATGTGCCCCCATTGCAGCTCCTCCTCCACTATTGGCTGAGCAAGTCGGGTCTGCCTGTGAGCAATGGTGCCCACTGGCCTCCCCAGATGCTGCTCACTGCCCCCCCCTCATGAGACTGGGGCCCTAACTTAGCAACCAGGGCTTCAGCCCTCTGGACCTCTGGACAGAGCCCACGGCCCTTGACTCAGACAGCCCATCCATGGAGGGAAGGGGCCACCTGGAATGAGCAGGCCTTCCTCTCTCTTTTTCCTGCTGCCACTGGATTAGTCCTCCTCCTCCCCAGGAGGGTCCCTGCAAGAGGGGTGTGTGGAACCTCAATTGTGAGGGAAGCATCCAGGGTTCCCAGCTTGGGCCCAAGTATCTCCCTTGGGGCTGTCTGGAGAGGGGCTGGCTGTTCTGGCCTCCCCTTGGCCAGTAAGGATCCTGGTCTACTCATGGAAGACATGACTCCCCGGACCCCCTCCCAGACACTCCCCTGCCTACCCGGCTTGTGTCCTCTCTGCTCCTCCCCTCCTGGGCGGCTCCAGGCATGGAGAAGAGTTGAGTGTGGCCTTTTGGCCATGCACCCTGGCAGCCATGCCCCCCCCCACCAGATGACACTGGAAACCACAATCTGTTTTCAGAACTGCATAGCTCTTGGCTGTGTACCATCCATTCCTTCTTCACCTCTTGAATGCACACCAGCATACATGCACACATGATACAGAAGATGTAGAAGAGAAAGTGATTCCTAAAGCAGTGACCCAACATGTAAAGGTGCACTGTTCACACAGCCAAATGACAATGACAAATTAGACAAAAGGACACAGGTGCCCCTGTTCACCCAAAGTTAACAGTAGCCTTCCCTGATCTGATATGTTTTGGACTCCCAGCCAGCTTGGTCAGTGCTGAGAGATGTCATCCAAAACATATAAAGGGCCACAGTGGGGAAAGCTGATCTGTAGGATGCTGTGAATGCATATGTTGCCGGGCTCCTGAGTTAGAAAAACTCCTCTACGATGCTTGCTTCTCCATAGAAGCTAAGGACCCCTAGGACCTAAAGAGGAAATTCACTGCACGGAAAGAGGCTGTATCTATTCTTTCCCATTACTGATTGGAAGTAAGGTAGAAAATTGCTGTAGGGCCCAGAGACTGTATTACACCCACAGGCTATGTTTTCCTCATACCTGTTTTAGGTTGAATGGCCCTTCCCATTAAACTAAGTGCTATCTTTATAGGAAGCAGATTTTATAGCAGCTTTGTGCTAACTTGATCATTTCCCCCCTTTTTGTCTACAATCCAATTGCCCCAATTTGGCAAGGATGGTCACAATTAATCTTATGTTGTCCTACATTCCCAGCTGCTTTAAAAATGTCCCCGTTTCCCTGTCTTCCTCCCATTTCCCACTGCATCCTCAGTTTACTTTAGTTGCTGCAAACTTACTTCAAAGTGCAAAAAGTAGTTTGCACAGAGAGAGGAAGGGAAAGGAGGGGCGATATCTTGCCCTTCCCAGCAGGCTCAGACAAAATCAAGCTCCTCCAGTCTCTCTTAGCTTGTGCATTCTTCTTCACTAATACCTTTTTGCTATCTTGATTGAACTGTGATATTGCTTGGCCACACAATCTTTGGCTTTCTGCTGTGAGATTTTGGAGGGTGTGTGTCTATGAAACCCTCCTCTCCCACTCCTCTTCACTGCTTACCAAACATTCTGGGACTTTTGCTATTGTCCATCAAAAGGTGACTGTTGCAAGAACCTCCTTTTAAAGATGGCTTTCTTTCTTCCACAAAATCCAGCTTTCTCTTTGGTCTCTTTTGTAAACAGCCTGTTCTGGTCAGACTTTTCTTTTCTGCCATGGGGCTTCCATTACAATTTATGAGGCAACAGCAGTAGCATAGAAATTTGGAGTGGAGGGGGTGCAGAATAAAGTGAATCTTTTATAGAGAGAACCATGCACAAATGTTTGTCCCTCTTCCTTCCCCTCTTTTATGTTAGCAAAACTGCTCCCCTGGGTATAAATTAAAGTTCATCCAATAATTACACAACAGCAAGTGAATCTGAGGTTCTGGAAGAAGATGTTTCTCATTCTTTGTAGAGTTGTTGTGGGATTAAACAAGGTGAGGGAACCCAAACTTCATGATATAACATGAAACAAAGAAACCACCGAGCCCACCCTCCCTTCTGTCCCCTGCCTCTATTACCAAACTACATTTAGAGATTCTTTGCTCTTTTTAAGGCAAATAATGTCTTTTTGGCAGTGAGTCTACAACTTCCAGAAGGCCCCAGCCAGCATGGGATTCTGGGTGTTGTCAAAACTGGATTGTCAATGTGTAACTGTAACAAATGCTCCAGAGCCCTCAGTGGCAAGCCCCCCATCCCATCCCACCCTACTCCAGCTGATGTTGCACAGACATGCACAGTCTGGTGGCACAGTGGTTAAATGCCTGTACTGCAGCCACTCACTCAAAACCATAAGGTTGCGAGTTCAATACCAGCAAAAGGGCCCAAGATTGACTCAGGCTTGCATCCTTCCGAGGTGGCTAAAATGAGTACCCAGATTGTTGGAGGCAGGTAGCTTTCAGTTGTAAACTGCTTAGATCCCGCTTAGGCAGTATGAAGCGGTATATAAATGAAGCTGTTTGTATTGTATTGTGATCTTGGCTGCATCAGCACTGCAGGAATAATGCAGTTTGACACCGCTTTAACTTTCATGGCTCAATGCTGTGGAATTCTGACATTTGCAGTTTTGTGAGACATTTAGCCTTTCTCTGTCAGACAGCTCTGGTTTCACAGCCAGCTACAGATCCCAGAATTCCATAGTATTGAGCCATGGCTGTTAAAGTGGTGTCAAACATATACATATGAAATATTTTCAAGCCATAGATGCTTGAACCCATGGATAAAGAATTTGTGGATAAGGTGGACTGACTCTGGCTAATCACACAGAGGAAGGAAATATCTAGCTTGACACAGGAAGGAGTCAATTAATAAGCTGACAATGTGCTAACAGCAAATTTTCAAAGAATCTTGCACGGAGACAAAATCCGTCACAATCAGGAATTAGGAATTTGTAATCCACTAAATATAATTGAACAGCTCCTATGCATTCCATTTCCTTTGTTTCTGCTAACCAGGGCTGATGGAAGCTGCAGCCCAAACACAGCTGGATCTTGACCACAGTCTTACACACATTAAAAATGGGAGGTCTTGCAGTGTTTCACTTTTGTAGACTAGAGCTCATATCATCAGAACAAAAGCTTCTTGAATAAAGGCTAATAAAAATAGAAAATCTTTTAAATCAATTATTCTGGAAAAAGCATAGTCATACTTGTCACATTTGCTGCTTGTATTTTAATAAGGGGGAAAAGTTCTTAATTTTTAATAAATAAATAAATTGTCATGTTGTCTGAATTTCAATTTGACATTTTAATCAAAATGAATCAGGTTCTAGGAGCTGCTGAGTCTAGTGCAGGTTTTCATGAATGATTATAATATCAGTCTTTACTGCCTTATAATAACTAGAAATGTAGTTGTCAGTGAAAAGCTCCATTAAATGTCAGAAGTTCAAACAAAGTAGCATCCTCTAATTTTAATAGCTTTTAACATTCAGGCACTTGAGGCCATCTCTTTTTTTGTTCCATTTGATAACACCAGCAGAAAATTAATCTCATAAGTGTTGGACCAAAATCATCATCTTAGACTTCGGCTTTTGTTACTGGAACTATCAGTCTTTCTTGACTATCATCCCTCACAGTTTTACCTTCTAGATATACTTTACTCACCTCTGTCTGCCCTTTTAACAAGGCCAAGTAACAATGCTATACGTCCAATGGTCCAGGAATTGTTCCAGCACTAGATCTACATCAGATCTTCACACAAGGCAGAGTTGGGGAATCTTTGGCCCTCAACATCTCTTGGAATCCATTGGCCATGCTGGGTGAGTGGAGCAGATCATGAAACCTGCAAGTGAAAATGTCTGGAGTTTCCTCATATCACAAATAAGAAATGTGTGGGAAGAAACCAAGATCCAAGTTATGTTACTGTAATGTCTGAACTATTTGACATTGGGAATGGAAATAAAAAGGTGAGACTTGGGAACATCATTTGAACTAGAGCTACATTTATTAAATTTTACATGGAAGATACAACTGTATTTGCAATGTAAAAATCCAACAGTTTGTGAACTCTCATAGGCAGCCCATCCAGATCTTTGAGAGAAGTGGGTTGTTACCACCCTTTCTAAGAGCTATAACTTTTCAGGTGAGTACCCTGGTTCCCCAAAAATAAGACATCCTCAAAAAATAAGACCTAATAGAGGTTTTGCTGAACTGCTAAATATAAGGCCTAGCAAAGTTTGTGTATGTGTGTGTGTGTATGTGAATACACATTATATAATAATTATTATTTTTTTGGTTCAACAATAAATGTGAATTCTTCTTTATGGAAAAATAACACATTCCCTGAAAATAAGACCTACCGCATCTTTGGGAGCAAAAATTAATATAAGACACTGTCTTATTTTCAGGGAAACACGGTAGGAGTCTATCTCCCTGAGTGGATGACCGAAGGGTGCCTATCTGGCCTACAGTTCCCACAGTCGTAAGTGATGCATATCCTGTCTATGGGTCTCATAGTAGTAAGTGGAAAGCTTTGACATTTATTACCCTACAGGTGCCTTATGATTCTCAACAACCCTGTTCATTATATTTAACACACAAACTACATTAACCTTATCTATGGTTCCATTCAGCTACTGAAAAGTTGGGGTCCCAGTCATCAGTGCAGAAAAACTTTTCACTCCAATCAGGTTGGCAACCAGATGAAAAACAATCCAATTGAAACATAATGATGCAGGTTTGCTATGATCTCAAAAACAGCCTTCAGGGCACATGCAGCCATTATACCTTTGGTATAGGATTTCATGAGAGCCAATGTGGAACAGTGTTTAAGAGTTGGACTACAACTCTGGAGACCAGGGTTCAAATCCCATCTTGGCCATGAAACCACTGAGTTTGGCCAAGTCACGTGGTCTCAGCTTTAGGGGAAAGCAATGGCAAACCCCCTCTGAACAAATCTTGCCAAGAAAACCCCATGATAGGTTTGCTTTAAGGTCACCATAACTCTGAAATGACTGGAAGGCACACAACAACAACAACAACAACAACAACAACAACAACATAGAATTTCATAGAGATCCAGCCTGGTGCAATGGTTTGAGCATTTCAAATGACTCTGGAGACCAGAGTTTGAGTCTCTGCTCAGCCATGGAAACCCATTTGATGTGCCACTATGGAATAATGAGACCAGACAAGGAAGATGGGTTAAACAAGGACAACTTTATTGACCTATTTATTAAAACTTGTAAATCTTGGAAGATAACATAAGAGAGAGACCTGATGCTGCTGGGGCCTAAAAGGCCTTCACTGAAGTGCAGGCACCTGCTCTGGCCAGCTAAACCAGGCAAACCAGGTGAGAGAGGGTAGGTAGCAGGCTTAGAGTCAGCTCAGCACCTTAAAGGAGGAAGTCGGGTGCTCTGAAGCCACTAGCAATGGGAGCCCTGGGCTAGGTGAATTACCACAATGGAAAAAAGGTAAGGCACTAATGTCTCCTTGAGCTGTTCTCTCTCTGCACACTGCTGGAGAAAAAGAAGGACACATGTGGGGATGGGGTCACCTTAAGTTGCCTTTGACCCTGCCCCCTATGTGTCATCACAGAGCTATGCTATGCCTGCTGAACTTCTGGCCTCATATCATTGGGCCATCAAATGTTGGGTCCCTCCCTGTCATCTCTGCCAATTTCCAGGGACCCTCATACTCCCAGCCCAAGAAAACTCTGTGATAGATCCACCTTTAGGTTGCCAAAAGTCAGAAACAATCTGAAGGTACACAACCACACAACAACAACAACAACAACAACAACAACTAAGATTTCATGGACAGCATAATAAATATATTAAGTTTTTAATATACTACAAATCTCTTTGGTGTTAATTTTCAAAAACATCTTGGATTACCCTTCACCAAGCCAGAAATCTCTAAATGTACAACCTCTACTCTCTCCAACCAGTACTACCATTGGCCTTGGCCCATTAAGATGTAGTGGTTAGAGTACTGGACTAGGACTTGTGGGATCCATGTTCTAGTCCCCACCACTCCACAAAACTCCCTGAGTGACTTTTGGATTTCTCTCAGGCTGATCTACTTTATAGGATGGCTGAGAAAATAAAGCCAGGAGGCATGGAACTATGTATGCTACCATTAGTTCACTGGAGGAAATGAAGAATGTAAATAAATAAATTTGTATGTGTGTGACTTCAAGACACCTATCAACCTGTGTCCTTCAAGACACCTATCAACCCCATGAATTTCAGAAGATTTTCTTAACAAGGAATACTCAGAGGTGGTTCTGCAAGTTCCTTTCTCTGAAATACAGCCCTCAGAACCTGGGTATTCATTGATGGTCTCCCATCCAAGTACTAACCAATTGATCTTGTTCAGCTTCCAAGATCAGACAGGATCTGGTGCCTTTAGAGTATCTAGGCCATCCTTGCATAAATATATCCAAACATCTGGAGAACACTAAGCTGGAGAAGACTGTCTTAAGCCTGTCTCTAAGCAATGTTGAAATTCAGGCTTTAGAATACGTCCAGAAAAATGTCATCCTGTGAACTAACAACCCTTCAAAATTCCTGTCTAATATCTGTAAATATAGATGTAATATTTGTAAAATAAATAAATAAAAATAAAAGCTCTCTAAGGTAAAAAAAAAAAAATCCTGTCTACATGGCAACATTTGCCATTCCTGATTAATGCAAGGGATCATCACAGAAAGAAGAGCAACCAGTGTGGGATTTGATTGTTTGTTGGAGAAAAAGCAATCATTTTCAGTAAAACATTTTGCACACCAAAAGTTACAGAATTTTTTTTAACTGAGATAGGAGTTCAAGCAATAGAATAAAATGAAATAGGATGAAGGTCCCTTTGTAAGGCCTTTGCAACAGCTCTCCTGCAACAGGACTAGAGGCAAGGGAAGTTCCTTTTTTGGCAGCTCTTTCCAGAATCCACCGTAGACACTGTGTGGATTCAGGAAGTTGTCCAAAAATGAACTTTCTCAAGCTTTGAACAGCACATGATCAATTCATTTGAAATGTCAGCATTGCCACTCTAAAATGAATGGCTTGTTTCAGGCAGATATCAACTACATCAATTGCATTCCAATTAAGAAGTATCTCATTTATCTTCCATTTTTCCCATTGAAAAGATTGGTGTGCAGTGAGCAGAAAGTTTGGGGTGAGGAAATGGTCACCTTTTTAAAAAGAAATGCTCATTTGTGTGAATGTAGTGTAGTGCCAAAATGAATGCAAAACAGACTTTTAAAATCAACATTCATAATCTATGTTGTTGTGTTTACAATCCATAGTCCTATTCAGATGTTGTTTTTAGTGCAACCATTCAAATAATCTCACTAATACACTCCAGTGTCATTGTTCACACTATTTTTTTTTTAATTGGAACTGCAGCCACCTCAGTTTCGTTAGTGCAGAGAGGTGGGACATAAATTATTATTATTATTATTATTATTATTATTATTATTAATTTTCTAGGTGCATCTCTGAGAGTTCTGTTGCTCACACATGCTCACACAGGACTCGAATAAAGGTGGAGTCGATGATGCGGATATATTCAAAGTATGTTCAAGGCAACCTCTATGTTTTGTTTTCATCTTTTTTTTTCTTTCCCACAATACTGTCTTTTTTCATGGTGTTATGTTGCATTCACCCTGCTCTTTTTGTATCTTGAGTTGCTTACCAATTTCATTGTTTAAAGAGAAGGAAAGTTCAGGAATGTGTATAAAAATCAACATGTGGCCAAGCTTTGCAAGTAGAAACAGCATCTTGTCATTTCAGCTTGGGACATGATCATATGTAACTGGAAGCAAAATTAGTGTGTTAGTCGTAACAAAAAAATGTTTTGTAGCAGTTTTAGTCTGCTGCAGCAAAACCAATAAACTACCCAGTGGCACCCTGCAGAAGGTAGAAAGTATCAAAAAACTAATAAATTCAGTATGAGAGAAGCTTTTATGGATTTCATGAAAATGACTTCATTAGATAAACAGAAGCATTATTCTCATTTGGCAAGAACATGGGAGTGGGGTTGAATTGTAAACAGTGATGGCATAAATAAATGAAATGGAGAAAGCACAGACAGTGATGATTACTTTAACAGTGACCATTAATGAAGCAATAGTCCCTCATTAACACAGGCATTTTTGCACTGATTAATTGAACAATGTATGCAGTGTGATAATACATCTTTGTATATATTCAAGCCACAGCAAACAGAACTAAATTTCTTGATCAATTTTATCAATCTGTTTTGTATTGAAACCATTGCTTTGGTCAAGAATGGTCACCTTGAAATCATTGACAAAGCTTCCTGGGAGAATGAAGTGTTCCTTTACCAGATTTGAATACTGCCATTTCTCATGACCTTTTATTCCTTTAAATATAGACCATCCTCCATGTTCTATGTAAAATGAATTTCGGGCAATTGATGGCACATATCACACGTGAAGAAGAGCAGGTGTATTTATCCCTGATGTTGTCAATAACAGTAATTTCTCCCATAATACTGTTTCTACAGTGGATTTGAGGTTAGTATTAGCATTTGGTATGCCACTAGGTCTTGGTTCCCAGGTCTCTGTCCCTGTTATAGCAAAAGCCTCCCAACTCAAGTCCCTACAGCCAAAGAACCCAGATTATGTAACCAACACACCAAACAAGAGGGTTCAGTCAAAAACTATAAATGAACAGGATAGTTACATTTCCCAATATAAAAAGACCACTATGTAGCCAAATAATTAAACTAGGGAACAGAAAAGCCAGTGTAATTTCTAAAAGGGTAGCAATACCCTACTGAGAAATGTGCAAAGTGCTAAAAATAATTAAAATCAAATAGTATTATAATAGTAAAAATTCCAAAACTCAAGACCAGATGCATTTCGACTACAGTCTTCCTCAGTGGCCTATAAGTATGCAATATATATAAAAATATATACTGTAAATCAAATACTCAGCTAACACGATGTGACTCTGTTAAATTCAAAGGTAATAATTTGCTTCCCCTGCTCCCAGAGTCTTAGCAGTTATTAAAAGAATTATTAAAATACAAGGGAGAGGTAGTTGGGGCAGTTTGGAATGATTAAATACATTCAACATTATTAGCAAGCAATGGTGACCCTATTCATTTGTGTTCCTTGAAGTCATGTCTGGCTTATGGCAACACTAGCACAGGCTTTTCTTGGCAGAATTTGTTCAGAGGGGGGTTGTCCTTGCCTTCCCCTGAGGCTGAGAGGATGTGAGTTGCCCAAGATGACCCAGTGGGTTTCATGGTTGAGTGTTGGTTTTTTACATACAGAGCCTTTACCACCATCCCCACCTAACAATCGCCTGGGCTTTCAAACCAACCCATGATTACTTCCACTTAGCAATACGTCATTACGATTAATCTTTGTACAAAGCATTGCAGATGTGAATTGATGGTAGCACAGTATTGCCTTGCTGGAGCTGCCAGCAAACTGACTAAAACCATCAAACTACTGAAAATAATTCTGATGACAATATTAGTAATAACATGATTTGGGGAAGACTGCAGGATAGGATTTGACTGGACACTAACAGAAACTGATACTGAAGGGGAAAGGCAACTTTACTTGGGCATGAGTAACAATGGGTGCTTAAGTAAACGCCATTAAACACAGTGGATTTTACATCTGAGAAAATGTGCATGGTAATGTTGCAAGTGAAGTAAATAAAATACAAGTACTCATATGGAACTATGTTCAGGAAGCAAAATTGTAAATATTATTCCTGTATGTACTGGTTGATGTAGGGAAAGTATTTTCATATAATCAAAGCATCCTAATAAATGGGAACAATTATTGTTAATATTTTTATGCTTCCCCTCCTCAAGGAGCTCAGAGCTGTATAAATTTTATTTCATTTTATTTCTGTGGATGGTTTTCTTAATGTAACTCTATCAAAAAGACACACACTCCCTCGGGGCAGCTTATAGACTAATGTTGTGCAGCCAGCTTTAAAAAATCTTTAAGCAAAAGATAAATAAAAAGTAATATAGAGAATAAGGGTTGAAAACCTCAGCCCATTGGCTGTTCCTGTGCCTTCAGGATCCACTGCCAAGGAAGACAGTGCTCTGCCATTGAATTTCAATAGTGAGCCAGTAAAACAAACTGCATTCTGATGCTCAAACAAGGTAGTTAGGGAATGGGCAGTTTGTTTTACAGAACTGTGCTTCCCAAAGCCTCTGGGACAAACAATTTTAATGTAAAAGAAGATGCCTGCTCCCAAGTTTTGATAACCTGGAAAGAAATTTCCCTACTACTGGTTCATGCAAATACTGCCAAATTTTGATGGCATGCAATCATGGAAGAGTGTAGCCTGTGGTGGGATCTAAGGGAGCAAAACTGGCCTTTAGACCCACTGAAAGAAATCCATCCATGATACAAAAGCTGCATTTAAAAAATCCAGAAGCTGCATTTAAAAAAAAAAAATCAGTCGGAGTAGAAATTCTTATTTGTTGTTTACTGCCATCAAGTCAACTTCAACGTATGGTGACCCAAATGAATGAGAGATCTCCAAGTATCATCAACAGCAGTGCTCAGGTCTTTCAGACTCAGGGCTGTGGTTTCCTCAGTTGAGTCTATTCATCTGGAATGAGATTTTCCTTTTTTCTAAATGCCTCCTACCTTACCAAGCATTATTGTCTTTTCTACTAAGCCATGTCTTCTTATGATATGGCCAAGTAAAATAGTCTCAGTTTAGTCACCTTGGCTTCTAGGGTGAGTTGAGGTCTGATTTACTCTAGGACCCATTCATTTGTGTTTTTAGTAGTCCACGGTATCTACATAACTTTTCTCTAGCACCACATTTGAAATGCTTTTTCTTCCTATCAGCTTTCTTCACTGACCATCTTTCACAACCATGCAAAGAAATCAAAGAGCTATAATTATGTCCTGTGAAAGGGCCCTTGGCTACAAGTCACTTAAGTTTCACCTGAGAATGTCTACCTAGATAGTCAGCTTCGTGACTTGATCAGCTAGCGAGTTTTCTTAAATTACAATTTTGAACATGGGAGAGAGAAAAACTAACAACTTTGTCCATCCTCTAGGAAAGGATGCAAATTTTGTTTCAGTTCATTCTGTATTCAAATTCTCAATGTTTACAAAACCTGCATGCGTGTGAGAGAAAGTGAAGATGATTTGTCTGTCCCTAACCAAATCTAATCAGATCCAAAAAAACCTGACCAATTTGATTTTTCCAGTTTCTCAGTTGTGCTAGACCCAAACCTTTTAATATTGCTAGAATCCTATAGGACCTTTTACATAATGCAAGTGTGCACACCTAGTTAAGTAGCATAGGTGCTAAGAAATTGCAAAGATGTCTAACAGGATACCAGCAAGAGTATCTGAAGAACATTGGTGCCCAATGGGTATAAGTCTTGTTGATCCAATTGGACACCAGGTAGCAATACACACTAGGCACTTTGCTAGCTCTGCCACAAAACAACATAACAAAAATCCTTATTCGATAGTGATGTTACACAACAGCACAATTCTAATTCCCGCAGACACGTCCACTTATGAAGACAGAACACCCAACTGGATTCTGGCCAACATTTTTATAGTGATGCTTGCCAGATTCACTTCATTTAGCAAAACTGGCTCTTTCGCTTTTGAATTATCAGAGTGGTCTCTCATCTACTTGATTATTCATTCAACCATATATATAAATATTTTTTAAAAACCTCTCTTTCCATTATTTCCACAGATATACATGCTTCTGTGGTCACTACTACAGCTTTTAAATCAATTGGTTTCACGAGCCCTCCCTTATGTGAAGGTTGCTAGGCACAGCTAGTGAAGAACCAAAGAAGAAATTTATGTCATAATATTTTATTTGTTTTTTCCAAGACTATACTTTATCTTTAACCCCTTGCATAGCTCTTTCCCTCCCCAGCTGTGTCCTGTCCCCTAACCATCATAGGAATTTGGCTTCAAAAAAAGTCTTGTTTCTATAAATGAGACCTTTCACCCTAAGATGGGTAGGGAGACATGGTGCCTACCAGATGTTTTGGATTACCGTTCTCATAATTCAGGCCATTGTCTAGGGATTATTGGGGTTGAAATTTCAAAATCTGGAAGGCATCAGGTTGCTTACCCCTGCTCTTAGCAGGACAATGTTGGAGCTTCCCCACTATGTAGATTTCTTTCTCATTCTCTTGCCATGTTTATGTCCCAAAGTTTTTCCTCCCAATTGCTAACATTTGAGTAATCATTTGTAAATAAGCCACTGCAGTCATTGGCCAGAATCCTTTTAGTGACATATGATGGCATAAGTTGCAGTACCCATGCGAAGAGAGTTTTGTGGACAATGTGTGACTGTCTAATCCTGACTGACTGATATCAGCATAAGGGGGATTTTGCATTCAGAATTGTTGCCTGTGTGGTAGCACAATCAAGCACAAAAGTAGCTTGTGAATGTGCACTGCAGTTGTGATACACAATGTTCAGCCATGTGCATCAACCATTTAGCTATGTACATTGTGCTGCATTGGTATTCCATATGGAGATTGCATAATACAAGTATAATGTAATGCCATCAACAGATATTTACACTATGCTGAAGTGACAGAGGCTCTCAGCCCACTAAGGCTGCATTTATACTGCAGAACTAATGTAGTTTGACACCACTTTAACAGCGATGAATCAATACTATGGAATTCTGGGATTTGTAATTCTGTGCAACACTTTGCCTTCTCTGTCAGAGAACTCTGGTGCCATAACAAACTACAAATCCCAAAATTCCATATGGTGGTGTCATGACAGTTAAAAGGGTATCAAACCGCATTCTTTGTATAATGGAACAACAGCCTGAGTGATAAAATTGGGCTTTATCTCCCTCTTTTTGTGTCATTTATATGTAATTGCCACTCCCCTCTGGTCCTAACAGCAGGGAGGGGCACATTATCCCCTTGTGGGCTACCAATATGCACAATATCTTCACTAAATGTCTTTAGTGTCAACAGCATTGAAATCATCAGCTACAGTAGTGGCTTTAATAGAAGCATGATCTGTAGCAATGAATACTCATAGGTTATAAGGTTTTTCCCCTCTATTCCATCGGAAGCATTGCCTGCTGACCTCTGCAGGCAAGACCTCTGTTGAAAACACAGGAGCATCAGTTGACAACCCTAGAAACTGGTGTCCATTAAAGAATGAGAAGGTGAATCTAAAGTATTTAAATGAGCCCAGGATGTGTGCTTTTGACATCATGACTTGTAGAATTAAAGTCATGGCATATAAACATACTAATGCCTGACAGCAGGCTTTATGGAGAGGTTTGTTAGTATGTATACCAGGTTTCCCAAATCTGATATGATCCAGACGGATGAGAACACAACTACCACCAATAGCTGGGCTGATGAATTCTGATGGAAGATGTAATCTAAGAGATCTGGAAGACTACAAACCTCAAATATAAACACATGCACATCTAAAGTGAAGAGACTTTGATTTTCATTTTCTGGATATCTGATTCAATAGCATCTCAGTCCAATAGACAGGCAAACTGAATGGCTGTGCGCTGCTCACTGAGAACACAATCAACAATTCTGCTAAGAGGCTCCTAAGTGCTTGTTATCCACATACAAAGCTGCTTGATTTTAGATTTTCATTCCCAGCTCTCTAGATCAGCCTTCACCACAAGCCTGGGGAGTAAACATTAACATCAAGATATATTTTTAGTTCTTATCCAGGATAAACACCACATAAAACTAAGTTTATCTGGATGTTTTAATGCTACTGTCCCACCATAAATAAGCATTCTAGGTTCAGTTACCTCTATGGACAATATTATGGGAAGATGAACAAGCTAGAAAAGTTACTGTTTTGGACTACAGCAGTAGGCATGTTGGCTGGGGGAGTCTGGAAGTTATAGTTCAAAAAAGTAACGATGCCAAGCTCTCCAAAATGAAAGTTGTATAAAGACAGCAAAGAGAGCTTGTAAGGTTACTTTTCATAAAAGGTACTTTCACTGCATCAGAGGAAGTGATTGTCAGATACAGAAAAGGATGCCAATCAAAATCATAATGAAATACTAATTTTAAAAAAAAAATGAATGGCCCTTCTAAGTAAATTGTTTTTCTTTTTCCAGCTGTGCAGCATTGCCTGAAAGCCAAATGCTTTTGATTTCTGCTGAGGCATGAAAAAGCACAGAATTTACTGAATGAATTTGCTTGACTCTGCTGCATTTTTCAATCACCTGACACAAGCCTTTTCTGTAGCAGGGGTTTGGATCATTAACAGATCCAAAATAAAAACACACAGCCTGCTCCAGGTTCTTGCAGATGCTAGTGGAGCTTGGAAAGCCACTTTTCTGATAATGAATATAACCAGGGGTCAAAACTGTCCATACCTGTGCAGTGGTAAGAAAAAGTTCTGGCATCCAGAATATCATCAGCTACTGCTATCATGAATGGCTTTAGCATGTCATTATATTAATTTTTCCTCAATGTAACTTTCAAAGCTCTCATGACAGTTTTTGCATAACCTGCATCTCTATTTTATTTTCATTAATTACACAAATATTTTACCCTTATTTCAGTGTGCTGATTCCCATTTTAATCCTCAGACAGCCCTGTAAGATTGGTCATGGTAAGAGAGTGACTGGACTAAGGTTAGAATTAGAATCCATATCCTCTAAGTTTCAGGGTGCAGGTACACTGTAAAAATAATGCAATTTGGCTCCATCCTTCAGAATCCTGGGATGTGTCATTTTGTGAGGCACCAGAACTCTTTGGCATAGAAGGCTAAAGATCTTGTCAAACTACATATCCCAGCATTCCATATGATAGAGATACAGCACTTAAAGTGGAATCAAATTGCATTATTATTTTTACAGTGTAGATGCACCCTTGGTCCAACCTCTAACCACTACACCATACTGACACTGTGATGAGTTGTCCTCCATACCTTCCAGAAGGGTTGACCCCTATGCCAAACTCAACAGGAAAAACTCACCAGAAACTACTAAAACAACTCCCTCGGTTTACTTTAGTATGTGCTTATGTACCTTCCCAAGTGCCAGAATTTTGATATTTGGCAAATTTGAGAGGCCCTAGATCATCATCATCATCATCATCATCATCATTTCTATTTTAAAAAGAGATAAGATTAGTCTGGTATGACTTGATTTTGAAGGCCCTTCCCTTTCTTCCCACCTAATGAACCTAAAAAGGTAGTGGAACAGAGAGAACAATATTGGGAGTAAACTGATAAACTGATGGATCTGATCTTCTAAATTCAAAACTTCTAATAGTAATGTGGTATATTTGTGAAATATGATGCTCCTTTTCTACATGTTCAGATTCAAACCCCAGTCTGAGACATAGTCCAATTTTTATCATTTTTGTCATGTATTTAGGACAAACATTTTGCCACCACTTAAGGCAGAAGCAACAGTGCCAATCAGGTTTAGTGGTTAGGATATTCGGGGGGGGGGGGGTGGATAGGTGGACAGAAGCTCATTCTTATCAGTTTACTTTCTTCCAGATTTGTTTTGGAAATAATGGAACTGAATAAAATGGAGTCCATTCAGATTAGTTCTCCAATCTCTCAAATAAATGCACACTTTTCTGTAAAAGTTTGGAAGGGTTATTCTTTTGGACTGCTATTCCCATAATCCCCAGATAACATGTCCATTAATGATTCTGAGAGCTGGAGCAGCTGTCTGAAGGTTTCTGGGAGTTTCAGGAACTTCCTTGCATAATACATTTCAAACATTTATTTTTAATACAATTACAGAGACTGTCAGGTTTAGTTTGATCATATATGCTCAGATCAATAGCATTCAGACTGGTTTCAAAAATATGAAATATATCTATATACATATAGATTCAAAATACAAATGGAACCTATAGATGGATAATTTATTCTGCCTTTTATTCATCATTTGGAAATGCTGTGTAGTGTATTTAGTGCTACCATTATTTTAATTTAATGTTGTCTTGAAAATGCAAAGACATTTGCATAGTGCACTGCTACTTGGAAATAATGCATTTTTCATGAAAACTGTTCTAAAGATAATGAAAGCATATTATATCCTTTGATATTTTATTTCATTTATATGTATTTCATACTTGGCAGTCACATTCATTTATCTTTTGGAGTTCACATTCATTTATTTTTTCCATAGCATCTCTTTGAACCTTTGTTTCACTTCAGTCAAAAACTGCAATCCATGGATGCAGTTTTGATGCAATATTTGATTTCTGCTGTTTTAATTTGTTTTCTTATGATGTTGTTAACTTGTTATTTTAACCTCTAGATTGTACGCCATAGGCAGGCTTTTTATATATTCTTGATTTTATTGGTTTTTGTACAGCGCCATGTACATTTATGGTACTTTATAAATAAAGATCATCATCATCATCATCATCATCATCATCATCTCAATAGATCTTGGTGTGATTGCAGGTAAAACCATGGTTACAAGGCACCATATTAATAGTTTTTTTGTGGGTTTTTAGGGCTTTGAGGCCATGTTCTAGAAGAATTTTTTCTTGATGTTGTGCCAGCAGCAGTGGCTGGTATCTTCATCTTTTCTGAAGATGCCAGCCACAGCTGTTGGTGAAACATCAGGGGGAAAAAACTCTTCTAGAACATGGCCTCATAGCCCAAAAAATCCACAAAAAACAATGGATGCCGGCCATGAAAGCATTTTACTTCACATTGAACCATATTAAGCTAATCTTGCTTTTAAAATGTTCCAGTTAACCTTGTCCTGGAAAACCCTGCAAACATCAGTCCTCCCATCTACATGCAGATAGGATGACATGCGTCATTCTATTCAAGCAACAACAGTGTTTGGTTACTGGCAAGTACTGTCATAAGTAAAACCACTATATTTGGATTCCCCATTCCCTCACTATTGTTAATGAACTTGTTGTCTCTGTAAAACTGCATTTTAATAGCTTTTTCAAGTGATCCTCAATGTGTGTTCCAAAATATCCTTTTGTTCCTCAGAAACCTTCCAAACTAATGGAAAACATAATAGGTCAGAAGCTTTCTAAACATATTAGGATTCTCTGAAGCATTCTCTGGAGATGCCAGCCACAGATGCCAGTGAACATGGCCACATAGCCTGAAAAACACACACACACACACACACACAAAACTATGGATGCCAGCCATGGGGATTGTTTTGAGTCAGGGATAGGAAAACTTCAGACTTGAGCATCTATTCTGTATTTTTATTACAACACTGAGACCCACTAGTCAAAACCTGATACAAAGTATGCACACTTAGAAGGAAATACCAAGCCCAGGAATTTATGGTGAGCTCCAGAAATTAACTAAGAGAGTTAATTGGGACTGTCCCTACCAAATCATGACAGTATGAGTGCTTGTGTTCTTTCACAGGCAAATCTACTTCTGGTTTTTCCCCAAAACTTTCTACATTTCAATAATATAATTTGAGATTCTGTTGCTGTTATTATTAAACAGCTGGGAAACAGAGAAACCCTTGCAGCTGTACTGCACATGTACCAGCAGACTTACATCTACAGTCTGCCCAGCTCCCTCAGTACATTTGGTACAACAATGTACCACAGTATATAAACAGCCTCTGTGGAATGGGTACCCTATCCCCACTCTTTCCTGAACTTGTAGTGTGGACAAATTTTTGTGCTTGGAATCTAAAAATTATATACCAGATCCAACATCAAAGCAAACTGAAAAGCAAACAAACAAACATCCACTAATTATTTAATTCTTGCTATTTATATTACATTTTCTCATAAACATAACTTTTACATAGCCTATCATATATACTAATACAGTTGGCCCTCCTTATACACGGATTTTTTTATCCACGGATTTGAGCATACACGGCTTGAAAATATTCCCCAAAAGTATAAATTCCAAATAGCAAACCTTGATTTTCCATTTTATATATGGGACACCATTTTGTTGTGCCATTATATTTAATTGGACTTGAGCATACATGGATTTTGTTATCCACGGAGGGTCCTGGAACCAAACCCCAGCATATAACAAGGGCCCACTGTACACTCTTTGCATGGAGGAAGAACATCACTGCCTTTCCTTCCCTTGACCTTGCCCTTGGCCTTGCCCCCATTGCCTCACAATGCATGAGGGCAGGGCATATTTCCATGAAATATGGAAATACTGAGAGAGAAAAATCTACCAAACAATCTACTAACAAGGAAGTAGCTTACAGTTGTAAACTGCTTAGACACTGCTTAGGTGGTATGAAGTGGTATATAAATAAAGCTGTTTCTTGTTTGTTTGAAATATGACCCCAGAGTTGATGAGACATGACAACAGGATGGTACAAAAATATCACTCATTATAATATAGCATGTTAAATTGGTTTGAGTGTTGGACTAGGACTTTGGAGACCAGGGTTTGAATCCCCACTCAACAATGGAAACCCACTGGATGACCTTGGGCAAATCATATTCTCTCACCTTCAGACAGGGCAAAGACAAACCCCATCTGAACAAATCTTGCCAACAAAAAAACACAACAGGTTTGCCTATGGGTCGTTATAAATTAGCAACTGTTTGAAAGCACAAGACAACAAGGTCTAAAATGCCTTGCCAGTGCATCTCAAAATGTACCTCAGAGCTCTGTGTGTGTTTCTGTGTCTCTATCTGCTGTCGCGTTGTCTGTCAATTTATGACCACCCCATGAATTTTTCATAATGGTTTCCTTAAGCAAGGAATTGCCTGTTCCTTCCTCTGAAATATAGCCTGCACCGCCTGGTATTCATTAGTGGTCTCTGATCCGAGTACTAACCAGGCTGACCCTGCTTAACTTCCACGATCAGAGAGGATCTGGTGCCTTTACAGTATTTACTGATGAATCCTCTGTACTACTTTGCAAATTCCAAGACAGGTAAGGCTTTTTCAGTTAGCAAATTGATAAGGAAAAGATTGTACGAAGGAAGAAAGTTTGACAAAAACATGGAAATAAGTAGGCTGAAGAGCATTTTATCCTAGTCAGTTCCTATCCACAAAAAATAAAGATATTATAGGGCAAAATAAATTCAGGGTATGTTTTCTGTACAAAAAGTAGGATAAGCCATCTCAGGAAGAAAGCAGGGACCTTACAAAGAATCAGACCAGCAGTTTGCCGGGATTTCAGGCATTTCCCAGCTCTTTCTGAAGATCAACCTGGGACCTTTTGAAAGCAAATAACATATTGCACCACTGAAAAATAGTCCTTCCCCATCTACAGTGGCCTTTAATGCAGTATGAAGTAAAGAAGAGGTAGATGCTTCAGTAAACAGGCAGAAGATCTAGGGGCATTCAAATCGAAAGAATCTGAAGAATGACAAGTGAAGAAGAAGAAGAGGTAGGAGGAGAGAACATGGTACAAAAAATGGTACCAAATAGTAACAAAACAAAACAAAAATGCTTTAATAGCAATATATTGTCATTTATTGCACAAAACCCCAGGAAACCCTTGTTTACCCAAATATCATGCCCTTGAAAAGCTGTACTTGTACAATGTTGTATGTTTGCTTTTTATTTTATTTCTTGTTTCACTCTTGGATATGTAGGACAATCTCATACACAGTGCCTGAATCAAATTCCAGTATCTCAGAAGCTCTTTAAGAAAGCTCAACTGAATGCAAGACAGAGAGAAATGAAGCAGGCAAATAAAAAAAAAATGAAAAGATCAAAAGCACTGATTTGAGTGATAGCTCTAAAGAGTATTTTCATCAAAACATATCAAATGGAACTGAGTGGGAAATTAAAGAGGGGGGTGCATGCAGGAAAAAAGAACCTCTCTCTTTGTGACAAGTTAGAGCTGAATGGATGACATGACAACCTAGTACTTCAACAAAGCTTAGTCATTTTAGTGAAGGTGACAGTTTTAATGACTTTTGTTCTCCCCTTGGATTTTGTGTCACAGAAATAGTAGACATTATTATTTATCAATGTTTCAAGTGCAGGTAGAATTTTTTCTAATCCTCCGCTATTTGTCACATGCTTTCTCATGTGATATAACATTTGTCAGATGGTCCCAGATACTTCACTGAACATATCAGGAAGAATATGACTGCATCTGCTAGCTATTTTCTTTAGTGCCAACATGCTTTGCTCACCACACCCCACTGCAGTCATGGATTCAACATTGATATAGAAGGAGGCACCAGATCCCATCTGATTTTGGAAGCTAAACAAGGTCAACCCTGCTCAGTACTTGGATAGGAGACCACCAACGATTACCAGGTGCTATTTCAGAGGTTTGAACTTGCAAACAACTAAGTGTTCCTTGCCTATAAAAACCTATGAAGACCTATTCATGTGGTTTCCATAAGTCAATAGCCAGCTTGAAGGTCAAAGACACATTAAGACACCAATGGCCAAACAAAGTCTGCATAAAAATAGGGTACATTTTTATACTCTGATGCTTAAATTAGTTCAGCCCGATATACTTTACATTACAACAGAGATAGCTCAAACCGTATATTGCTGCTGTGCCTTTTACATGGTGAAAAAGGTAATTTTTCTGCTCCAGTCCCTTATTATTCTGAAGCTCTGCTCTTCCTCGATTACCTCACCAACTTTAGAATGGCTACTTTCAGGTCTTTGTGTGTGTGTGTGTGTGTGTGTGTGTGTATATTATCATCTTTGACTCTACTACATCAGTCTGGTTCCTGCCCCACATCAGTATCGAGTGGTGGCTAGTAACTGCCATATCAGTGGTGGTGAAGCCAGCCCCCTCCCCTTGGCCAAGTTCAACACCTTGGATTGTTCTTTTAAAGTTCCTACTAAAGCATATAGTAGTTTTGGCACACAGATGACATGGAAGCAACGAGCTGCCATTGTCCATATCCTCCATGGCTCAAAGTACTTGAACTATTTCTTTATCCTCCATTTCCAATTCTCTCAACAGATGCAATCAAATGTCTGCCAGTCCCATTCAAATATTGCACACATATATACATTTATAGCTCTATAAAAAGCCATGTCCAGAGCTCTGGCTTGTAGTTTCCTTCATTCTTCCCACCTGAGTACCACATGACTTCTCACTAGAGATCTCTTGCATGTTGGTCAAATGTGAATTTTTAAGCACATAAAGGTAAGTAAAGTAAAGGTTTTCCCTTGACAAGATTGTCTGTTCTAGTAAGGGGCAGTGCTTATGTCTGTTACTAAGCTGAAGAGCCAGCGTTGTCAAAGACAACTCTGTGACCTTGTGGCCAGCATGACTGCACAGAACGTTGTTATCTTCCCATTAAAGTGGTACCTATTTATTTACTTGCACTTTTAAATGCTTTTGAACTGCTAAGTTGGCAGAAGCTGGGACTAGTGACAGGAGCTCACTCTATCACATGGTGCCTGGGCCTCAAACTGCTGACCTGCTGATCTTGCAATCATCAGAATCAATGTCTTCTACATACATTTATTTCTTTGCTTATTTCTTTGTTACCTTCATATGTTTCTTTACCTCCTGTGAGATCAAAGTAACATATATCACTCTCCTCTTTACATTCGAAATAATACTGTGAGGATGATCAACCTGAGAAACAGTGACTGGCCCAAGGTGGTTCCAATATGCTTCTGTTGTCATGTTATGGCCATGATACTTTCTCATTTTCCCCCAACCATTCAAAATCAACTTGATTAAAAAGAAATCACTTTTTAAAAAAAGGCAAACAAGAACTTATTTTTCTGAAATTTACCATTTCCCCCATCAATCTCTGCAGTCATTCTAGGTCAAGGCACTGTACAGAATATAAAACCAGAGTGACCATTTGTAGTATTTGCAGAGAAGGAAGGATAAAAACTGTATTATTGCTGAGAAACTGTTAAAGAATTCATCATTACTCTAGAGAAATTTGGTGAAATTTTCCTTCAGATTTCTCTGCTTGCAAGTAGAAATGAGAATATGAGACACCATTGGTGCACAGCTCTATTTAATTATATAATGAAAATGGTATTTTCATTATATAATTTTCAATTCATTTTAATTTAAGTAATTTTCATTATATAATTTCATTATATAATAATCAGGCATTTCCTTTCCTATTTATTCCTTGCCTAAGAAAACCCTGTGATATTCATTGGATCCCCATAAGCTGATAGGTGACTTGACACACATAATATATTGCATGTATTACTAGCTAGTGAGATGTTTCGTTGCAGTGAATGATGGACATGGGCACATGATTTCAATAAGTACATTTGCCAGAAGTGTGATATCTAAGACAGCAGTTTAAAATAGTCTAGGGAGATCAATATTCTGTTGCTAAGGAAAACCTCTGGAATGGAACATGATGCATTTTGCTTTGAAGGAAGTAAGATAGGTATGACTAGCATCCAAGACAACTGGAACACTTCAAATCTGTAACAATTGCAGGGCCCCCATCCATTCCATTCCCAGCCCAACTAAAACTTGAGGATCTGTTAAAATGAAATGGAGTTTCACTGAGGAGGGAGCTCTTCCAGGCACGTATTCTTGCAGATCAAAGATTTTAAAAGCAGACAATTAACCTGAGTGACAATAAGGTAGAAAGACAAGCTGATTTTACAGCAAAAACAATTATTTCTTTATTTAAAAGCCATAAAAAATAGCAGTAGAAACCAACAGAACAGTCTATATTTAGTGCAAGCTGTTTCTCAAAGGGCAGGGGGAGGAACAACATGGAAGCTAAAACTTTATTCCTGACCAATCTAAAAGGGGTGTAGCTAAATTTAAGGGATTATAGAGTAAAACATAAGCATGGATTTTCTTCCCCTGTGACATGAAGATGACTGGAGATTGGAAAAGTGAAGGCAGGTCTCAGAGAGAGGCTCTGGGTGTCTCTGTATTTAGCCTCTTCCTAACTTGAGATCTGTATTAAAAGTGAAGAGAATGCCTCTGGGTGGAGCAAAGCACAACTCATTGTTGTCTATGGAAAGTTCAAGAAATAAAAACATTTGCTTGCAAAGGGCAGAGGTGTACTGATAACGGTACTGATAATGACACTTGAGTGGTCTGAGCAGTATCGAACAATGGAGTTGGATGCCAGCATACATTCCATAGCATTGAGCCACAACAGTTTAAGTGGTGTCAAACTGCATTATTTCTGCAATGCAAATCAAATCTTAGCCTCAAACTGCAAAGATTCCGAGCCAACCAGGATTCTCCTCAATAGGGTTTTCCAACCTTTGAGAAACCCATTTTTCAAACCATTTTAAAAATATTCTTTCTATCCTAAGAATCAAACAGAATCATTACTTTTTAGGTTCTTCAAAACCCCCGGGAGTCCCTCCTGCAATCCCAAACCTTGCTCAGGAGTGTTCTCCAAATGTTTTTGCCTCGGACGCTGCCCTTATGCCACCTCCAGCATCAAAATGAGAGCAAGAATTACAGGAGAGCAAGATTGCTCATTTTCTTCCCAGTGCACCCAAAAAGGACATTGAGATTCCTTCTCTATTGCAGTTGTTGCTTTATAATAATGATGACTGAAAGCCAAAATGTGTTCTCTTGTCTCAAAATACTGTTGGATGGAAATGGAGCTCTGGGGTATATTTTTCTCTGAAAGAAAAGAAGGCCGTGTGAGGCTAATAATGGAGTCTCATTATGTGGTAAATATTTTAGGACTTTACAGTCACTTTTGCCATCAGGAAGACATTAAAGTGATAAGCAATGCTAATGCTATTGCTTTAACATCCTCTTTCATAGTAGGCTAAGATTCTAAGACAATATCCTCTCAGTTTGACAAAAAGCATTCTGGATTCAATTACTGGCCCATCTTACATGGGACTGGTATATCCTAGAGAGGCACATAGAAATTTCTTCTCCTAATCCCTTATTTTATTTTATTTTGTTTATATTCTACCTTTCTCTCAATACAGGAGCAAGGTGACCAAGGTTGGCTAAAATACCCATTCATGTAGGTCATGTAGTAAAAGCAGACTTCCTGACCCATTCTTTATAATTGATACTTTCCATTGAAAATGTTGTTACAGTAATGGGGGGGGGGGGGGAGAGATTTCTCATGGTTTGGAAAGCATTGCTCTGTCTGTAATGTGACAGCAACAGACAGCAACAGTAGTATAAACATTAGGCCTTAGGACACAGATTCCATAGCTGTACCAACTGAGCTGTTTTTTAATTGTTAAAAGTGTTTTATAACACTGAGCCAAAATCAGGGCAACTTTCCCAGTTATCAAATAATGTACTGTACGTACTTAGTGTACAGAGTGCATATGCTAAAGAATAGATCTGTATAGTCAGTCACATCCCAAGAGAGACTCCAAGACTACTTCTGAGTAGTCTTCCTACTCAATAGCCAGGATCAATTGGGGGGGGGGGGAGCAATGCCCAGCTATTCCTCTTACCCACTAAGTCATTCTTCTATCTTGGAGCAAAGAGATATGCCTTACAACTTGCCCTACATCCTGTAAAGTAACTTTCTGCTCTCACATATGGGAAAGCAGGATTAAAATGCCAGTCCTGTTGGCATCTATAGATGGAACTGAGAGAAGCCCCATCATAGAAAGACACCCATATCTGCTGAGAAAAGGTTCAGGTTTCAGTGAATGGGGAGGGGTAGCTAGGGTTGTGTGTTTTGTGTGTGTGTGTGTTTTCTAACAGCCATACCTAGTTCAGATTTAAAAAAAAAGATGAAAAGCTGGCTGAACATTAGCACAGGACAAAAACAGAAGTGACATCATGTTACCTGAAAAATTACAAGGGAAGGCTTGTTGAAAGAGTTCCAGACCCCTACAAGATAATCCCCCCCCCCCCCCCCCAAGATTTCACAGGAGCCTGGAAATCTCAAGAGATGCCCACTTCTTGCAAGACTTGAGGAGGGCTTTATATAGGTTTGCCACATGTACTACTTGCCTCAGTTGCCTGGATCTGCAGAACTGAGAACAAGAACTGCAGACCCCTGCATCATTGTGCATGTAATGTGAAGCTTCTTTGCTGTGTATCCAAAGCTCATAGGACTGTCTCTTGTGAGTGCAGCTTGTGCCTGCTTTGCTCACCAGAACAAAACTCTGGACTTATGGACTTCGTATCTCTCCCCCTATAGGCACATTTCCCAAAGAAATAGCTGTGTTAGTCATGGTTTATATCTTTCTGGATTATATTACATTCCGTCCCACTCTCACAACTGTATAAATATTATAACCTGAGGCTTTAATATCACTCCATACTGCATCTGAAGAACTGGACTGATATCAATAAAAGCTCATGATAAAATAAAAATCGGTTAATTTTAAAAGTGCTACTATGTTCCTGTTTAACCCCATTTTTCCTCCCACCCCTTTCCTCTTTTTTATACTTGTTGGAAAGACTCTGTTAGTTGAAGTCAAAAATCTCCTCCCTAAGCATATTTGCTGTCATGTAAATTCAAATCAGAAATGGGAAAAAATACATCACAATATGTTGTGCTGTTGTGTGCCTTCAAGCCATTTTCAACTTATGGCAACCTTAAGGAGACCCTATCACAGGGCTTTTGGGGCTGAGAATGTGTGCCTTGGGCTTGGGTTTCCATGATCGAGCTGGGAATGAAACCCTGGTCTCCAGAGTTGTTGTTGTGTGCCTTCAAGTTGTTTTTGACTTATGGCAACCCTAAGGTAAACTTATCATAGGGTTTTCTTGGCCAGATTTGTTTAGAGGAGGCTGAGAGAATGTGACTTGTCCAAAGTCACCCAGTGGGTTTACATGGCTGAGTAGGAAACTGAACCCTGGTCTCCAAAGCCTCAGTCCAAACATTATGCCACGCTGGCTGTCAGTACTTTATAAACATAAATTTAATAAATAGGAGATCAGAGGCAACTTAATTAAATTTTAGTACTTTGTAGACATGAATTTAATTAAGCTACCTCTATGTATCAATGTAAAACATGTGTGTAATAAGTCAAAGGGAGCAGCAGTTCAGGTACACTCTGAACACTGTCCCTTTACCCATTTATTTTTAAAATGATTGCTGGGCTTATGGCCAACATCCACAACACAAACCCTGTTTACTCAGAAATAAATCCTACTGAGCCCAATAGGATTTTCCCCAAAGTAATTCTGAATTGGTGGAACTACTTGTGTTAAATTTGGCTGTACATCTTCAATGATTTATTTATCACTTATCTGATTAATGAACTTTCTGGCTGGAGAGAGAAGGAACAAGCCAGATCTTGCCACAGAAATGTTCCTACTTTCTGTAAGAGCTTTGGTTTTCCATTTATGTTTGCCTGGACCAGGCACAAAACTGCTGTCAATCCCTTTAGCTGCTACCAGTAAGTGTTCAGGAGTTTGGCCTAAATCCACCATGCAACACCTTAGTTATGGTGCTACGTGGTATGTAATAGTCATACAAGATTCTGCTGGCTATTTGTAGTAGCAAGCCAGAATGGTAACTTTTTGGCCTGTAAAGCCATGGCTACAATTTATTAATTTTCAATAGAATGGGAATTGCTTGTTTGCCTGTTACTCATTACTGTGTGTGTACTAACTCAGCCTTATGAGTTAGTACATTCATGGAAGGGATAGGTAGAAGACCACACTGATGGCTGTTTCATGGTCCGGTCAGGAAGGATTACTCTACAGAGTCTTTTGCATTGTTTCAGAATTTCCAAGGTACAATATCTGAATTGGCCTCTTGGAGGCATCAGTAAGCATTTTGCTACATGGTGGAAAGGCACAACAGTTACAGTGGCAGTAAATAGTTAGTAACAAGTACCTCATTGTGTTATCTTTCTAGGCGGCTTTAATAGTGACAAGTAATGATCAGAGTAATGAGTCAATTAACCAATTCCTTTTTAACAAAAAGTACTATTCCAAGCTCTGCTAATTTACAGTGCAGTGGAAAATGATGTCCCCCTGTCATTGATGGAGGAAGATTAAACTGACAGTCCAGTTACCTGTTTCCATCTTGGTCTTCACCTTAAGCAGCAAAATGCCTTGTCCTGCTAGGTAAGCTTTCATTTATTGTGAAACTGGCTGAAAGTTGAAAACTAAAACCCAAGTGAAAAAGAGCTTCTGAACATCTTCTCTTTTCTAGGTAATAGTACACAGCTGAAGAAGATGACAAGGAGCAAAGGATCCGCAGGAAGAGAATTTAGTTGCTTTTGCGGGTGTTAGTTGCTGCTAAGACTCAAGCAGGGGTTATACAAACCAAATGACTTTAAATAAATTTTGCATTCAATTCCTAACTCTCTCTGTCCTTCCTGCTCTTTGCAGAATCACTTCCAGGTAGTTGTACTTCCCTTTGGGTTCCTAAGTCTGCTGCCACACTGCAGAATTAATGCTTTTTGACACTGATTTAGCTGCTATGGCTTCACCTTTTGACTCCTGTGATTTATAGTTTGTTGCGGCATCAAAGCCCTCTGACAGAGAAGGCTAAATATCTCACAAAACTACAAATCCCAGAATTCCACACCATTGAGCCATGGTAGTTAAAGGGTTGTCAGACTGCATTAATTCTGCATTGTAAATGCAGCCTAAGTTTCCTATCCTATCTGCTCTCTCAACCATCTTAGTTACAGACACAGTGGGGCTTTCTAGATTGGCAGGAAAGTGTGACATGAAGTTGCCCTTTCCTTAATGCTTAGCAGCTGCACCACAGCCTTTAGATGGAGCTGCGCTGTTCTGCAGTTTTTAAAAAAGAAGCTGGGAAAACCAGCACCTTTTTAAAGGCGCTTCTTCTCCCCTAAAATGCAAAAAAAAAAAAAAAGTGTTTTCATGGCACACTTTCCCTTTTTCTCATCTAAAGGCTAGACTTTCATGCAGCCATGAACACATTTCTTTTTGCCAATCTAGAATGCCCTAGTGATGCATTTGTTAGTGTCCTTTCCAAATTGCTCTGCAATCCCCATTTTCAGCCTTCATTTAAAATTCTAATGGCAGTCATCATCAGAACAAATGCAGATTTCAGTGGTATTTAAAATGTTATCATTATCCAGAACTAGTTGTTCTTCATCCACCAGCCTCTCTCATAAAAAAAGCACCTCTGCAGAGTCCAGTTGAAAGCTTTTAAAAGATTTTATTTTCCTTGTCTCATTGTACTTGGGTATGGCCACTACTCTGCTACCATCTGTCTGCAAATAATCAGGCACCAGAGCTGCCAACATTGACATGAGCATTGACTCAGTAACATCTAGTGCTGCCAGCTGTCATTAAGAAACTAGAGGGACCATTTGTCGGTCTTGCTGGCAACTTGATCTTAAGGATTTGTAAGCACCTGCTTTTGTAATGGCATCTACATCTTTGACATAACATCACAGGTTCTGAATTGTTACAGTAGCCCCAATGGTCAGTGCCTTTCATCTCAAGTAAATGTGCTGATGAAACAAGCAGAGCTTAGCAATAACAACAACAAAAACTACAGACTACAGTTCTCAGGATTCCCCAGCTAGCTTGACCATTATTGAGTTTCCATGGCTGGCTGGGGATAATAGAAAAGTAATATGCCAGGTTTCCCCTGACAAATTCTGAAGCTTGGCTATTGTGGTTTTTAGTGAATTTAGCTATACATTGAATTGTATTCTCTTTGTAATGACTAAAGTGACACACAGATGATCCATGATAATGATGAAAATGATTTGTGCAGGATGCTAATTCCGTTACTCCCTTTGGGGAGGGTAGAATCATAGCTCTCTGCATAAATATGAACTCTAAACAGCTAAGCTGGAGATGTTTTATTTCTTTTAAAGAAGCATTGAAAATGATGGTATTATTCCTAGTGACATGGCCTTAAGGGGGCAATTGTTGGCAGCCACATAGTTTTATATTATACCCATTAGAAAACCAAGCCAGTAATAAATGCCCTCTCTTGGGCCAAAATAGAGACACTGGCTAGAGATTTTTGCAGTTAAAAGCACAAGCTACACATTGCCCAAAGGCAAACTGCCAGCAGGATTTTGTGTTCACATTTAGACAATTAACAGTTCAGTACAGGGGAGAAGAAGAAAAGAAAAAGAAAAAAAGAACCATAACTGGAAATGTGATGATGCCTCTAAAACGTTTTCAAGCTTAAAAAAAGAAATGCTAAATTGCAGATGTGGTCCCAGACATTAATGCAAAGGTGCTTTAAAGTTTTTAGGATTGGGTGTGTTTGTTCATTTGTTCTGCCTGGGAACTTGTTTGTAGAATTGCAAGAATGTCATTTAATTTCCACAATGGAAATGGCAGAGAGAGGCCTTTTCACTTGGCAAAAAGACTCCTAGGCTGACAGAGCTTTTTATTATGTTGTGGGAAAGCTTTCTAATGAAAATGGAAGCCCAAACATTGGAAAACCTTCTGTACAGGCAATAAACATTGCATTCCCTTCAACATTTTAAAAATGGGAACTGGGACACGTGTGCCAAGCAACATCAGAGTGGGGTCAAGATGGTTAAAGCAATTAATGTAGAAGAACACACAAGCTGAGAGAGACTGCAGCAGTTTGCTTTTTGCTGAGCCTACTGGGAAGCCCAACACCCAACACTCCATCTACTCCTTTCTTCTCTCCCTGCTGAGTAACTATAGAATCATAGAATCATAGAGTTGGAAGAGACCACAAGGGCCATCCAGTCCAACCTCCTGCCATGCAGGAACTCCCAGTCAAAGCATCCCCGACAGA
Organism: Urosaurus nigricauda; assembly: GCA_034509955.1. Taxonomy (NCBI): domain Eukaryota; kingdom Metazoa; phylum Chordata; class Lepidosauria; order Squamata; family Phrynosomatidae; genus Urosaurus; species Urosaurus nigricauda. Next base: position 37,254,533 of record JAOEGL010000002.1, read on the forward strand.
TGGCCATCCAGCCTCTGCTTAAAGACTTCCAAGGATGAAGACTCCACTACACTCCGAGGGAGTGTGTTCCACTGTCGAACAGCCCTTACTGTCAGGAAGTTCCTCCTAATGTTGAGGTGGAATCTCTTTTCCTGGAGCTTGCATCCATTGTTCCACGTTCTAGTCTCTGCAGCAGCAGAAAACAAGCTTGCTCCCTCTTCAATATGACATCCCTTCAAATATTTGAACAGGGCTATCATATCACCTCTTAACCTTCTCTCCTCCAGGCTAAACATCCCCAGCTCTCTAAGTCGTTCCTCATAGGGCATGGTTTCCAGACCCTTCACCATCTTAGTTGCCCTCCTTTGGACCCGCTCCAGTTTCTCCACATCCTTTTTTGAATTGTGGTGCCCAGAACTGGACACAGTATTCATAGAATCATAGAATCATAGAATCATAGAATCATAAGAGTTGGAAGAGACCACAAGGGCCATCTAGTCCAACCCCCTGCCATGCAGGACGTCCAAATCAAAGCATCCCTGACAGATGACCATCCAGCCTCTGTTTAAAGGCCTCCAAGGAAGGAGACTCCACTACGCTCCGAGGGAGTGTGTTCCACTGTCGAACAGCCCTTACTGTCAGGAAGTTCCTCCTAATGTTGAGGTGGAATCTCTTTTCCTGCAATTTATATCCATTATTCCGCGTCCTAGTCTCTGCAGCAGCAGAAAACAAGCTTGCTCCTTCCTCAATATGACATCCCTTCAAATATTTAAACAGGGCTATCATATCACCTCTTAACCTTCTCTTCTCCAGGCTGAACATCCCCAGTTCCCTAAGGCGTTCCTCATAGGGCATGGTTTCCAGTCCCTTCACCATCTTAGTTGCCCTCCTTTGGACCTGCTCCAGTTTCTCAACATCCTTTTTGAATTGTGGTGCCCAGAACTGGACACAGTATTCCAGGTGGGGCCTGACCAAAGCAGAATAGAGTGGCACTATTACTTCCCTTGATCTAGACACTATACTTCTATTGATGCAGCCTAAAATTGCATTGGCCTTTTTAGCTGCCGCATCACACTGTTGACTCATGTTCAACTTATGGTCTACTTGGACTCCTAGATCCCTTTCACATGTGGTCTCATTCAGCCAGGTGTCCCCCATTTTATATCTGTGCATTTCATTTTTCCTCCCTAAGTGCAGAACCTTACATTTCTCTGTGTTGAATTTCATCTTGTTAGCATTGGCCCACCTTTCTAGTCTATTCAGGTCATTTTGAATTTTGATCCTGTCCTCTGGGGCATTAGCTACTCCTCCTAGTTTAGTGTCATCTGCAAATTTGATAAGTATGCCCCCAATTCTGTCATCCAAATCGTTAATAAAGATGTTGAATAGCACTGGGCCCAGGACAGAACCCTGTGGGACCCCACTGGTCACTTCTCTCCAGGATGAAAAGGAGCCATTGTTGAGCACCCTTTGAGTTCGGCCACTCAACCAATTACAAATCCATGTAACAGTTAACTTGTCTATCCCACATTTTGCAAGCTTATTTGCAAGAATGTCATGGGGAACCTTGTCAAAGGCCTTACTGAAATCGAGGTAAACTGCTCCACCTGCTCCAGTTTCTCAACATCCTTTTTGAATTGTGGTGCCCAGAACTGGACACAGTATTCCAGGTGGGGCCTGACTAAAGCAGAATAGATTGGCACTTTTACTTCCCTTGATCTAGACGCTATACTTCTGTTGATGCAGCCTAAAATAGCATTGGCCTTTTTAGCTGCCGCATCGCACTGTTGACTCATGTTCAACTTGTGGTCTACTTGGACTCCTAGATCCCTTTCACACGTAGTTTCATTCAGCCAGATGTCCCCTATCCTATATCTGAGCATTTCATTTTTGCGTCCTAAGTGCAGTACCTTACATTTCTCCACATTGAATTTCATTTTGTTAGCGTTGGCCCAGCTTTCTAGTCTATTCAGGTCATTTTGAATTTTGATCCTGTCTTCTGGAGTATTGGCTACTCCTCCTAATTTGGTGTCATCTGCAAATTTGATAAGTATACCCCCAATTCTGTCATCCAAGTCATTAATAAAGATATTGAATAGCACTCAGTATGCAGCAACTGAAATAAGCTGAGGACAAAAGAGGAGATTTGGAGGAGGAGAGAAAAATTGGGACATTTTAAAACCAATTGAAACAGTGGGATGACAGAGGATTGGGATTGTTCCTGCCAAATCGAGACAGTTGGAAGGTATGCTATTGCTATTAGGCTCAAGGGATAGCACCAAGAGCAATATGTATGTAGCACTTCAAGCAGTAGAATAACATTTTCATCACATGATAGCTGGTCCGACATCACAACAGTTACATGGATTTGGGCGTTCCCAGAATACTGGAAATCTTTGCAGGTGGCCTGAGATCTTACAAGTGGACCTTGTTTTGTGAGACTTGAAGTGCTTTTATGTAGGCCAGTCTTGTCTATGTACCATTGATTTTCAGAAAATCTGGCAATCCCAGAACTAACATGCAATATATGTCCTTCCTAGATAAAGTAATACATAATCTGTAGGCTCTAGAGTTTATTTTGTAAATGTTGCACAGCAGTAAATAAGAGTAGACATGTGCCCATATAAACTCGGTTGTAACTGAAGAAAATGGGTCAGACCTATTATAATCCTTTTGGCCCTGCAGGTGAGAAAACCCTAATTCAATTCAGGGATGGGGGGGGGGGGGGGACAAGAGGAAGAAATGGAAAAATGAAGAACTCCATTTATCAAGGATTAGGCCCTTGTCAGTTTGAATTGGGTAATATAATTTCAGTGTTTGAATTTAGAAGGGAGTGGAAAGGTAGTGGACTTTGTATTATGTATTTGTATCTTAATAAATCTTATATAATGCTTTGAGGTTGCCTACAACTGTGGATTAGTGAGATTTTTGCAAGCATATTTTGCACTGATGCATTTTGGGAGAGTGTATATGTGCTGGAACCAGTTTAAAATGAGCTGCATTGCTCCTGTTTAATTTAAAATTTGATTTAAATTTGAAAACTATTTTAAACCTTATGATTGTGTTTGAATTGGTCGTTTCTAAATGGCTGCATGGAAGCCAAAGAAATGGTACGCTGCTCTGATCAAGATGCACCTTTGACTTTAAACTGCTTTCATTCCATTGCTGCTTGTTCCTACCTTTGAACCACTAAGAGGATTGGAGGGATATTGTCCTTTCAGGAAGCTGATTCTGTGTTGTATGTATTAACTAACTTTATAAACTACCTTCTCTTCTCTTACCACTTTAAAATGTTATGATTGTACTAAACATAAACTTAATCCCAGTTGGCCTGTTTTCAGTCAACCATTATAAAGCTTAATTTGGGCTGTGAAATTACTGTTTATTCATCTTCCTGATATACACACATTTCTGTAATTTGCTCAAAGATTTGTACAAAATAAAACACACAAAGGGATTAACCGCCTGAACCTAAACCAGCAGTGAAGTCCATTATGGAGGAGAGAGTGCAGTGCTCTGTCAGATTGTCTCTATCTAATACAGATGTGGATTATGACAATGTTATGTTGTTCAGCCCTCTCTTTTTAGAAGATAAAGTAAGAGTGGGAACACTGTTTGTTGTTGGTCTGTGCCTTCAAGTTGTTCCCAGTTTATGGTGATCCTAAGGTAAACCTATCACTGAGTTTTCTGGGGCTGAGACTATGTGACTAGCCCAAGATCAGCCAGTGATCTTGCAGGGAATTGAACTCAGGTCTCCAGAATTGTAGTCCAATGCTCAAACCACCACACCACACAGGCTCTCACTCATCCACATTATCATACAATCATAGAATCTTAGAGGTGGAAGAGACCACAGGGGCCATCCAATCCAACGCCCTGCCATACAGGAACTCACAATCAAAGCACCCCTGACATCCAGGCTCTGTTTAAAAACCTCCAGAGAAGAAGACTTCACCACAGTCTGAGACAGCATACTCCACTGTCAAACAGATCTTACCATCATGATGTTCTTCCTAATGAATCTCTTTTCCTGTAGCTTGAATCCATTGCTCTGTGTCCTAGTCTCTGGAGCAGCAGAAAACAAGCTTGCTCCTTCTTCCACATGACATCCTTTCAAATATTTAAACTTGGCTATCATATCACCCCTTAACCATCTAATCTCCAGGCTAAACATATGCAGTCCCCTAAACTGCTCCTCAGAAGGTATGGTTTCCAGGCCTTTCACCATTTTTGCCACCCTCCTCTGGACATGCTCCAGTTTCTCAGAACTCCAACTCTCAGCATTCTTCATCACTGGCTATTCTAGTTGTACTTCTGGGAGTTATAAGCCATTATCTGGAGGGCTGCACTATTCACACTCTTGTCAATGCTTTCAGCTTTTTTTCTCATATATACCTTGCTTCAAAAGCCCACACGTTGCTATAATATATATAACCAATAACTTAGCCAGCAGGCTAAGACCTACCTGTTTAGACAGGCTTTTGAAACAGAATGTTTGTAAAGGAGCAGCTTGGGATGTTGTTTCATTTTAAAGTATTTTAAACAGTTTTACTTTTTAAAATGCATTTTATTCTTTTAAAATCTACCTATTTTAATATTGTTATAATTTAATTCCTTTTTTAATGCACCTCTTTTCTATGTTTTTATTTGTAATTTTTTAAAAAAATACTGTTGAACCGCTCTGAGTCCCAGTTCTGGGAAACTAGCAAGATACAAAGAAATACAATAAATAAATAAATACACTTTAAAAATGCAAACTGTTAAAATATCAAGAATAAAAAAAATTGGAGGACACATGTATAATAATGCATATGTAGGAAAAGTGTACAAATAAATTAATACATTATGGAAATTGTGTACAAATTTCCATATGTGAAGCAATACCAAAGTTTCATTAACTGAAGAGAGCAATGAATGAGAACTGGATTTAAAGAAATCCAACAAAATCAAGACAAGCTTTCTATGCACATATTACTAAATTTTTGATTTACAAAAAGAACAACGAATATTTTCTCTGGGGAGAACTTTGAACCTTTAAATTGTAGAATCATAGAATCATAGCGTTGGAAGAGACCCCAAAGGCCACCCAGTCCAACCTCCTGCCATGCAAGAATACACAATCAAAGCACCCACAACAGATGGTCATCCAACCTCTGTTGAAAAACCTCCAAAATGTAGAGTCCACCATACTCTGAGGAGGTGTGTTCCACTGTCAAATGATTAAATGATTAATCAAATGCAGAAATTCAACACGTACAGTCTTCCCAACATGAAGAAGCAGTAATGGAAAAAAAAAATAGATTTTTTTCGATTTCAAAATACACCAGGTTTTAATTTGATATCTAAAACTGCTACCAAAGTGTCATACCCTCTCACTTATGTAGGTTCAGGACCTTGGCTAGCTCATTTAAGATTTGAGCTGAAACCTGGCATTCTGAAATGGAAGCAACCAACTTCTGCTATAATCAAGAAAAAGGTGGCAACCTTCTGGCAGGAGCCACTCATTTCCCTGTATTTGCTGGGAATATTTTTTAATGTTTTTGCTACTCAAAGAACAGAGGTTTTACAGCACTGGTGATACTGCTGCTGCTGATGATGATTTGTTACATTAATTCTTCTCCCGAATGAAATATTACAAAATACACAGTGTTCTGGAATTTTCAGGCAATTAACTGACTATTCCAAAAGTCAGTCTGATTGTGTAAATTGTTACTCAGTCTGACCTAGTTATTCATGTCCTCTGCCTCATCCAGTGCCAAAAGAACACTTTAAAAAAATAAAGTCCAACAATAAATCTTTTTATAAGAAGACATAGCATTTCAGGCTATAATCTAATGAACAGATGTGAAGAATTACATGTTCCAGTGATGAAATAAATTGCCCTATTAACACTTAATCTTATTTCATCAATATTTGATTTGTAGCAATCACTGAGAATAAATGTCCCCACAGTCCAGTGATTTTAAAATTATATCCATAGCAGTACTTCCACTTTTTCATCAAAATGTCATTATTTCTCATTGTTGCTACTTACGCTCTTAGACTTCTTATGTGAGTAAGGAGTCTAGTCTTTAAAAATTTGTGTAGTGTTCCCCAGTTCAGCATCAAGGGAACATTTTTAGTTTTATGTCTGTAAGTTTATGTTCAATATCTTAAGCCACTCACATTTCTGGGAAATATTCTTAGATGGAATCTTGGATCTTTAGCAGTTGACAATAAAGTGCTGAGAAATCCTAAGTGACCTAGGAAGAATCAACAAGATAGATTTGTTCCCCTATCCATAGTAGTTGTATGGATCATGCTGCAAAGATGTCAAAGGGATGACATCTTGTTCTTCACTTCCATCAGTAAAATATTTTGGGCCATCCCTAACTCTTTTGGCTGATGGAAGAGAATTGTGTGCTTTGCAAAGCAATGCTCACTGTAAAGACAAAGGATCTTTTTTACACAAATTGCAATAATGATCTTCTTGCAAATTTCCTATTCATACTGTTGGACTTTACACTGCAGGGTTATTTATTTATTTGATTTCATTTCATTTCATTTTGATCCCACCTTTCTCCCAATTTGGGACCCAAGGCAACTCACAAGAGTGAGCCCAGCAAAGTGATACAAGAAGCAAAAATTAAAAAAAAAATTGGAGATCTGGGAAGCCTTAGAAAGTGATTTTTTTGATGACAACAAAGATAATAATACAGCCTAGAATAAAGCTCTGCTGAGGACACAATACTGCAAACCCTAAGGACAGCATTAAGTTAAGATTCATTGTGTATCATGAATATATGTTTATTTAAGGTTTGTTGCTGTATTGCAATCACAGGAACCAAAGAATTCAATGCATACGGGGGACTGGTTGTTATTTTTAGGACTTATTAAAAAGAGAACAGTTCTGATTAGCAGACTAGAATGAATATGTGAATTCTGCCATTTGAAAATGCAGTACTTTATCTACAAAGATACAAAGGGAAAAATAATTATAAGTATCTTATTTAAATAGAACAGTCTAAATCAATATGGCATTAGTGCTGTTGCAAACAGAGATGTGTCAATATACAAAAATTCACATTCAGTAACTAAACTTTGGTAGGTTTAGCACAATTCATGCCCACACCCCTGTGTAACAAATCTACAATGGAAATAAGAACCTGTTGCAAATTCAAATTTATGTTGCAAAGTTGGTGCATCCTGAACTTTTTTTATAAGTTATAAAAGACAAATCTCTCCAGTCATTATTTTATGCAGAGAGTTGTTATTCTGTGTATCTGGTTGTGGGTTATGAGAGTTCTAATCCAGCACATCTGGAGGGTTTAAGACTGGGAGAAGCTGCCCTGTTGGATTTAAATTCAACATCTAGGCAACTACAAAGGTTTCCACTGAATGCTGGTCATGAGGGAGTCAAGTTGGTTTATCGACTTAGACACACTGTTTATGGTAAAGTAAAAGTGCAATCTGCATCCTATCACCAAGTGTTAGACTTCTAAGGGTTTTTTTTTTAAATCACATTATAGACTGGTGAGACTTCTGCACTTAAGTTGAATGACAGTATGTTGTGATTTACTTAGAAAAAAGTTTAAGATGAAGACTCACAGCAGAATACTGCAATATATGAAACAGCAGCAAGAATGATTTATACACAGAGTTTGAAAGAGTTGACAATACCTTTGTATTAATTCTGCTTGTTAAAATTATATGATTTAGTGGAAATGTACACGTTGATTATGCTGATACATATGAAGATATCAGAGATTTTTTTAAAAAAAATGAAAGATGCTGGTAGAATTTTTGAAAACAAGCAATGTTTTATTATAACTTTGGGTTTTGTATTGTATTGTATTGTATTGTACTGTATTCAATAGAAGCTTTTATGATACAGACAGACAGACAGACAGACAGATGTTTTAGGCTTGTGTTGAGCTCTAAGCAAGGGCTTTTTAGTTTCTGGTTTAACTTTTGAATTAATCTAAGAAGGTTAGACAAGTAAAATTAAAGGGCCATTGCTAAGTAGGCTGGAAACATTTCCTCATTTGTTTATTTGCATATTTTTTTTCTGTTTTCTTTTTAGTTTTATAGGATGTTATTTATTGGTGGTTCCCCCCCCCCCCCGGTATGTTTTTAGATAGAAAAACATTAAAAAGTAGTATGAAAAAAAGAAAATAAAAAGTTTAAGATTTTAATCCTATACTAGTTTAAGATTTTAATCCTTTATGTGTCTTCAAGTCTTTTCTAAATGATTTGGACCCTAATTCAAACTTATCACAGGGTTTTCTTGGCAAGATTTGTACAGAGGAGGTTTGCCTTTGCCACCTTCTGAGGCTGAGAGAGTGTGACCCAGTGAGGGAGGATTTGAACACTGGTCTCCAGAGTCATAGTCCAAAGCTCAAACCACTACACCGCACTGGCTTTAAGTGCCCCCAAGTTGCTTCTGACTTATGCTGATGCTAACTACATCTTGTGGTACTGAACTGCAGGATTTATTCCACTAGTTACTATGGTACTAAGATATGAAGTAGATCATTTACTAGTAAATTTTACTAGTAAATTTTAAAAATCCCACAAAATACAGAATATATGTGTATGAATGCAATCTTCAAAACACTGTATTTATAAAATTCCTGGGTAGTAACAAAAATGTTATATTACATAAATATAGGAATTTCACTGCATAGACCTACAGTTATCATTTTCTTCTACTACATCCTTTGAAAAGAAGCATTTTTAACACACACACAGAGCAATTTGCCAATGCAATTCAATATTGCATTTTTTTAAGTGAAACTTTTCTTTCAAAACATACACACACTATAGACTGCACACTTTGTATTGCATATGAGATATTGATTATTTTCAAGGGCCTCACATAAATTTTGCATTCCTCAGGCACACCAAATCAAATGTGTACAACAGTGATACATGTAAAAACACCAGTTAAAATTTCAGTCAGTTTAATTACTCTACAAAGCCTGATTTGACACATATGTTTAGTTGAATTTCATTGTATCATTGCTTGAAAATAAAAAGAAAAAAGAGAGAAACACTAAAACAGAGAATCTGATAGGTGCATAAATCTCAACACTATTTATTTTGAGCCATTGCACTCAAAGTCTAACTTCTTACTTGGGTCAATCTTTTTTTAAAAAACTGCAGATTTGTAAGTGTGGAGGTTATTTGGTATCTCCTCTGATCAAGTTGTACAGTATAAATCCTAAATTTGCCCTTGCACAGAAAATCTGCATGCCTGAAGAGCAGTCAGTTGAAATGAATACATTGGCTCCAATTAAAATTACAGATCTCCATGCAACAGATGCACAAAGAAATCCAGTGTGCATGCTATCCATGCCTCAAACGAAGTTAATTCTAAAACTACCCTTCCGGATGTTTGGTGGCTTCCATGTCAATGGTGTGATGAATCCAATCTATCATCAGGTATCCAAGGTACTGAACCTATCTGGGGAATGTGATTCAGTTGCTTGGACAATTCAAGTTTAGTTTAAAGACATGGAAGTCACTAGCCAGAAGGGGACCTTTAATGTCACCTCAGCTTTGGAAAACTTCTCACTGAACCACTCTGTTCCTGTTTAGATGTTATCTTATGAATTCATACTTTTCTAACTGACTGAACTGAAAATTTAGTTATCTTTCTATATTTGCACTTCTCCAGTTTTTGCAATGAGGGGTGTTTTTTTGTTTTGTTTTGTTTTGTTTTTTGGCTCAAAAATATATACTCAAGTTCATACATTAGGAAATAGTGAACAAGGAAAATATTGGAAAATAAGGTACAAAATGCATTGCTTTAGGAAATTTCCTTGCAGAGATGTGCATATTAGGCAACACTATGTACAAAAAATTGAACAATATATTAAGATTTTCATGATTTTTTTTAATTGACAGCAGACTTACAATTAGAAAAGCAACTGGAATGAGCTACACTGAAGAATTAACCAATGAAAATGAAACAAACCAACACTGACAGGGTTTTTTTTTCTATCCCTGTCTTTGCATAACCTGCCATGCCAGAGGAACCTATAATTACAAAGCAACTTTCAGTCTATGTTTGCTTCTTTCAATAAGGTTTTTTAAAATTATTTTTGCATAATACATAGTACATAATATACCATCATTCATAATATACATGTTTTTGCTCCCTTTCCCCACTCCCACAAATTGCTACACAGAAGTTTAACATCCCATTTGAATTAACAATCTTTCAGTGGAATATAGCATTAAATATTTTTACCTCTTCATATCTCATTTCTTTCTTCTACAAGAAGGTTAACTTCAATAATAGCCTAGGCTATTCCTTTCTTTTCCCAGTTAACTCTGTTCTTCACCTTACCGTTCTTTGCAATGTTCCTCTCTCATCTCTCTTTTTAAAAAAAATCATTAATTTATAAAGTTTCCCCAGCAAGCACAGCTTGACAATGTTAGTTTCATCAAATAAAAGATTAGCAAAGGGACTCAGAACTGCATGTTTGCTTCCAGGCCCCTCCACTGTGATACCTATTGCATCCCTGGAAATATAACTGCTTCTCCTCCTGACTTCCTCTCTTATCAACAATGATGTTTATATGCTAACCTTTCCCTCTCAAATCCAGACTTGAACTGCATATGTGTTTGTCCACCTCTTTCCATATTAGCATTAGACTTTTCCTTTTCCTGTTTCTTCTTAGAGATAACTTAAGAATTTCTGCTCTAAACTGGATGGGATTGTCCAATTGCTTATTCCCAGTGCCATAAATGTAATCTCCCTATGGCACACCATTAAGTGTTAGTTAGAGTCTTCTTATGCATGTGAACATTACAAATATGGGCAGGGATAAACAGTAGCACTATCTATGCATTCCAAACAAGAAAATCAACACAATTCATGTAGTTCAATCTTAAAAACAGGATTGAAAACTCCAGAAAAGGCATTTTATCCCATGCTTATATAGTAGGAAAAATATTGCCAGGGACGCTATTTCAAACATTCTGCTAAATATATATATATACACATAACTATTCATTCTGTGATGCTTAAGATTTACCTATACAAACAAACAATTTTTTATCACATCACATGAAAATGGTGACAAAGATTTTCACTAAATTTTGAGGATATGTTTATCATGGTCTGACTTAAAATACAGACAATATGGCATGTATGAAATTCACTGGGAGATGCTGGGTGCCATTCAGTTGTTTTTTCATTGGATTTTCAACCAGTTTGGAGGACACCCTTGGGAAGGTCAGACTTAACACTGGCTATGTAGCATACTTGAAAAACACAAGAAATATGTGGGGACAACCCAATAAATAAATAAATATTCATACATACCTATAGAATAGCGTGGCACATCATTTCAATGCATCTGACAAGCTGGGTTTTAAAAAATTACTGTTTTGATCTTTTGATGTTAACTATACAAATTAAATTAAGTTTCTGTTTGTTACTGCACTTTGCAAAAATGGTCAGACGAATCTTCTGCAAACTTGGAGAGGATACCTAGGATGGTCTGACTTAACAGGTAGGCTAAACAGTATATATGAAATTTGTGTTGATGTATTTATTGAATTTACATGCTGCCTGTATCTTGATTAGAACCCAAGGTGGTTCACAGGATCAATTAAAACTCAGCATTTAAAAATTTAAAGCAATTAAAAATAATCTGGCAGATACATTAAAACAGTACAAAAGCATTTACAGTGCATTCAAAAGTTTCAATATGAAGTACACACACACCATAAAAAACATTTCTGATCAGTTATACATTAACAACCTGCTTAAAGAAAAAAAGTATTTACCTGCCAGAGGAAGGAGAGCACACTGGAGGAGCTCTAGAAAGAAACCCAACATTGTTGTTATTGTTGTATGATTCAAGTCAATTCCACCTTATGGCAACTCCAAGGTGAACCCATATGTTCAGAAGTTTGCCATTGCCTTCCCCTGAGGCTGAGAACATGTGACTTACCCAAGATCACTTAATTGGTTTCATGGCCAAACTGGGAATTGAACCCTAGTCTACAGAGTCATAATCCAACTTTCAAACCACTATGCCACGCTGGCTCCTAACCCAAGTATTATTCATTTTTTATTTATGCAAAGGACTAATCAGGAGAGGCATGGTTTCTCAAGGGCAACTGAGACTGGTGCACCATGGAAAAATACTCAACCACCCAAAAAGAACTGCAACATGCACTTATTCTCCAGAACAGTTGAAACTAATCACTAATGATTTTCCTAAGCAATGCTGGATACTATGGCTGGCCAATATGTCTGTCTGTCTATCTGTCTTTGTAGATCAGAGTTTCTCAACCAGAGTTCCCTGGAATCCAAGAGTTCCCTGAGCAGTCACTAGATGTTCTGCAAGAGATTGTAATTAAAAAAAAACACTTTTTTTGCATTTTAGTAATTACATATAGTAATTTTTATATATTTTAATAGAGGAGGGTCCTGAGATTGAAAATTATTTAAAGGACTCCTCCAGCACAAGATGTTCGAGAGAAGCTCAAATATGGTAGACAAAGAGACAATTGGTATGCATGCCTGTACATATATTGGCAAGAGCTGAAATGTCTTGCTACAACATTTATATAGTTCTGTTGGTTAATCAGTAGACATATAGATGTATAGACATTTAAGATGTTTGCTGTTGTTATGTACATTCAAGCCATTGTCAGCTTATGGTAACACTAAGGCAAACATATCCCAGGATTTTCTGTGCAAAATTTGTTCAGAGGAGGTTTGCCATTGACTTTCTCTAAGATTGACAGACTGTGGCTTGCCCATTGTTAGCCACTAGGTTTCTGTGACTGAGAGAGATTTGAACCCTGCTCTCTGAGAATCGTATCCAGAACTCAAACCACATACCATGCTGGCCCTCATATAAGCCTTTCCCAAGTCTCAGAAAGAATTGCATGAAGCTGCTATAATTGGACTGCAATCCTTTGCACACATACTTCAGAACAAATCTGTCCCCTCCTTCCACAACATGTTTTTTCTCTCAAACAAACCATTTGAAAGAGTGTTTCAAACTACATATATTTGCTCCTCTTTTGAGTATGATGTAAAAATGCTACTGTGGTCTGTCAAGTTTCACCTACTGAGTTCAATGTGCATCTTGAACTCAAAAGTTATGACCTCAATTGACAATTGTTTGGAATACATAGGCAGAACTGTGTCATGTCATGTTTTTCTATACAACATATTTTCATGCTGTGTTAGAGAAGTGAGACAATGACACATACAGTTTGGTGACTATAATATTTTTGATATTACAGTATGTCATGATTTTAAATTATGATTTCTATTGCATGCATTTACAAGAGAAGATAACATAAGAAAGAGTCATATCTTAAGCTTTTTTCGTGTTTTGAAGCTGAGAAAGAATCTTGCAATGTCTAAGACACTGACAACAGTAAGCAGGAATGGGTTTTTGTTTTTTATTTGGGTGGGCCTCTAAAGTTCTCCTTTATTGTTGGTGCTGCTTCTTGAAAATAATCACCTTTGATCCCTCTATTGACAATACTGTATTTATATTGTTCTTTTCTAATCCCTCCCTCTAGTGGTTGGAAGTAGTTAAACCGACTTCTTCCAAAAGAGTAATCATGATTCATGAGTATTTCTCTATCACTGTACTGGAATGAGATTCACATTTCAACATGAAAATTTGGCTTTTGGTGGGTGTGGAAAATCTGTTTAATAAATCACCATATCGGTGGTGTAATGCTTCCCCATGTGTTTTGCAGTAGTTTGCAATCCAGATACACCGATGCTGATGCTGAGCACTATTTTTAGTATTTCCCCCCCTCTTCCTTATTGTGTAATACCAGTCAACCACAAAGCAAAGAGATTAAAAATCATGCAGGATAGTGGTGATGCTAGAGGCCAGACTAGCATGGCTATGCTCCTTTCTTAGGCAGAGAACACTGAATTTTTCAAGGGGTCTCTGTACTGCTACATCTGGAAAAACTCCTTTTGTGAGACTTGAGAGGGGGCATTATATAGGCCTGCCTCACATGCTCATCACCTGTCACCTGGTCATGTAAAGCTCAAAGTAGAAAGAGTGGGCACCAGCTGCACTCACAATAGACAGTTGCCTCACCCCCAAAGTGTTTCACATGCCATTTGAGGCCATTTCCCTGTATAATAAATTCTTGGAGGTTGGACTGTTGTGAGTATGGCTGGTACACACTCTTACTACTCTGCCCCAAAGACAAATACATAAGCAAAATAGTTATGCCCCAGGCCCCTTCCATGCCACAAGGTCCCAGTAATTTATGCCAGCTCCCTCCACCACAGGGTTCCCAGACTGAAAATTGGAAATGGCTCCTGGCCCATTAGCGAGTGTAGAAGAGGGGATTGCAGCAAGTGTGGCTTGTCCTGCATCCAGGGAGCAAGCCAGACCTGCTCAAATTCCCTCTTCTATGCATCCATCAAAGAGACTAGTGCCTCCCCAATTTTTACTCCAGCAGCTCTACTTCACCCCATGTCATCCTTGCTGCTGCTGTATAATGTGCAATAAAGAAAGGCTACAATCTCAGTACCACTGAATATTAAAACCTGCAACAAACTAGTATCTAAGTGTACAGACGCAATTTTAAAAGTTGGGTGTCATTAATCAGATGTAACACATTTGTCAAACCTGAAATTTCCCCAATACTTATTATTTTAGCTGTTTGCAAAAGACAAAAAAAATCTAAGGCAATTATATAGCCTTTATATTTTAGCACATTGTAGTTTATGGTTTTCACTAAAAAAATTTTCATAGCACACATCCCATGCATCTGACTCACTCTGACCAGAATAAATACTTCCTTCACAGAAAATGGAGCAGAACACCAGCTTGATTGCTCATAGAACTGAAGCGGAGGGATAACTTTTGTGGACCTGCGTTCAAGGCAAATTATTTTTTGTAGTGTAAAGGAAATTAATTGCTGTAACAGTATTACTTACCTTACAAATTAGTCCTATGTAAGTGATCTGGAATCGCTATCTTCCAAATATAAAGACAAATAGTCTATAGTTTACATTGTAGCTAGAAATAATTTGTATAAGAGTTGGGAGGATCTAAATTTGAGAAACAGCCTCATCACATGTCAAAAGAAAGCTGAGAGGCAGCGAGAGAAGTGGCTTTCTCCTTGCTTCTCCTCATGCAGTTGTAGCACTTCCATTCTCCTTCCAGGGGGAGATGGTCCTAAAAGCATGAATTTTGCCAAACTGATTTTTCCAGCAGAACAAAAGACATGCTTTTATGACCGTCCCTCTTGGGAAGAGAATGGAAGTGTGTCAGTGGCATGCAAAGAGGCAAGGAGAAAACCACGTCTCTCTCACTGCCTCTTGGTTTTCTTTTGTGATGTAATAAGGCTCTAAGGACAAATTCAGATATCCAGTAAGAACAGGGACAATACTCCATGGGGTTGTACTGCCTGAAAAAGCATGCAACAGATGCCTTACTTTAAAGTCTAGTGTGCAAAAACTGGTAACCTGTGATGAGCCATCAGTGTCACCACTGGTTAAATTGTGAATAAAATGATAAAGGAAGAAGTAGGCTTCCAAGAAGCCAGATGCAAAGTAAGCATGGGACCCATTCCACAAAACAATTCTTCTCAGGGAACTTATTATCTTTAATTTCAATTCCATGGATCACATTTCTACCACAAGAGTGACAACCAGTTTGGACCCAATTTGAAGTGCCAGCAGTGAGCTTTAAAGACCTAAATAGTTCAGATTATATGAAGGACCAGCTGTATCCATATATATCTTCCCAGACTTTTAAGACTGGCCTTAAAGACCCTGCTTATGGGCCCAGCATCATGTCAGTGGATAGTCAGTAGAAACAGGATTTTTGTAGTGATGGCTCCATACATGTGGATTTTCCTCCCTCAGGAGATATATAGATCTTGAAGACTCTATGCTACTTTTCATTATATGTAATTTACAGAAGCATGCGTGTGTGTGTGCATGCTGCTGTTTGTGAGGTAAACTGGAGTTTTTATTGATATGGGATTATTTATATAGTATTAGATGTGGGAGTCTACTACTACTGTGGGAGTCTACTACTACACTACTGTGGGAGTCTACTACAGACCCCCGACTCAGGCAGAGGAATTGGATGATGCCTTTCTAGAACAGATAATCACATACTCAGAAAAGAGAGATGTAGTAGTGATGGGTGACTTCAACTATCCTGATATTTGCTGGAAGTCAAACTCAGCCAAATCCTCAAAGTCTAGCAAATTCCTCACTTGCCTGGAAGACAATTTCATTGTCCAAAAGGTGGAAGAGGCAACAAGGGGATCAGCCATTTTAGATCTGATCTTAACCAACAGGGAAGACCTAGTTGATGGGGTGCAAGTGGTTGGATCCTTAGGTGGAAGTGACCATGTTCTCCTGGAGTTTGTAATACAGTGGAAGGGAGAAGCTAGGCATAGTCAGACACGCACTCTAGACTTTAGGAGAGCTAATTTCAATAAACTTAGAGAAATACTGGGAGTGATCCCATGGTCAGGAATACTTAAAGAAAAGGGAGTTCAAGACGGATGGGAGTTTCTCAAAAGGGAGATATTGAAGGCACAATTTCAAACAGTTCCAATGAGGAAGAAAAATGGAAGATGTCTCAAGAAGCCAGGATGGATGACTAAGGAACTTTCAAATGAGCTAAGTTTTAAACGGAACATGTATAAGAAATGGAAAAATGGAGAAATCACGAAAGAGGAATTCAAACAAATAGCCAGCACAAGTAGGGGTAAAGTCAGAAAAGCTAAAGCGCAGAATGAACTCAGGCTTGCTAGAGAGGTTAAGAACAATAAAAAGGGCTTTTTTGGATATGTCCGCAGCAAAAGGAAGAAGAAGGAAACAGTGGGGCCACTGCGTGCAGAAGATGGCAAAATGCTAACAGGGGACAGTGAAAAGGCAGAATTACTCAACACCTTCTTTGCTTCAGTCTTCTCAGAAAAGGCAAAGGGTGCTCAACCTAAGGATAATGGAGACAGAATAGAGGAAATTCAGCACAGAATAAGTAAAGAGGTAGTACAGGAATACCTGGTCAACCTAAATGAATATAAATCTCCAGGACCAGATGAACTACATCCTAGAGTATTAAAAGAACTGGCAAATGTAATATCAGAGCCATTGGCAATAATCTTTGAGAACTCCTGGAGAACAGGAGAAGTCCCAGCAGACTGGAGGAGGGCAAACGTTGTCCCCATCTTCAAAAAGGGAAAAAAAGAGGATCCCAACAATTATCGTCCAGTTAGTCTGACATCAATTCCAGGAAAGGTTCTAGAGCAGATCATTAAGCAGAGAGTCTGTGAACACTTAGAGGCCAATGCCATAATCACAAAAAGCCAACATGGGTTTCAGAGAAACAAGTCATGCCAAACGAACCTGATCTCTTTTTTTGATAAAATTACCAGCTTGGTAGATGAAGGGAATGCTGTGGATACCTCGATTTCAGTAAGGCCTTTGACAAGGTTCCCCATGACATTCTTGCAAATAAGCTTGCAAAATGTGGGATAGACAAGTTAACTGTTACATGGATTTGTAATTGGTTGAGTGGCCGAACTCAAAGGGTGCTCAACAATGGCTCCTTTTCATCCTGGAGAGAAGTGACCAGTGGGGTCCCACAGGGTTCTGTCCTGGGCCCAGTGCTATTCAACATCTTTATTAAAGATTTGGATGACAGAATTGGGGGCATACTTATCAAATTTGCAGATGACACTAAACTGGGAGGAGTAGCTAATACCCCAGAGGACAGGATCAAAATTCAAAATGACCTGAATAGACTAGAAAGCTGGGCCAGTGCTAACAAAATGAAATTCAATGCGGAGAAATGTAAGGTTCTGCACTTAGGGCGGAAAAATGAAATGCACAGATATAGGATGGGGGACACCTGGCTGAATGAGACCACATGTGAAAGGGATCTAGGAGTCCAAGTAGACCATAAGCTGAACATGAGTCAACAGTGTGATGCGGTAGCTAAAAAAGCCAATGCCATTTTAGGCTGCATCAATAGAAGTATAGTTTCTAGATCAAGGGAAGTTATAGTGCCACTCTATTCTGCTTTGGTCAGGCCCCACCTGGAATACTGTGTCCAGTTCTGGGCACCACAATTCAAAAAAGATGTGGAGAAACTGGAGCATGTCCAAAGGAGGGCAACTAAGATGGTGAAGGGTCTGGAAACCTTGCCCTATGAAAAACGCCTTAGGGAGCTGGGGATGTTTAGCCTGGAGAAGAGAAGGTTAAGAGGTGATATGATAGCCCTGTTTAAATATTTGAAGGGATGTCATATTGAGGAGGGAGCAAGCTTGTTTTCTGCTGCTGCAGAGACTAGAACGCGAAACAATGGATGCAAACTGCAGGAAAAGAGATTCCACCTCAACATTAGAAGGAACTTCCTGACAGTAAGGGCTGTTCGACAGTGGAACACACTCCCTCGGAGTGTAGTGGAGTCTCCTTCCTTAGGGGTCTTTAAGCAGAGGCTGGATGGCCATCTGTCAGGGATGCTTTGACTTGGAGTTCCTGCATGGCAGGGGGTTGGACTGGATGGCCCTTGTGGTCTCTTCCAACTCTATGATTCTATGATTCTATGATTCTAGATATGACAATAACAACATCATCAACGGTACAGTAGTTTGAGTGCTGGATAAGAACTCTGAGAGACCAGGATCCAAATCCTTGCTCAGCCACAGAAACCCCCTGAATGACCTTGTGTAACTCACAGTCTCTCAGCTTCAGAGGAAGGCACTGGCAAATCTCTTCTGAATAAACTTTACTGAGAAAACCCTCATCATAAGCTAGAAATGAGTTTAAGGCCCACAACAACATGTTTTTGATGTGAGTCACCTAGAGAGATGTTTTGTTTTTGGGACACTATACACCCATTTTGAAGTAAAATAAATTGATAACAACTTGGCCATGGAAACAACAGCAATGGCCACTTGCCTCTCCTTCCAAATCTATTCTGGCTCTTGTCTCATTTCTTATCCCACTGAACTGGCATTCTTATTTTTACCTTGGGATGGACACACATCATGCTACATAAAACTATAAAGAAAAATATTTTTAGAGAAAAGTGAAATCAACCTTAAACTGCGTATACACACATATCTTGAACTGAGCTCTGGGGTTTGGGAGAAGACTTAAGAACATGTCAAACAGTGTGTTGTCCTTTCTGTTTAACAAAGGTTTTCATAACTTTCAGCATTACTAGACTTCCAAGAGAACTGACATTAAAAGGTCTAATAGTTGCATTTAACACCCTGGGAGCTTTATGTGTCAACACTTCAAGTGATAATTGCTGGGATCATTTATTCCACAAAATTGGCAAAGCAGCAAGACACTCAGATATCAAAAAATTGTGACATTATTAATTTGCCACCTGAAATTGATACCAAAAGTTTTACTGCACGTGCAAAAAATAAACACATTTAATAATTGGAACCAGTTTCCAAAATGTTGAGAAATATGAAATGGAATGAAATTGAGTGGGAATGGCTGAAAAGAATTATTCATTTGATAAAACCGAGATGATAGCAACCATACAGTATAGTGGAAAAAAGAAAATTCAGAAGCTTGGAGAACTATAATAACTTCTATAAAAAATAACAGAAGCTTGGAGAACTAATACTTATATTAAATTTATATATTTATTGTGTGTGTGTGTGTGTGTGTGTATGCACACATGTTGATCAATAAATACTGAGTGTAATGTACAATTACAGTCACCTTTCCATATTCATGAAGCTTGGGGGTGCAGTGGAAAACTGCAAATAACTCTAGCTCCACAAACAAGCCTGCTACAGATTCCTGTCAACAGCACCAGTCACTCACTCCATTTCCCCGCTGGCCACCAGCACGCCTCAGCCAGGTTTTTAAACCCCTTTTCAGACTGTAGATCTCCTCACCTTAATCCTGTGCATCTCAGTCCACCACCTCTCAATCTCCCATCCTGTCCTGCTTACCTCTACTGAGGGTAGCACAGCAGGGGGATATACAAAGGAATAGTCCCAAGTCCAGTCCAAAGGTCACACAATATCAGTCAGCCACAGCAAAGGGCAGAGGCAAGAGTAGTCACAAGGCAAGTCCAGAGGTCAGATAACCAGAGTCATGAATCAAAGCTGCAAGACTATTTGTCAGCTGCAAAGAACCTCTGCAGCTGGAGGTCTTTTAAAAGGCCTCTGTTTCTCTCAGGTGAAACCTATTAGCTCTCCTCTTGGCTTCTAGCCTGGAAGAATGCCTGAAAGACTCCTTGACCTAGAGGACTCAGACTCTGCAGGAGACTGAGACAGGAGCAGATCTGGGGGATCTGCACTCCAAGAGCACGCTCAGGAAGCTGCAGAGGGAGAAACAGTCTCTCTAAATTAGGCCCAGGGCAGTCCATGACACCTCCTTCCAAAAGAGCCAGCCATCAGAAAGTGGTTTAAAACCTGGCTGGGTCTTTTGGAAGAATGAAAAATTGAGAAGAAGAGGAGGAAGAGGAGAAGCCAAGCTATCTAAGCAGCAGCTACAAACCTCATACCCAGCTAGTAGATAAGAACTGGAAAATAATATTAATAGGGAACTCAGCATAGGCTGCTGGACTAGTACAATCACTACATATGAATCTCCTGTTAGCAGGTTGGATTTTAGTGGCATGTAAACAGAAAAGCAACACTATACCTGTCATTTTAGAGTGGGAGAATATAATAAATGCAATTGGATTGCAGTCCTGCACACACACACACATATCTTGTTTAACTCAAGATTATTAAGAACTGAACAGGCACAGGACTGCAATGTAAATATGTCCCATTGCTAAAATGGAAGACTGACATTTTATAGAACTTAGAAATCACAGATTACATAATTAAAATGTTTATTTCATGCATGTTTATACAATTCTGGATAGAGAGGGACAATTTATCAGATGTGTTTCTTATCTGTTATGGATAGTTTATACACATTTTAGACAGCTTTCTTCAGTTTTGAAAATGCAAAATTAATAAATTTGTATTAAAATTCAAATAGAAGAAATTTCTTCCCATTCCCTATGAGAAGGAGGAGTTTCTCAAGGCCAAAGAGAAGAAAGGTCCTCTGGCAGCAGGTGGATCCTGTGTCAGTGGAGTGGTGAAAGAAGCTTCATAAAGCAGCAGTTGAATAGTTTGAGGCTTTTGCAAATTCATTCAACTGCATTACATATTAGAAGAGGTGCTCTCTCAAGTGTTAAAAGATGTTTGTTTATCATTATGTGCTTTCCTCACCTATGAATTTTACATTTAGCATGCATTTTTAATGATTTATCAATGAAAGGAAAACATGGGCATGATTTGAAAATCTGGTTTCCAAAGCATATATCTGTGTGAAGGAAAATGTTTTAATAACTAGGAATATTCTTATTAATGTCTAATTTGATCCCTACAAGCAAACAATGGCAGGCCCTCCATGCATTGGAGTGCTCCCATTTATAAAGTTTAACACTGAAGAAGCTCTGCCTAAAGCTACAGCTGTATAGAGAAGCATACGTTTAACTTTCAAAAGACTCTAGATCCATTTCTTAGTTACAGGCTCCCAGCAAAAAGAGCTGGAAAGAAATATTTATATGTGTGCCTCGAGATTCAGCATGAAAGACAGTCATAGTGATTGGAGCAGGGACCAATAGTCCCTGGCCTGTCCATGCGTAGGAAAACCTCTTTTAAAAATAATCCACTCTACCTTCATGTGCCCTTAAACTCTTAGCATTCAGTTTGATTAGATGACACCCCTCCATCCCTCCACCTCCTTTGGGGACAGACCTGAGCATCCATGGATTTTGGTATCCTGGGGGGGGGGGTGAACAGATCCCCTGCAGATACCTAGGGCCCACTGTATTATGGGGGAAAGGGAACAGGAAAAAATAATAAAACTGTCAGCATCTTAATGCCTTTATTCAAAATTATTCTATGATATAAATGAATAAATATTTATTTATTTTTCTTATATCCCACATTTCTCCCATTATAGGAACTCAAGATGGCAAAATGCATTCCAAACATTCACCATCCAGTTATTTTATCCTAAGACACTTCATCATATTCCACATATTTTCCAGCACACACATGTGTGCACATCTGTCCTTGTTTGTTTGCTTGCCTTTAAGGGTTTGCAGTCTTTCTTTTGCTGATATCCTAGGAGTGTCCCATGTCACCGTCACAAGGTGGCCATGTGAAGGTATTATTAGATTCCCCACCCTGCATCTCAATAACCTTTGCTTGCTTAATATTAGACAATAGTGATTTTCATTTTGTGTATTCAGCCAGGTGGCTTAGCCACCTCCATAGACAGTGTGGCATTCTATGAAGAGTAACGTGTAAAGAGGCCTTGCAATTTCCCCCAGTTCTGTAAATTGTGAGCTGGTGTGGTGGTTTGAGTCTAGGACTTAGGACTCTGGGCAACTAGCATTCAGATCCCCAGTCACACTTTTTCAGTCTCAGAAGATGGCAATGGCAAACCTCCTCTGAATAAATCTTGCCAAGAAAACCCTGTGATAGGATCAAGCAAAAGTTGGAAACAGTATTGTGAAGGCACACACCAATGACAACTGTACTTTGTACAAGGCCTTACACACACCACTGCTTGTTACTCCTTCATCACTTTTCCCATGTACCAGAAGAATAGACAAAAGGATTTCTCTCACCCCTTGAGCCTTTGCAAGTAGTCGTTTGTTGTTCCTGCTGCTGCTACCTTTTGAAACTGGATCCTCCCCTAGGCTAGGGGTAGCTCTCAGTACTTTCAGTACTGGGATCCTTCTTTCCCCCCTCTACACACATTTACTTCCAACCCAAATTTGACAG
The DNA here is from genome assembly GCA_034509955.1 of Urosaurus nigricauda. NCBI lineage: Eukaryota > Metazoa > Chordata > Lepidosauria > Squamata > Phrynosomatidae > Urosaurus > Urosaurus nigricauda. Next base: position 37,277,300 of record JAOEGL010000002.1, read on the forward strand.
AATCTAAATCTCACTTCTGAATTCTCTTGCAACAAATTGCTTCTCCTCCTCCTCTTCAGAACATCCAAATGTCCTGATATTAATGAACTCAATTATCTTTTTTTTAAATGCATTTTGATATACTGCACATCAAAGCCATCTTTCCCAGCTCTAGTGTATGGTAGGCACATCCAACAGGCTGAAATCCAAAGTGCTTCTATTATTTTTTTTGTTAGCACCTGCAACATGTCTTTTTGGGGGTTCTAAAGCCTCAAGAAATAGCAATTAGTGCTGCATCCTTCCAGCAGCAATAACCACCCTAGTCTCACAAAGGACCCTTGATGATCCCACACTTTTGAAACAAAAGCAAGAGCTTTTGTGAAGCGAGAGAACAATTTAGTGATTTATGTGCATTGAGAAGGCAAAAAAAATGCAAATTTGTTTTCCAGAAAGTTACCAGAGTATATATCTCTGCTGTACTACAGGCATATCATATAAGACGTTTTAATAGATAAAAACAGATATAGTCCAGCCATGTAATCTCTATGAGTATTCCAAACCTGAAATTTACAAATTAATACTGAGATACTAATTAAAGAACCAGTCAAACATTTTCAAAAATAGTGAAGTATTTAATTCAGTTTATTTCATTGTATACAACAGTCTTGTGTTGTATTCTTCTCCTAAAAATCAAAATTGATTTACTTTTAAGATGAGATAAATGAAACTGAACCCCTAAAAATCAAAATGAGCAACATTAAGGAACTGTAAAAATATATTTAAAGTACCTTCCTTAGTAGAGTAGCTGAATGGAGGTGGAGGATGTAAGTTCTGTAAAGAGCTTATGCATAAATTAGGTTCACATGAATTCTTATATAGAAGGGGAGACAAGAAGCTCTCATTCCAGCTTTTGCCATCAGATAATATAATTGTGCAATAAAAATAAAAGCTGCCACCTACACAATGGCATTCATGCTTTCATCAAATCATTGACAATACCATACATGACTGCAGAATAATTGACAATACCTGAATGTAGTTGAACAGCAAGGTAAAAATAGAACATTTATTATCCGGAACAGTATACCTCTAATGATCATGATGATGGTGGGGACAAAAAAGTAGAGCATAGCTTTCAAGACCTGCATGAAAGTAAGAGCTCCAAGACTATGTCCCCTGCTATGATGTCCAACCCAATATAACCCAACTCTTGACACTATTTAAAATGTGCCTTTCTCTGCTCACAGGAGTTAATGGTGTGGAGCAGAGGTGGTAAACTAACCTGGCCCCATCCAATGGAGAAATTTCAGAAAACTTGCTTTGCTCCTTCCAGAGTCCTCACAGAAAGACAAGTGTTTGCAGGTTGATAGGCGGAAGCGCAGCACAGGGGATTTCCATCTTCCAGAAGGTGGTAAGATATAGCCCCGTGAGGATCAAGTTTGCTCAGTGGGTATGAAATGTTGATCTGTTAGTGAGGGTAAAACAGGTGGGGTGGAATGGAGTATCTTGGAAAAGAGCATCGCTGGCCTGATGCAAAAAGTATTCTAGAACAAGTACACCCACACTGCAGCTTTTTGGAGATACCAACTGTGTATATAATGCTGATTACGAAGTAATTATCCGTCCAGACAACACCATTGGCTACTGCAACACAGATGAAGGCAAGAATGGATGGAGGAAAAGACTATAGCCAATCAAAATCAATTGCCAACTACCATTACCCTACTGCTACTAAATACCACAATGACAGGCCAGAAATAATGAATACTGTATGTTCATTTTAGGCAATTAAGACAATGTTTACAAGTATTTTAGGGTAGACATCAAAACAAAACAACAGCAAGCTATGGGAGGGGGGGGAGAGGAAGCAAGAACAGCTGAACTCTATGATCAAGCTGGAGGTGTTGCAGATGGGAATTTCTTTATTGTCATGATATATTTGAGAACATAGAATAGGCCACAGATGGTCTGAGTACATGTGGATATTAGGAAAAGCTTTGGAAGATATTGTGCACAGAACCTAGGTCTCAAAATTGAGCAATAAACTCAAAATGTTTCTTTGAAACAGACAGATACAACATAGCCATTTTCAGCTTTTCTGTTGTCATGAAACAAGCCATGTTTAGTTACTGTTTAGTGCTCATATCATGGATAATGGCATGATTTGCCGACTCTGGCCTCTCCTACTGAAAGGAGGACAAGGGGAGAATATAAAACCTTTTCAGTCCAGAAATGAACCAAGGCAAAGAGAAGTGAGGAGCAGAAGTGAGCTGCCATTCTTGTCAGAAATGATTCCACCTCCACACCCTGAAGTCAAATGCCCTAGTATTTATTTCTTTATATAGCACCACTGAATTGCATATGGTGCTTTACAAGTAAAAGAATGCAAAATAGCCAGCTCTGCCAAAGGCATACAACTACAGTGCACTCTTGGTGTATGCTGGGGCATGGTTACCCAAAAAGCTGTTGGTTCCAGGAGGGCACTCACAAATTAATATGTTTTTAGGGGAAATTTAATAGCTCAAATAAAAATAAATAAATTGGCTGGGGCAACATTCAGCCTGGGATCTTTGTATCTTCAAAATCACACAGGAGTCCAGAGGCAATTCCAAATAGTTTTTTGTTTTTTTGTTTTTTAGTTTTATTGATAATCACGCATACCCTCATGCACACACACAAGAACTAATGAAGCAAAGGTGGGAGAAGGTGAAAACTGGAGGCCTTGCTAGTAATACTGTACCAGTCTTGAAGTCTGGTTCCAATCAAGAGGCATCTGGAATGGAGATGGCTCAATAGCTGCTGCAACAAGTAGGGTGGCTGGCTTATTAAGGGATCCAGCAGAGGTCAGAGATCCCCTCCTGCTTCAGACTAAACCAAATTGCTAGTATCTAGGCATTGGCATCACTTGAGGGGCACAGGTGGTGCGGACTGCAGCAGGTGACACCTTAAGAGGGGGTTCCACCACTGTTCCTCAGACATTTGCCTTTTGGCAGAAACCTCACCTGTGTCCAATTAAAAGGCTGA